>JARHVA010000399.1:3275000-3680000 GCA_037957365.1 Torreya grandis
AAGTTTAAAATGAAGTGTTATATGTTTCATGTCTAAAACACTTGTAATTCCACTTATTACACACACACACACACACACACACACACACACACACACACACACACACACACACATGTATGCATATATATTATATATACACATATGTATGTATATATATTATATATACACATATATACATATATGTGTGTGTATGTGTGTGTGTGTGTGTGTGTGTGTGGGTGTGTGTGTGTGTGTGTGTGTGTGGGTGTGTGTGTGTGTGTGTGTAATAAGTGGAATTACATGTGTTTTAACATGCAACATATAACACTTCCTTTGAAACTTGAAAGAACATTGTAAATAGAGGTGGGTGTAGAGATAGAATTATAGACGAGGCTAACACTTTCATAAATATAGAACTCCCAACACTTGGTAAAAGTACCATTGGGGTAACCATCAAGGAAGACACCATAGTTTGATGTGTAAACACACCATTGAAGCTTGGCAATATTTTAAAAAGGAACACAACAATTTGGCATGAGTTTCTTTCATTTGGTACCACTAAGAAATTATTAAAGATATGTTGAAAAAGTTTGACAATATCATAAAGAAGTTCCATAGGAAAATAAAATAAAATAGATTGCCATGTGTTTAAAGTTAAAGTTTTATAAATACTTGGGGCATGATAAAGTTTTAGGTATATATTTTTAGTAATTTTTTATTCTTTGTTTTAAAGTTTTAATATTAAAAAAAACATTTATAAAAAAAATTATAGTAAACTTTAGGAAGTTTTTAAATATTTTCTAAGGTTACCTGAGAAGTAATTATTTAATTGTGCATCTTTTAAACTAAGATTCAATTTCAAATGATTTTTCCTACCTAGTGTAAAATTTTAGGATAAGATTTACACCAAGAGGATTTATTTTAATTCCCTGTGGTTTTAGAGAAACAACTTTTTTTCCATAAATTTTGAACCAAAAAGATTTATTTGTACATGGGTGCATTATAAGTCATATCCAACACCAATTTAAGTATTTTTTATTAGGGTGGGTGAGGAAATTTATGGAAAAATAAACATAACATTAAAATGATTAATGCACATCATGGAGGGATCTATGGTTTATAGGACCATCAAGTTTAGTTTGGTTGAGTGAGTCAAGTCAATAAGAGGTTGGAGGATCACAAGAGGATGGAGGATAATTATTTTAGATTAGGAATTTAAGAGGGATTAGTCAATTGTTAGTGAATAAATCTAAAAGAACTTGAAGACATAAGTGTTAGGATCCTACTCCTTAAGAGCACAATTGATTACCTTTGTATAAGCAACTAAACACGAAATTAAACCAGAAGTAATAAGTAACTAGAATTCAAAAACATCATAGAATATGAGAGACAATACAATCTTGTATTAACACTCTTCCAGAAGGAAATACAATGAAGAAATCACACTCTTCCCACACCTCTTGGGCATACAGTAATTTTCCCTCAAGAGTTCTCTCTCTCTCAATTACAAACACACTCAACTCAATAATCGAGTTGTTGTTTCCACCAGTTAGTGACAATCAACCCAATGGTTATTATTGCCTATTGCTAGTCCACCAAGTACTCAAAGTACTCCAAGTAGATCTCTTTGATCTTGCTCCTTGTGTTGTAGATCTCCTTGATCTTGCTACCCCACAGATCTCGTTTGACCTTGCACACACACACCTACAAATCAACTGACCTTACTTACCATGTAGATCTCCCTGATCTTGCACAATCTACAGATCAATTGATCTTACACTTGGAAGAACCTTGTCCTTGTCCTTGACAAGTCCTTTTGTTCCTTCAAATTACAATACAGCCCCATGGGTCTATTAAATAGATCCTAAACCAAATAATAATTAGAAACGCAAACTCAAGACTAAAATTAGTCTTTACATGCAAACTGACTGTCTGTCTAAAATTAGACCAGTTCTGGAAACGCATGCAAATGCACACACACACAAGTTACCGACGTCAGTTCCTATCTGACCAATGTCGGCTGACCCCTAACCGATGTTGATTACTATGTAACTAAATATGACCGATGTCAGTTGATTAGTTTGATGTCGATTACTTTAACACTCAACAACCTCCACCATTTGCATTAGTGAAGCTTTTAGCTCTATAACTTAACAATCTCCCACTTAGAGATAAATAGCTGCACCTGTACTTGTACATCATCTAATTTTGTTTCTTGGCTTGTATCCCTCTTCAAGTTCAATCTTGAAGATCAACAGAAGTTAAATGAAGATTCAACTTCTCCTTTGTTCCTATCTTTGTTAACATTTCTATAGGGTTCTTATCCTTGCTAGCCATTGTGACTACAACAACCTTCTGCATCTTAGAAATCTAGCTAACCACTGTACCACCAATAGTGAACACATATTTTGTGGTGCTTCTCCTGTCATCCAAGTAACCTACCATATCCAAATCTACATACCCAAGTAGAGAAGTGCTTGACCTTGCATAACATAAATACCTACTACTGGTCCCTCTCAGATACCTAAGAATCCACTGAACTACTTTCCAGTGCTCCTTTCCTGGATTGGCCATTAACTTGTTGACAACTCCCACTACTTGGGCTTGCTCAAGACCATATAACCTAGCCTTCTATCTCACCTGTCCATTCTCTCCTTTCTTTAACCTAAGAATCCATTCATCTTTTAGTGCTTTCATCTTGGCTGATAACTCTACCAAATCTCCTATTTGGTTCTCTTCCAAGGAATCAATTTCCTCATTCATGCCATGCTCCCACTATTTCCTAGATTCTACCTGCATTGCCTCTTCAAAACTTCTTGGTTTTCCACCATCAGTGATCAACAAGTAGTGTAAAGAAGGGGAATAACAAATTTGAGGTTTACTTACCCTTTCAATCCTCCTCATGGGCATTTGAGACTCCTTGACAACTTGTTGTCCACCCAAAATCCATTTTAATAGTGACCGATGTTGGTCACCTCTGGTCGACCTCAGTCTGCACTCGACTGATGTCGATTCCTCCCGATCACCGATGTTGGTCCCTAACCAACATTGGTGTCCACCTGCCTGACATCACCGACTTCAGTCTACACATGAATGATGTCAGTTCTTGCCTATTTGATGTTGGTTCTCACCTGACCAACGTCAGTAACTGTGTTTTTCTATGAGTGATGATTTTTACCTGTGAGCTCATTTTGGATCATAACCTTGTCCAAATCAACATAGCCCTACTCAGAATTATTTAGCCCCTTGAGCTGATCTTTATCCATCATCTTCTCCATGAAAACCAAGGCTTTCCAGTTCTTAAGTTTGTCAAAGACATCAAATTTCCTCTTAAGAACATGCATTCCCTTCTCACTCATGTGACCAAGCCTATAGAGCCACATCTTTGCATCTACATCTAAAGTAGATAAAATAGAAGGAGAATCCATAATACAAGTAGATAGATAAAGAGTACCTACTTTCTTACCACATACTAATTCAAGTGTACCCTTGGAAACTTTTCAAGATTCCACTGTGAGAGTAACTATGCAACCCTCATCACCCAACTTTCCTGTAGAAATTAGACTCCTCTTCAGGACTGGGACATGCATGACATCCTTCAACATCCATGTGTTACCCATCTGCAATTTTAGCTACACTTTCCCTTTTCCAATAATTTGACAAGGCTCACCAACCCCTAAATAAATATTTCCAAAGTCTCCATGGACATAATCATGGAAAAATACTCTATTTGGGTTTGCATGGAAAGAGGCAACATAAACTAAAACCCAAGATTCTACTTTATCCATGGAACATATAAGAGCATCCCATGTAACAATACCTGCATCATTTGCTTCTTTATTTCCTTCATGCTGATCTTCTACCAACCAACAATCTTTCTTTACCTGCTCTTTCTTTCCACAATTCCATAATTGATAATTCTTGCCATTAAATTTCCCCATTCTTAGCTTACTTTCTTTTGCCATTGCTTTACTCCCACTCAATCAGAAACCCCTGAGAGTGACCTGTAATCAACAAACACTAACCTGCTCTGAACCTGGCTCTGATACCACTTATTAGGATCTTACTCCTTAAGAGCACAATTGATTACCTTTGTATAATCAACTAATCATGAAATTAAACTAGAAGTAATAAGTAACTAGAATTCAGAAACAACACAGAATATGAGAGACAATACAATCTTGTATTAACACTCTTTCAAAAGGAAATACAATGAAGAAATCACACTCTTCCCACACCTCTTGGGCATACAGTAATTTTCCCTCAAGAGTTCTCTCTCTCTCTCAATTACAAACACAATCAACTCAATAACCAAGTTGTTGTTTCCACCAGTCAGTGACAATCAACCCAAGGTTGTTGTTGCCTACTACCAGTCCACCAAGTACTCAAAGTACTCCAAGTAGATCTCCCTGATCTTGCTCCTTGTTATGTTGTAGATCTCCTTGATCTTGCTACCCCATAGATCTCTTTTGACTTTGCACACACACACCTGTAGATCAACTGACCTTACTTACCATGTAAATCTCCCTAATCTTACACAATTTGCAAATCAACTGATCTTACACTTGGAAGAACCCTTGTCCTTGTCCTTGACAAGTCCTTTTGATCCTTCAAATTACAATATATCCCCATGGGTCTATTAAATAGATCCCAAACCAAACAATAATTAGAAACACAGACTTAAGACTAAAATTAGTCTTTACATGCAAACTAACTGTCTGTCTAAAATTAGACCAATTCTGGAAATGCATGCAAATGCACACACACATAGGTTGCCGATGTTGGTTCCTATTTGACCGATGCCAGCCAACCCCTAACCAATGTCGGTTACTGTGTAACTAAATATGACTGATGTGGGTTGATCAGTCCAATGTCAGTTACTTTAACACTCAGCAACCTCCACCATTTACATCAGTGAAGCTTTTAACTCCATAACTTAATAATAACTTTTTAATCCCAATCCCTAGGTTGATCTATGTGAAACATGAAATGCAAATTGGAAGGATAAAAATAAAACTTTTACCTCCCTTTAAGATATGCTTGAAAATCAATTTAAAATGGTTGATCTTGGCTTATATATGTATGAATATTCATTGATACTTGAATCCTTGCATGGGAAACACCTCTCCTTACCTATAATTGGTCTTAGCTTTTGTTTGGCATGAGAGAGAGAGAGAGAGAGAGAGAGAGAGAGAGAGAGAGAGAGAGAGAGAGAGAGAGAGAGAGAGAGAGAGAGAGAGAGAGAGAGAGAGAGAGAGAGAGAGAGAGAGAGAGAGAGAGAGAGAGAGAGAGAGAGAGAGAGAGAATTGATGAAGCTTCTTGGAATAATCTAGTAAAGTAAGTTTACATTTGTAATCTTGATGAAATGAGAGGTGGAAGGGTTCTATTTATAGATTCCCTAAATTGATATATGCCATACATCTCACCTTAAGATGGAGGGTTGAGGATTAATCCTCAAATCCATGATTACACCTTTGGAGTGTGTAAGATATGCCATTTAAGGCCTTTTGGATTATGAAAGGCACATTGGAAGAAAGTGTAGTGATTTATCCTTTTGAGTGTGTAAGATGGGTGTAAGAGATGTAAGAGTGTGTATAAGTGGCCATGTCATAATCCACCTTACCCACACTCCAATCCATTTCATTTACTTGCCCCTATGACATCACCTATATGAGGCCATAATTCACTTTTGTATTTTAGGAAGTTAGTTTATTCCATATCCATGGAATTTTCTATTAGAAGAATGATTAGGATAATTAATCAAGGTGATTAATTGGAAATTAGAAGAAAGGTAAAGTTTTTAATTTTTATTTATTAATCAAGCATTCAATTAATTAAATTGTGAAGACAATTTCAAAGGTTTGATTAGAATAAGGATAAATCAAATAATATAAATGATGCAAGACATTCCATTACCCCAAATTAGGGATGTATCATTTTAATTTTGGTTTAAATTGACAATTGTGTAGGTAAATTAGGTTTTATAGATATTTTTGGTTAAACTTGCATGTGATTTTAGAAAGTTGTTCTAAATTTAGTTTAGACAAAAAAGTGGTTAAAAAATTAAGTGTCTACATTTTGACCCTATTTGAGAAGGTGTTTTTGAGACACTAGGCATAGTAACATTTATTTAAAGATTGAAAAAGTTGACAAGAAGAAATTTGATTACAATTGAAGAATGATGTCTTCACTCCTATATTTTTTAAATTTTATGAGTTAGCAAACTCATATTGAATCCTTAAAGTGCACTTTATTGGCCTTAGATGCCCCCTCAAGGGGATGATTGGGGGAATCAGTGGAAATAGATGGGCCCTCAAAAAAGAGAGGAAGAAATAATATTTGATCACAATAATGTGCCCTAGTAGGGTGGATTTGGTCACTGATACAAGGAGCTACCCCAATAGGGTGAATTTGATCTTTGATCAATATCAATGAGTTATCCTAGTAGGGAAAATTTTCATTCTAAGAAATGATGATTTGGTACTTGATGAATTTGTTAGGGATAATAGACATAGAGAGCTCTTATTTCAACATTGGTGATTAGACTTCTAACATCTTGATATTTGATATAACACAAAATGGTATGTGTCATGATATAAAACACCATGATAACCAGGCCATAATATTCATAAATACCAACCCCCAATTTCGATAGACAAGTGAAATCAATGCACCAATTATAGAAACCATGATGAAAATGCTAACAAATGCCAATAGATGGACTCAAGTATGACTATATGAAATGAAGCACCTTGATGATGATACCATCAACATAATGGATTGAGTCAAGGTGATAATAGAAAATGCAAATAAATAAATAATTTTAAGAAATAAGAAAGCAAAATCTAAAATAAAATTAATAGAAACCATCTAGTTGCTTAAAGAAACACACCAAGAACAATCAAAGATAAACATTAGAAGCCAACAAACAAACACACCATAAAATAATTATGTAGTGAATTAGTTGTGCATGTATGAATGTAAGGCATTACTCTTAAGTATTGCTAACCTTTTAGGTCACCCCAGCTAATGCAAATTTCATAGGACCCTACATAAGGGGTCTTCATACTTATAAAATATCAAGTTTCTCAAGAGTAAGCTTATGTATAGATGTTCCATGAGAGTGCCTAAGATCAATAATTAACATAGATCCACACATCAACCAAGTATCTATGTGTGCCTATGAACAGATCCTTATTATGTACCTTGCATAAATATTTACAAACCCTCATGAAAAATACAAGACTATAGGCACACACAAACCATGTGCATAATGTTCCAAGATTTTAGACAATGTGAAATTTGAAGTGTTTAGAGCACAAGCTCCAGTTGTGTGCACAAGCATGATATCCTCATTCTTCTTAAATGTTCATCTTTGGAGGAATTCTTATGTCCAAATGATAGACTCCCATGACTAGTCATAGAGATTTGGATTTGTGCCTTCATGATTAGCAAATTGTGACCTATGATGTGCATCACTTCTTATGTGAGATCATATCTCTCTAACATCATTAAGATATTATGATTCAATTCTAAAACTTACACAATAATGCCTCATGTGCACCTTTATGTAGAACATATCAAAATCCAAAGCATGCATGGGTAAGGTGTACAAATCATATGTTCAAACCTTATTTACATGCCCAAGATATTTATTCTTATCACACACTCCTATTTAGGAGGCTAGTCATGTATAATGATGAATTTACACACTCAATTTTAGAAATAGACACTTGTAATCTCATAATTCACATGCTTCAATCTATGCTATGCACCACTTTTTTCATAGGCTAATGTAAGCACTTATATATAAGGTGTAGTATTAACATTTTTTTAAAAGGGACTAGGCACAAAAGGAATTAAGGCCTTATGACTTTTAAAAAATATTTCCCTTGGTACCATCATGTGGGTTCACAACTTCTCTACACCACTACACCATTATGATATAATGCTCATCCTCTTGTATAACCTTCTGTACACACTCTTTACACAAGATGCATTCAAGTATCAAGTCACGTGCATGACAAAAATGATTAAGTGGACACTTGGATATTTAAGTAAACATAGGTGTTCATAGTGATGAAGATAGTTAGGTGTGAACCAAACATAGTGAACAATCAAGGTTATAGGAATAATAAAAGGTATGTGCTCCCTTTCAGCATAGATTCCCCACATGTAGCCATACATACATAACTAGTACAAACTCAAAAAAGTATAAGTGAAAAATATTTAATGTGAATATCATCCTTGAGAGATACACACATAAAACTCTATTACATGCATAAAAATGACATGGTGAAATATAAAAAAGCCTACACAACCTCTGTGTTAATGAGTAGTCCAAGTGGATTGGTAGGTGTTGTCATTACAAAAAGGTGGTCACTGGGCCCTATTTTATGTGAAAGGAAGCCAAGTTAGAGTGGAATTTAAAATAAAAATTAGCAAGTCAGTGGTAGAACATGCACACATGTCTCCTCTATCTATAGAAGTATACTTATGACCTTGATGCACATATAGATCATCTAAAGATCCCAGAATGACCTTCTAGCTACTTCCATGATCAGATTGTCAACCCAAATTTAATGAGCATTATTTTCAATAGATATTTTGTAGGGGTATAGTCATCTTGTGTTCTAAGTTCCAACTTTAAAATTATGTTCCTATATACCATCTCAAATGTGAAATTAATTATGTAGGATCTTGTCCAACTCTATATAAACCCTAATTTTCATTATGAAATGAAGTCCTCTCCTTGGTATAAAAAATATTTACCCATTTGAGTTGTAATATTGGCTTAGGCCTTGAAATTAATAAGAATATAATTACCTTTATTCATGCTCTATATTTTATGTTTATTAATGATTGTTGATATTTGTCAATGTATTTCATCCCTCTCATTGTTGTTCACCCTTCACACCTCTACGTGGAATCAAAAATATTTATATGTCATACATTATGTATAAATAGGTATGCATAGGAATTATTTTTGGATACTTTATCATCCTTCTTAATGTTGTGTTATGTTCCCATACCTCCATGTAAAACACTTATGAAGTTGGTGTCTAGTTTGAAGATTGTGTGCATTTGATTCCTTAGTTTTATTGTGCTATTAATCAGGTGAGGTGCTTGTTATATTCTTGGTTCATCACTGATTTCCCTTTCAATAAGCCTCTTACACTGTCTCACCTCTTTTCCTTTGTCAATATTAAGTTTAAAATTAGCTATAGATTCCCTTTCAACTCTTTGTAGGTCTGTGCACTGATCTTAAACAAGGTGCACTTAGATTAGAAGGAAGTTGGACTTCTATGAAGGTTCATCCCAAAGAGTGTAAGAGTCCCACACCTTTGGGGATGGTCCCATTATTAAAATGAAGCATTAAATCACTTTTAGGTGATGAGGTCTAAGTCACTCAATGTAGAAGTGTTATATGGTTGCACGTGCAAGAGTTATTCTAACTAAAGGTGCAAGCTTTTAGTGTGTAGACACTATAAAACCATATTAGATGTTAAAAATGCCTTGGGACCCTTCTTGACCCTATTAGACCTTGAGTCTAGTTGACTATTTAGTTAACTAAATTCACCAACCTACTAACTTAACCTTTAACTAAACCTTTAAAACCCCATTTTTGACCTCTTTTCCTCTAGACACTTGACTGCCAATGATCAACTTAACCATTGATGGTTAACATAACCATTTATAGTCAGGTCCTCACCTCTCTAACCCATCATAGCTATGTGTGAGATAATGAAGCACAATTTAATATGTTCACCTTATGCGGTGCTAATGAAATTCTAAGCATCATGATCAAACAACCTAACCCTCTAGGGAACCTTCCATCCTTAATCTCTCTTTACCTATAAAAGGAGGGGAGTAAGAGGTGGAATAGATCCATGTTCACGCTATCAAGCATTCTTGCATAAAGGTATTCAAGTTCTCAATCATCTAGTCTTCCTTTAACAACTCAATAATAGTAAAAAAGACTTGAACCTCTACCAAATTTGCTTTTGAGGCCAAAGTATTGTTACTCTGGAAAAATTGCCCTAGCCTTCAACCATTAGTTATCTAGAAAGCTATAGGTATAATCTACTTATTCTTTATTTCATTGGATTTCTAACCCCCTTGACTTGATTATACCTATCTGCACCTTATTTCCCAACTTTTAGATTCTTAATAGAATCATTATTAGACCATTCATCCATTTTGAAAATCTTTTTTGAGTACCTTCAAAAATCCACATACAACCATTGATGGTTAATACAATTGAAAATGGTCACCCCCCAATCACCAATGGTTACCCAACCATAGATGGTTAGCTTAACTACTAATGGTTTACCTAATCATTGATGATCACTATGGCATAAAATAACAAGTTATTTTTAGTGCCTTAACCACATCCAAACCTAACTTTCTATGTTTCCTGCTTGTTCATAGACTTTTTTTTGATTTTTTGAACCTAACTTCACCCCTTTTAACACAAGTATTGACCTAATTTTTTCTATATTTATTTCTTTTTTTAACAAGCATTCTATTTTATTCTTGTATTGTATTTCATTTACTTTATGCAAGTACCTTACTTTTATCATTTTTAACTTAATTATTATTAAGAGTGGATTGATAGCCTCCTATCAAGCTTATGCTTCTTAGATCTAACTCATACTAGGTAGTCCACCCAAAAATCTTGCTAACAACCCCTTTGTTAGTGCTTTGTTATCTATAGGTTATTATTTCCAAGCCAAAGAGGAGTTCTCTATCTTCATCTAAATTACATGCGCATCACCAACTAGGTATTTCTACCACACCCTTATTACTAGTTCATTATCTTCTTCTAAAATTAATAAATGAGTATAAATTAAAAGAAATAGAGTGATACCATGTATTTTACCCCTAAGCTCTAGAGGACAAGTGGTAGGAGAAAATGTAACCTAAACAGAAGGAGAGAAAAGAAAAATAATGAAGGGGTGGTCAATCTAACTCCAAATGCCCCATTGCAAGTGGATGTTATAGACACCCCATTTTGGCCACATTCCCAACCTAACTAAAATTTAGATGGGTTTCTATAAAATGATGCAAATTAAACCCAAAAATCATTGAATGCCCCAGTGTCATTTGCAAATCAGATGTTAGTTCTCAGAATCATGTTGAGGCATCCTTATTTAGGGTATTATCTTGTACATAATATAACCTCCCATAGATTCATCTCTATTCAAATTAAAACCTAGAAAATTGACACATTAGCCTTTAGACCAAGTAGGGCACTTAAATAATTCCTAAAATGCAAAAATGCTAAGTAGAATGAATTAAATATGCAAATGCAATTAAATTAATAGGTGAAATGTCCATGTGTAATTAGTGAATATCAATTTTATAAAAAATAAATTATAGTAAAAATGAGATTATGATGATGTCATCATCCTCAAAGTTAAGGAATTGAAAATATATCCATTAAATCCTAAAATTTATAAATGGAGAGCCATGCTTAATAAATGGGATTTATATCCCAAATATTAATTACTTGTCCCCTCCCTAACCTAACCAAGGTTAAATCTAACCTAACTACACATGAGTTATGATTAATTGGAGAACCTATAACTACAAGTTCCAAATCCATTATCTAACAAGCTCTCAATCCAAAGTTATAATGTTAAATTTTTTTGAAAGACAAAGCTCTCAATCCAAAGTTATAATGCTAAATTGTTAAGAGATGGCTTCACATGCCAAGCCAATACCAAGCCAAGCTAAAGGTGGACAAGGAGAGGTGTTTTCCAAAAGGTAAATGCATTAACTAAAAGACTCCATTCCACACATAACCTGAGCATCAACACACTTACATGCCAATGAATGAGCTCGTTTGACAAGGGAGGTAAAAGTGGTTTTTTGTTTTTATTCATTAGTTGTATTTATGATTAGATTTAGTATTTTGTATTTTCTTCAAGTTGTTTGATATTAGGGTTTTATATATTCCATTAACAAGAGAAAGATAAACAAATCTCCTTCATAATCCTACACTATAATTATTCCTTCCAACCTTTCTCATTAAAAACAAAAATCCTTCATCCATTTTATTTCTCATTATACCATTCTCATTGACACTCTCTATCGTAAGGATATGATGGAACTCTACTTCATTGTTTAGATTTGGCAGAGTCTAGATTAGTGCTTAAATAAGTACATGAAGGGATTTTTGTGGCCCATACTAGTGGCATGGTCATTGCTAACAAACTTATGTGTATAGGGTACTATTGGCCCACTATGGAAGCTAATACATGTGTATATGTAAAAAAATATGTGGTTTATCAAAAGCATGCCAATCTCATTCATGCACCAGCTATACCATTTAAAATACTCACTAAGCCATGAATATTTTCCACATGGGGACTCGACCTCATAGGGAAAATAAATTTGACTTCATCAAAAAACCATAAACATATCTTTATTGCAAATTAATACTTTACTAAATGTATTGGATCCATTTCCCTCACTTAAGTAATAAGCAAGCAAAAATCTAATTTCATCCTCAACCATCTCATTTTATGCTTGATCGTTCCCTCTAATTTAATTTATGATAATGGCGGATCCTTTAATAATAAGGATGTCAAATCCCTCTATGCCAAATACTAGATCACACAATAGTTTTCCTCTGCCTATTTCCCTCAAAGCAATAGCTAAGTAGAAGCATCTAACAAAACCCTGATTCAAATCCTAAAAAATATTGTTAATGATTTTGGTCATGATTATCATTTAAAACTATTTCCCACCCTTTGGCCATACCATACCCATACTTGCACACCTACAAGAACCAGTCCATACTCCCTTATTTATGGTATGGAAGTTATTATCCCTGTCGAGATCAAGTTACCCTCTTTATGCATTTCACTGAAGAGCATCATTGATGATGATGACTACATAGTTTCTTGGCTATAGGAATTAGATCCACTTGATGAAAAATGAGTAGCTACTTTGAATAAACTCTAAGCCTATTAGAACAAGTTGTGCCATAGCTATAATAAATGCATCAAGCATATATACTTTAAACTTGGTGATCTAGTCTTAAGGGAAAATCAAAATAATACCAATACCACCCATATCCCATATTCTTGGGAGAACTACATTTGGCCTTAAGTCCTTAGGAATATGAAGGTAGCATCTATAGCAAAGGCTTATGAGGGATATTTTTTATCTTTCTCTTGTTAGTGGAATATGTAAAATCCTAATATAAAACAACTCTAGGAAAGCAATAACTACTTTCCTATGTAATTGGATAAGCAATAACAAAGCTAAGCACAAATACAACTAAGAAATAAACACAATAAACTAACTTTACCTCCCTTGTCAAGTGAGCTTGTTTGTTATCATGTGAGTGTGTTAGTGCTCAACTTATGTGTCCAATGGTATCTTTTGGTAAATGTATTTTCCTTGTGGGAAACACCTATCCTTGTCCACCTTTGGCTTAGCTTGGCACTTGAAGCTATATCTTAATAATTTAGCATTATAACTTTGGCTTGAGAGCTTGGTAAACAATGTCATTGCACTTGTATTTATAGGTTATCCAACTAACTCTAACTCATGTGTAGATAGGTTAGACTTAACGTTGGTTAGGTTAAAGATGAAATAAGCAATTAATATTTGGGTTAGAGATCCCATTTAGTAAACATGGATCTCCATTTTTGAATTTAAGGATTTAATGGAGGTATTTTCAATTCCTCGACTTCGAGGACGATAACATTATCATGGCCTCATTTTTATTGAAATTCATTTTTACAAGATTAATATTCACTAATTGCACATGGAAATTTCACCTAAGAATATAATTGTATTTGCTTAGTTAATTTATTATACTTAGGGTTTTGCATTTTGGGAATTATTTATGTGCCCCACTTAATGGGTCCATAAGTCAATTTATCAATTTAAAAGGTCAAAATTTGATTAGAGACGAATCAATGGGAGCCTATTATTGTGTAAAGGATAATACATAAAATAGGGATGCATCAACATGATTTTGGGCACTAACATCTGATGTGTATATGAAATCAAACATTCAGTGGTTCTTAGGCTTGATTCACATCATTTGCTAGAAACCCATCTGAGGTTTGATTAGGTTGGGAATGTAGCCAAAATGAGGTGTCTAAAATAATTTTATCATGGAGATAGGTGTATGTAATTAGAAATTCATCAAGTCTATAAATCAATCCTAACTTGAAGAAGATATATCCTACTTACACTTCCACTTGGGGATACATTAGATAATCAAGAACATGACCAATATTAGGATCCACTAGACCCAATTAGGAGATCTCTAATCAAAACAATAATAGTAGGGAGGGTTCCAAAGTCTCTAGTCAAGCATAATCAAGTAATAACCCTAACTAAGCCCTATGTTTTCATATTCACTAAACTAATAACAAGTGAAGTAAAAGTCTAATCTAGTGCTCATTAAAGCTTGTGACACAAAGTGGGGGTAATAAACAACAAAAGTAAACATGAACAGAAGACATATATTCACATCAATTTATATATAATTATAATGCATGAAAGATAATTACAAATGCATATCTATATACTTTTAAAAAGGAGAAATAAAGTTAGGAATACTTACCTTTGAAGATGAACCTGTAGAGTCTTAATCTTTCCCTTGGCCAAGGTTCTTCACAAGAGGTTGTTTTGGTATGTAAAGATGACAAGGATAAATCAGATGTAGGCTAAAAACCTATAAATGCATCCAAAATACTTCTCCATAAGACATGATTCATATCTCCAAAGAAAGTATGGAACTTTATGCTTGCTCCTCAAGTAGAATGGTGGTTAAGCAGATGCAAAATAGCTCTTACTTATTTTTATCTTCTATAAATAATGGTGAAATGATCTTATATATAGGTAGATTTAAACCTAAGCCCTTCCAAAAGTTTTAGCCAATAGGGTCGACCCAATCAACTAGTATTGCAATTAACAAAACACATACTAGATAATGAACCAAGTCTGCCATGTCCAACTTAGTTCTTAGTAAGCTCTGTCAATAACAATATAAGGTTGACATAGCTAACATATTCATGTAAACTATTGAAAGGGATTTTAGCTTAGGAAAATGGGTACTAAAGGTAGTAAATGACTAGAGGAGTGTGCAAGAGAGGAGAGAAAGCTTAGGGGAATGGTTTTCAGGAGACAAGTGTGTAGATAATAAGTGGTAAAAGGGACAATAATCTTGTGAAGCACTAATGGTCTGCCCACCTATTTCTTGGTTCACCCCTTAAGGAATGCAATTAGAGAGATTGAGTGATATATAGGAATAAGGAGAAGTCATTAAACAATCATCTCTTCCTTGTAGTCCTGTCAAAGGTCTCATCTAATGTTATAATTTATCTTGAATCTTTTTATCTAATCAAGCTCTTCCTTTGAATTTTTTTTGGATTAAAAATTATTTCTTGGTACTTATTCTTTGTAATTTTAGTAACCCCTCCTTAATGGTATTTAACTCTATCCATTCCATCAAATCCACTCTTTGTCTCTTTGAATTCATCTCATGTACAAACTTTCTTCATATGCTTGCAGTAACTTGTTACCATTTAAACTCCTTATGTCTCAAAGAACAAATTTTGGATTAGGTGTTAAGGATTTAATCTCAATGCTTGGATGGTTTCATGGTGTCTTATAATTTTTTTTAATCCTTTCAAATCATCAAACCTAATTCATCAATCATTTCCTCCTACTAAGCTCTCTATAACATTAGGATGTTGTAGCCCTTTTCTTGAGGTTTCTACTTAAATCACCATATTAAGACACTTTTACTAAGAAATAAACATGTTTATAATCTTCCCTTATATCCTCTTAGGTGTGGGTAAAATTTCATGCCCTGAATCTTCCTCTAAATGACATTTCTTTTGAAAAATACCCTTATTTTAAGGCCTAATTAGGCCTATGCCAAGCCACTATGGTCAAATCCATACTTCTCTATAAAATATAAAACCAAAAAACTTTTATCACTCTTTTTACCTCAAACCAAGTAGAATTACAAATTTTTAGCATTTTTCAAGGGTTACAACTCTCTAAAATGACTAAACCCTAGTTCTAGGGTTTCACCCATCCTACATAGGTTGAGGGTACAAATAATTCAAAATATTGATTTGAATAGTGTTTATAAAGATAAAATAAATTGTATTAGTTCTATTTTGATCTTGTGCAACTCTTTCAAAAGATGGAGCCCTTGATTCCATCATTAATTGCTTACAACTTTCAAATCTCAGTAGATTGTGTGCCCTTTTGATGTTTGTGCATGATTTTTAGATAGTCTTATCCCTTCCTCACAATCATATCATCACATAGGTTTTTACATAACAATACAACACCTTTTAACAGCCTTTGAGTTCACACATACCCTTTTTTACCTTGACTATGCAAAACAATAGTGTGACTGTTGGTTGTGACTTATTTGATATAATGATATTTAGCCAAGGTGTTCATATTATTTTCAAGAACCTTGTCCTTATTTAATAATATTAGGTTTTACCATTACCCTCATAAATAAACATAAATTCACTCATTTCTTTCATTCTTTTAATGATTTTCATCCATGGTTGGGACTGTATATATGTAGGGTTTTCTCACAGGACTGTCGATTACCCTTTTTGTTAGCTATTTGATCTACTAAACTAGAAATTATCACAAATGATATTAGGATTTTTTAACATAACTTATTAAACACATAAACCAACCTTCTTCCCATAATATTTAGTGTAAAGACATCAACTTACATGCTTTAAGAGAATCTTGATCAAGAACAGGGTTTGTGGGCTGAGTTGTACTAATCTTTGTATTCCTATTTTTATATCAATTGTTCAAGTATATAAAGGTATATAAGTGATCTAAATATGTTACAGAACTTATTTCATAGCAAGAAAACTCCTTGACCTTGTAGAAACTACTCCATTCTTAATTTATTTGGCTAAGATAAGCAACCTCTCAACAACCTGCCAATACACACATAAACACAAGAACTGTATATGGTCTCAAAGTCCTTATTATGGTTTTTTAACACTAAAAACAATAATATTACCTATTTAAAGAGAAGAGAGATATTACAAAAACACGTTTATTTATTTATTGAGTTTAACAACATTCCTTTGCAACACAAAATCTAAACTTTATCAACTTCCATGAGAAGTATTTACATACACACAATTTCAAACCCCTACTCCTTCTTCTTGGAGACCTCCTCTCTATATTATAAGCCATAAAAACTCTTAAAAAATTAATTTTCCTCTCTATTTAAGTATAGTCTCTTGGTAGTTACATCCAACCATATTCACATAACTAACTCAATGTACAAGGGGACTTTTACACTTGGTTCAAATAACTTGTCTTAGGACCTAGACATTGAATGTATTCAAAACCTTATCTCATAAATTTTATGACCCTTAAAACCAAATTTTCTCATCTAAACACTCCAATACATTTATTCTAACCTCTTAGGCTCACTTACAATATTTGAAGGTTCAAATTCTTGATTTTGGAAGGAAAACTCCAAACTCTCCCAATATTCACTCTGAAGACTCTAAAGGTCTTCAAATGACCTTAAAAACATGAATGGACCTTTAAAGGTCTCTTGACACACACTAAAACTCCAAAATTGACCTATGTTGACTCCTTAAGACCAAAACATAAAATTAATGTCTTCTTGCCTTGATGCTCCTGTATCATTGAGACTTGGCAGGTTCTTACAAGATAAAGAGCAACATTAAGTGTTAAAAGTTTGAAAATATTATGTGTATACATATGCCCCACTTGAAGCTCATCACATTTCATGTAAGTGCAATACAGGATGGTGCTTCAAGAATAGAACATGATAACACATAATGTTGATGCTAAGTAAAATGTAGCAAGGAGAAAATAAGATAAATGAAAGGACATAATTAAAAAAACATACTTTTACTTAAATTAGTGCTATAGATAAAGAAGGATATAATGAGAGATATGAAGGCATCTAATGTAAAGAGCATTAGGTAAACCTGCAGAGATTAGTGAAAAAAAGAGTGAAAAATCTTTTTTTTTTGGAATATAGGCATATAGTAGTGGAAAATATTCTCTACGATGTCACAATTCCAAAACTTTTTACAGTTTGAAAAATAAGTGAGTAGAGATAAAGATATGAGTGTCTTAGGAAAATTGGCAAATTAGGATTGTTAAGGCAAGGTTAGAACAAAAATATTGAGGGAAAATAAATGAAAAAATGATGGTAAATGAATAAAAAATGACTATAAAACACAATAAATCACATTGGAAAGAATGTAAAACATAAATGGCAAAAAGAAATGTCAATACAAGATAAATTTGACAAATATATGGAAGTAAATGACAAGTAATTCCATGTAAGATAAGCATGTCAAATCAAACATAATGAAAAATATGAATGACTAACAATGAAATGTAATTAAAGATGTGAGATAAACATGAATAATTTATATATAAAGAGAAACATGTAAGAATGCCAAATGTCATATGTAAGGTAAGTGAAGTCCACAAAAATCAAATAAGAACATGATGGAGAAATGAAAATCAAAAGTTCTAAAGGATGAAAACTCAAAATGAGTTCCTGTTCTAAGATACAGTGTAAGAAAACACAACCACCTAATGACATGACGAGTATGAAAATGAGATGGTGTGGTAAAAAAATGGTAGAAGGGTGTTTGTGAGGAATGATTGGTCCTATCCATGGTCTTACAATGCAACTCAAAAACTATAAACCAAGAGGCATAATAAGGTAGATGTGATCAAATACAAAGCAATATCTAATAAGGGGAATATAAGGAAAATATGAGGTAATTAAGGAATGTGAGGCACCACATTGGTGATGTGAAAATCCTTAACAAGGAAGAGACACACTAGGCAAGTGAGAAAGGATAAAAACTATCAACACCAAGGACTTAGGACATTTTTAATAATGAACACAAAACTTGGGATAACAAGTGAAGTACATAGATTAAACCATGAAAACTATATGCATGAAAAGTAAAATGGACCTACCTTCCCATAATGTGTTCCCCATTCTTCAGGACCCCTTACAGATCCATTAGTCTACTAAGACGATTGGGTACTTGGGTGAGAAAGTAGGTGACACTAGATAGTATATGATATAATGGGAACTCCTACCCCAGTCTATTATCCTACCACACCCTAATGGACCTTATCTCTATCATGAGTCCAACTATGGAGTTTGAGCTTTGACTAAGATAGGAGATGTGATAAATATAGATCACATCTTTTGGTGTGATCTAACTTTTAATATTTTTTTTACCTTTGAATTATTGCCTTTTGTTAGTATTTTATGATTTGGGTTTTGACTCTTTTGGATTTTTCTATTCCTCCTCCTCCATATAGATTTAGACAAATAAACATGAGTGAAATAGGTGACAAACACAAGATAACTTACATTTGGTCACTAGAGAAAAGGACCTAAATACCAAGGTGTCTAAAGACTCCTAGAATTGCCCACAAGTAAGTGTGTAATATCAAAATTGACCGATGTGAGCCTCAAGTGAAAGGAAATAAGGGAAATATGGGGATCATGAGATATCCATCTATGTAATAAGTGATACAATGATGAATATGATCATATATGATCAAAAGGATGTAAAAAGGTGTTATAAAAGGGATGGGAATATGTTATGATAGTCATGTCACTAGAGAAGCCATGCTAACCTACAACAGATCTAGCACAAGCACCAATGAAATTAGTATTCATCCTAAAAATTAGTTTAAAGATATTTTAATGTGGTAATTTGTGAGAAAGGCTAGGTCCTATCCATGGTCTTACACTACAACTCATAAGGTGAACACCAATGAGGTGAATGATAAATAAGGGGAAAAATAATCATAAAGCTACTAAGGCAAAGAATGACATAAAAAGACAAAAATAAAAGAGATATATAAGGACCAAAATGAAAAAAAATGCCAAATGTAATGTGTAATAAAACCAAAAAATGTAAATTAAAATAATGATGCTGGTAAAATGAAAGTAAAAGATTGAAAGTGCATAACAACAAAGAAATATGAAACAAGAAATAACAAGTAAGATCTATGCTAACATTTGTATCAAAGATGAGCATGTGAGATACAAGTCTGTAAGTCTCAGAAGGTTTTTTGAAGCTAAATTTAGTTATTATTATACATTATAGAATAAGAATGGACATCATAAGATGCCCTAATGGGTAAGTGTATGCAGGTATGGGCATCACAAGATGCCCCAAATTCTGAAGGGACATGTGGATGGGCATCATAATATGCCCCAAAATGTGAGATTATTTGAGGTAACATTGAACCATTAAAATGATTTGCATTGGGTTAGTAGGTGCATTTGGAGATAGGTAAATGTGTTGGTTTGTTAAATTTTAAAGATGTTGAATGTGACATAGGATGTGTAGGAGAGGTATGAGGAGGTAAAGGGGGTAAATGAGGACCATCTATGATATAATTTGGAGTAGGAATTTAAACTAGGTACTCTTTTGGTTTATGTGACCTAAGAGGTTGAGGTTCAATGGATGCAACTATATGTTTAAACTTGTTCATGTTAGCTATCCTTTTCTTTTTGGTGTTGGGAAGAAGGATAAACTATGGTTTGAACAATATTAGTGGAAGAGGTGTAGGTATGGGATAATTGTTTTTATTCATTAGGGAGTTGATGTTGATGTGATTGTGGTTCTTGATATTTAATTTGAGAAGCTTAAAGATAGTCTTGATAATGTTGTTTTATGATAGTATCAAGATTGAAATGTGGACCAAGCAAGGAAGCAAGAATAAATCGGTGAAGATCATGACAAGGCTCATGAGAATGACCTATAGTAGCATGCCACTAACAAAATTTATCAATATTGTACCATTTTGGAGGAGGTTTGGAAGGATAAAAGCTCATGGGTTTAGAGGGTGAAAATTTCTTCTTAAGTTGTTCTAGACTCAAGGAAGGGTGGGTTGGGTTAAAATTGGTTGAATTGGATGCTCCATTTTAATGTTGAGGGGGATTGGATGAATCAGTGTTATGAGAAAATGATTGGAAATTTTATTTATTAGTTATTTGAGGTGTTTAAAATTGAGTCATGAGAGAGTCTTACCATTTTATTTTGTTTAAATCTTCTTCTAAAGTTTTAGGGGAAAAGATCAAGACTTTGTATTGAAGGGGAGATTTAAGAGGAGTAACAAATAGTTTTAAAAGAGTATCATCATTCATGTTATGGTCCACTTTGTGAGCTAGAGAATTATATAGTGTAATAAAAGTGTGATTAGATTCATTATGAAGTTGTTTGACATTGATGAAATGGCTAAGGTAATTTTTAGGAGGGTCATCATGTTGTAATTCCTTCACTAGAGCATTGACTAAATCCTCTAGTTGTGAGATGGAATGTCTAGGAATTTGGTTGTACCATTTAAGTGCATCACCAATAAAAGTTTTGGCTAAGATCTTGGCTGTAGTAAAGGTGTTAGTTTAGACCCATTATTTATATATTACCAAAAGACTTAAGAAAGATAGTAGGGTCCTTATTCCCATTATATGTGATATTTGGAGAAATGTTTCCAATATTTATGGATGCAATGAATGGGGATAAAATTTAATTTTGAAGATGTTGAAGCATTTTGTTATTTATTGAAGTTGAGGGATGATATTTCTATTGAAATCTCTATGAGGATGAGGGATTTTTTTTTGATTTGGTTGAGACATGATGACTTGAGGTGGTTGACTAGTCATGTGTAATAAATGTTGTTTTATTGCATCATTTTATAATGATTAGTTGTTTGCACGATGTTCATTTGTTGAAGTATTTGAGAAAGAGTTTGAGTTATGTCAATTTGTGCATTAGTATGGGGGGTATTAGTGTTGTTAAGAGGAGGATTGGTAGTGTTGGTGGGAGGAGGTTTATTTGTAGGTGGAGGATTCCCAGCATTGGTTTCAACCAAGTTACTTTGGGAAGCAATAAATCTTTGGTGCTTTAGTTATGGGTGTAATAAGAGGATTTTGAAAATTGGTTATAAGAGGTGGAATAGAATGTGAGGTTCCAACATTTGATGTAGATGAGATGACGAGTTTATGAATTTTAGGTTTAGAAGGTGTAAAAGTGGTATAAGATATATCATTGTCATGGTTTAGGATTTGTCTATTAGGATTCTCTAGATTGATTGTATGGTATGGGGTATATCGAGATTGAGAAGATTTAGAACCATGTAGTATAAATATACACCATAAAGAGTTATCTTCTATGGTGGATAGGTGAGGTAGGAGAGAACAACCCATGTAAATTTGGAATGGGTTGAGACTGTCAAGAAAGAATTTGATAAGTGGCTTCATGATGCTAGGTAGGATCAGAGATCATGAAGTTAGGAGGAAAAATAGTGACAAAATTGGCCAAAAATAGGTATAGGGTCACCCTAGAAGGTACTATGTTGACCCAATCAACTTAGTATGCTAGTGAGATAATTCTAAATGATACTAAGTTGACCCAATTGACCTAGTATGATAGGGAGATAGTTCTGAATGATATTAAGTTGACACAATTGACCTAGTATGCTAGGGAGATAGTTTTGAATGATATTAAGTTGACATAATCGACCTAGTATGCCAAGAAAATAATTTTGAATGATACTATGTTGACATAGTCAAACTAGTATGCCATGGATGAATTTAAATTAGTCTCTAAGAGACTATGTCAATAGAGATGATAGTGTTATGAAAATAGGGAAAATTTTACAATGTACTTTGAAATTAAGAAATGGAAGTAAACACAAAAGCAATTAGATCAATGAGAATGATCTAATTGAGGTACATAGTTAAAAACCTTGCACCAATGCTAGCCAATGCAAGTTTTTTCAATACAACATATAATGAGCAAAGAACAAGTAGTCGACTAAAAAGTAAATGCTAACTAAATGGTCATCCTAAATTTTGTTAGATTATTAAGTATTATTTTAAGTGTGATAGAGAAGTTAGCTATAAATAAGGAATTAAAAAATAATCTAAGGATGGTTTTAGGATGTTTAGGCTGAAAGGGATTTGTGTTAGCAATGGTATCGGCTTGTTATTGGGGCGTACCCCCTCACTTCATAATCCTATAACGATAAGGGTGTCAGGTGCTTTGCCAATATATACCATTAGCCACATGTTTATACTTGGCCAAAAAACCAAGTTAGCTTCCCCCTTGGTGATGAAATCTAAGTAGGTAAGCCTTGGGTAGACAATTATTTAAATATGTTTTAAGATTATGTGATTTGGTAGTGTGTGAAAGAAAGAGGAAAATAGTGCAACTAAATGGTATATTGAGAAACCACTTAATTAGACTATGTGATCTAATCTAAGCATGCAAACAACTAAAAGTGAATGTGTGAAGTAATTACTAACATATAGATGTTAATTTCTAATTTGAAACATAGTAAAGTGTCAGTTTAGATGATAGTGTATGCAAACACTATAGAATAGAGTCAATAATATCATTACTATACTACTGAAACAAGGCCCTGTTAAGAACTATGTTGGTAGTATTGACCTAGTCTTGTAGAAAGAAGATAAAATACAGAACTAGGTCGACCATGTTGACCTAGTTTGCTATATAAGGGTAGTTTTAAAGACTATAAACTATGAAAAATAGAACTATAAAGAATAACTAAAATTAAAGAGAAAGAGAAAAATGAACTTTGGTGGGTTGGAAGATGCAAATGAAAGTGAGATTGCTATTGAAGTGCCTTGAATGTTACTTGTAAATTCTACCAACTATGTCAACTGGGTCGACCTAATTATGTTGTTCCCTATTTTTTGAATCCTGTAAAGATGATTATACTAGCTTGGTTAACCTAGTATGTTTTCTACAAGATTTTTGGAACACTATACTAGCCTGGATGACCTAGTATGTTTTCTAGAAGCCTGTAAGTATACTGTGTCAACCTATTTAACCCAGTAGCCTATTTGGAAGGAAATACCTACACAAAAATAATAGATACATCTTGATACAAATATATGTTAAGCCTACACACAAAATTTAGAAACTATATCAGCCTTATCGACATAATATCATAAATATAGAAACATAATAAAGAAAATTATAGAAAATGAAAAATGTGAAAGAAAACTTGCAAGGGTTAGATTCACATCATGTTCACCAAAATGTATGCAATAAAAAATACATCAAGTCTATAAATCAATTCTAACTTAGAGAAGATAGTGTTGGCAATATGATTGTCATTGATGTCAAAAGGGAGACTATTGGCATTATAGATGTCATTGATGTTCAAGGCTGAATATGGTGATTAGAGGATATGCAAGGGATCCTATTAGAAGTCAAAGATGATTGAAGTGATTGTGTGTATGAGTGAAATTAATTTGGTTATTCATATTGATCATCTATAAATTTTAGGTCTATGACATGAAAATCTAAGAAGGCAATTTATTGACATCACCATTACCACGTGTAGATGAGTTTGGGGGAGTTAGTCATATAGTTGTGATCACATTAGTCTATAGTTTTTATGCACAAAATTTGAATTCATGTGAAGAAGCATGATAGAAGATATGGGGATGCAAATTTGGCCACTTAGACAAAATTCACTAAGTTTCTATACTTAGCCAAATTTGCAAAAGGGTTTAAGCAGAGCCAAGTAAGCATATTAATGAGGTCAACATTTACACACATGGAGGTGATAAGATAAAATGGTCATATGGGTTTGTTCATCTTCATGCCTAGTTTATATGCACTAAATCTTAGGTAAAAAATGTAGCACAACAAAATATATGCATGAGCAAAGTTGGGCTCCTAGGGATTTTGATAGTGTTTTCCCACAGTCAAATTTATAGGTTATGAAAAAAAGTTGAGAAAGCATTTTTATGATGTCATATCTTGCAAATATGAAGGATTCAAGAGAAAACGGATATATGGATGGAATATTAGATGTAAAAAGATCTTATGCACTAAATTTTAGGTCATGCAACATAGTGTGACAAGAGTTATAGAATAACAAAGTTGGCCTTTCAAGAAAGTTCTAGGCATAGCTAGCTCTATGGTAGAATAATATAAGTGAGCATATTAATGGAATTATATCTTGTATGAATGAAAAATTTAAGAATAAATGAGCATATGGGTTTGTTCATTATCATGCCTAGTTTATATGGTCCAAATTTTAGAACAGGCATATGAGTGAAGTAAAAGATATGAAGGTGCAAAGTTAGCCTTTCATGCATAATTGAAATGGTACCCATAGTCAAATCTACACAAGGTAAAGTTTGAGATCATTAGAAGATAAATGGTTAGTGCTTAATTTTATTTAAAATATCCAATAAAGTGTATCAAATTCAATTTATCAAAGGAACCTTTGAGTAAATGTTCTAGTGACAACTGTCATAATCATGGAGCTTTCACAATAAATCTACAAAGTAGTTTAATGTCAAAAGGTCAATGAGAAACATAATATTACCAAGTGTCTTAATATAAAGAAGTGACAATAATGTATAAACGGCATGCACTAATGCCAAGTATCACATTTTTGAGAGCTATGGAGAGATAAAGATCGAGCTTGTCAGAATATCTAATGGTGAGTGGATGATCATGCAAAGGAGATCCAATAGAGTAAGTAGACTCAATGGGATAAAGTGCTTGATGTTTAATGACTTAGAGGCAAGTTAAATACTAAGTAAGTTTCAAAATATTGATGGAGTTTAATCATTTTAAAGACTCAGGAAGCAACAAGATGGGATAAAGAGCTTGACATTTAATGTCAAGGTAGAAGTAAAGATCATGCTAGTATGATAATGGCATGTGGGAGCTCAGATCATGAAGATCAACATACATAATTTAAAGTTTAATAGTTAAAGTATAGAAGTTTATAAGGATCAAATAAATCATGTAACCCTGTTAGAGATTGATCAAATGGATGCATTTTAAATTTAAGTAGTTTTAAAAGAAGACCATCAAATCATGATGCCAAAGTTAATATCCATAGATATGATCTTGATAACAGTCAAGCACAAGAACATGTAGGAACAAGTAGGTAATCCATAAATCACAATACAAACAATAAGATTGATTTATATAATTGATAAAATCTATGTAATAATGCATGTGCATCAAAACTAGAGTCCAAAAAATGCTATAAATGGTAATGAGACTAGGAATCACAATGGTGGTGCATGATTTCAAGAGATGATAAACTTACTATTCAAGAGATAATGAACTGAGTCCATAACTAAGCATGATGTGTTAAAAAACTAGTGTGAACATAGAAAAGATACAAAATCATAGATCAATTACACACACACACACACACACACACACACACACACACACACACACACACACACACACACACACACACACACAGACACACACACAGACACACACATACACACACACACAATGAACTGAGTCCATAACTAAGCATGATGTGTTAAAAAACTAGTGTGAACATAGAAAAGATACAAAATCATAGATCAATTACTTACACACACGCACGCACGCGCGCACACACACACACACACACACACACACACACACACACACACACACACACACACGACATCTAGGACATAGGCAAATGCTATTGGAGCTATTGAATTGTGTCAAATAGAAAATATAGAGACATAGAAAAGCAGAGTTAGAGAGAAAGATGAACTTTGTTAAATAGAGATAAATATAAACACAAAGATAGAGAGGTAGAGAGGAAGAAAAGGAAGAGAATGTGTAGAGTATGAGAAGTTATAGACCAGACCTATAATAAAGAATTGAGATTGGATTATTTTATAAATCAACATTATTATTTGGAGTTGTAGCTCCATATTATATCTAATTGGTTGGTGCCATAAAAAAAACTAAGTTGGTGCTTAGTTATGAAGTGGGTGCTTCCTTAGAGAAGGTGCTCTTAAATTAGGGGATTGGTGTCTCCTTAGGGTTGGTGCCCTTCAACATTGTAACTAGTGAGGTTTTTTATTATGACTCTAGATTAGAATGATAGATTCTAGTAGCTATTCTCATGGTGTTTTTTTCCATATTGGGTTTTTCACGATATATCTAGTGTTGTGTCTATTTGTGTGATTGTGATCTATGCATATAGTTTAAATTTTCCTTTATTTTTTAAAAAAGGATTAAGTTAATTAATATATTGATTCACCCCCCTCTTAGTATATAGTTGTGTTCTAATAGATAGATCCTACTTACACTTCTGATTGGGGATACATTAGATAATTAGGAACATGACCAATATGTGGACTTGATAGACCTAATTAGGTGATCTTTTATCATAAAAATAATACTAGGAAGGGTTCCAAAGCCTCCAATCAAGAATAATCAAGTAATAACCCTAACTAATCCCTATGTTTTCATATTCACTAAAATAATAAAGAGTAAAGTAAAAGTTTAATCTAGTGCTCACCAAATTTTATGACATTAAGTGGGGGTAATAAAAAATAAAAGTAAACATGTATAAAAGACATATACTCATGTCAATGCATATGGAATCCTAATGCATAGAAGAGAAGTACACATGCATATCTATCTATTCTTACAAAGGAAGAATAAAGTTAGGAATACTTACCTTTGAAGATAAGCTCACTGAGCTTCAATCTCTCCCTTAGCCAAGGTGCTTCATAAGAGGTTATATGTAAGGATGACATGGATAAATTAGATCTAGGCTACACAAATTATCAATGCATCCAAAAGACTTCTCCACAAGACAAGATCTATATCTTCAAAGAAATTATAAAACTCTAAGCTTACTCCTCAAGTAGAATGGTGGATAAGTAAATGCACAATAGCTCTTACTTCTTCTTCTATTCTCTAAATAATGGTGAAATGATCTTATATATAGGTAGATTTAACCCTAATCCCTTCCAAAATTTTCATTTGATAGGGTCTACCCAGTCGACCTAGTATTACAATTGATAAAACACATACTATATAATGAACTAAGCCATGGCTAACTTAGTTCTTAGTAAGATCTATCAATAACAATATAGGGTTGACACAACTAACATAATCATGTAAAGTATCAAAAGGGGTTTTAGTTTATGAAAAGGGGAACTAAAGGTGGTAAATGACTGGAGGAGTGTGTAAGAGAGGAGAACAAGCTTAAGGGAATGGTTTTCAAGAGATAAGTGTGTAGATATCAAGTAGAAAAAGGGATAATAATATTGCAAAGCACTAATGGTCTTTCCACCCCTTTCCTAGTTAACCCCTTAAGGCATGAACTCAGAGAGATTGAGACTTGATAGTTTCTTATAAGATAAAGAGAAAAATTAAGTGATAAAAGTTTGAAAATATTATGTGTATACATATGCCCCAATAGAAGCTCATCACATGTCATGTTAGTTTAATACATGATGGTGCTTCGAGAATAGAATATGATGACACATAATGGTGATGATAAGTAAAATGTAGTAAGAAGAAAATAAGATAAATGAAAGGATATAATTGAAAAACACATACCTTTAATTACTTTAGTGTTGTAGTTAAAGGGGACTATGAGAGATGTGAAGGCATCTAATGTGAAGAACATTAGGTAAACCTATAGAGATTAGTGTAAAAAAGAGAAAATAATTAATTTTTTTGGAATATAGGCATATAGTAGTGGAAAATATTCTCTATAATGTCATGATTCCAAAACTTTTTATAGTTCAAAAAATGAGTGAGTAGAGAAAAAGATATGAGCATCTTGGGTAAATTGGAAAATTAAGATTGTTAGGACAAGGTTAAAACAAAAATATTGAGGGAAAATGAATGAGAAAATGATGGTAAATTAATGAAAAATGATTGTAGAACACACTAAATCACATTGTAAAGAATGTAAAACATAAATGGAAAAAAGGAATGTCAATGCAAGATAAATATGACAAATATATGGAAGTAAGTGACAAGTAATCCCATGTAAGATAAGCATGTCAAATCAAACATAAATAAAAACATGATTGAATAAAAATTAAATGTAATTCAAGATGTGATACAGACATGAATAAGTCACACATAAAGAGAAACATGTAAGAATTCCAAATTTCATATGTAAGGTAAGTGAAGTCAACAAAAATCAAACAAGAACATGATGGAGAAATGAAAATCAAAAGCTCTAAAGGATGAAAACTCAAACTAAGTGCTTGTTCTAAGATATAATGTAAGAAAACACAACCATCTAATGACATGACTAGTATGACAATGAGATGATGTGGAAAATAAATGGTAGAAGGGTGTTTGTGTGGAATGCCTAGTCCTATCCATAGTCTTACAATGTAACTCACAAAATATAAACCAAAATTCATAATAAGGTAAATGTGATCAACTAAAAATAAATATACGATAAGGGGAATATAAGGAAAATATGATGTAAACAAGGGATGTGAGGCACCACATGGGTGATGTGAACATCCTTATCAAGAAAGAGACACACTAGGCAAGTGAGAAAGGCTAAAAACTATCAACACCAAGGACTTAGGATATTTGTACTAATGAACACAAAGATTGGGCTAAAAAGTGATGTACATAGATCAACACATGAAGGCTATATTCATGAAAATTAAAATGGACCTACCTTCCCATAATGTGTTCCTCATTCCTTAGGACCTCTTACAGATTTGTCAATCTACTATGAAGATTGGGTACTTGTGTGAGAAAGTAGGTGGTACTATAATATATGATATAATGGGACCTCCTACCCCAGTCCACTGGCCTACCACACCCCAATGGACCTTAACTCTATCATGAGGACAATTATGGAGTTTGATCTTTGACTAAGATAGGAGATGTGCCAAATATAGATAATATATTTTAGTGTGATCTAACTTTTGAAATTGTTTTTGCCTTTGAATTATTGCCTTTTATTTATATTTTATGGTTTGGATTTTAACTCTTTTAGATTTTTATATTCCTCCTCCTCCATATGGATTTAAAGAGCTAAATATGAGTGAAATAGTTGAAAAACATAAGAGATATTACACTTGGTCACTAGAGAAAAGGACCTAAAGACCAAGGTGTCTGAAGACTCCTAGAATAGCCCACAAGTAAGAGTGAAATCTCAAAATTGACCTATGTGAGCCTCAAATGAAAGGAAATAAAGGAAATATGGGGATCATGAGAGATCCATATATGTAATAAGTGATAAAATGATGAATATGCTCATAACTAATCACAATTATGTAAAATAGTGTTATAAAAGGGACAAGGATATGTTATGATAGTCATGTCACTAGAGAAGCCATGCTAACCTATAACGAATCTACCACAAGCACCAATGAAAGTAGTATTCATCTAAAAAGTGGTTTAAAAATGTTTTAATGTGGTAATTTGTGAGGAAGACTAGGTCCTATCCATGGTATTACACTGCAACTCACAAGGTGAACACCAATGAGGTGAATGCTAAATAAGGGGTAAAATAATCATAAAACTGCTAAGGCAAAGAATGACATAAAAAGAAAAAATTAAAAGAGATATATAAGAAAATGAAAACAAATGCCAAATGTAATGTATAATAAAAGAAAAGAATGTAAAGAAAAATAATGATGCTAGTAAAATGAAAGTAAAAGATGTAAAGTGAAAAAAAACAAAGAAACATGAGACAAAAAAATAACAAGTAAGATCTATGCTAACATCTGTATTAAAGATGAGCATGTGAGATACAAGTATATAAGTATCAGAAGGTTTCTTGAAGTTGAATTTGGTTGTTATTATGCATTGTAGAATAATAATGGGAATTGTAAGATGCCCTAATAGATAAGTGTATGTAGGCATGGGCATCTCAAGATGCCCCAAAATTTGAAAGGATATGTGGATGGGCATTGCAAGATGCCCCAACATGTGAGATTGTTTGAGGTAAAATTGAACCATTAAAATGATTTGCATTAGGTTGGTAGATTCATTTGAAGATAGGTAAATGTGTTTATTTGTTATATTTTAGGGATGTTGAATGTGATATAGGATGTGTAGTAGAGGTATGAGGATGTAAAGGAGGTAAAGGAGGACCATGTATGATATACTTTAGAGTAGGCATCTGAACAAGGTAATCTTTTGGTTCATATGACCTAAGAGGTTTAGGTTCAATTGATGCAATGATATGTTTAAAGTTATTCATGTTAGCTATCCTTTACTTGTTGGTGTAGGAATAAGGATCAACTATGGTTTGAACAAAATTAGTGGAAGAGGTGTAGGTATGGGATAATTTTTGCATTTATTAGGGAGTTGATGTTGATGTGATTGTGGTTCTTGAGATTGAATTTGAGAAGTTTAAAGATAGTCTTGATATTGTTATTTTGTGAGAGTATCAAGATTAAAATGTGGACAAAGCAAGGAATCAAGAAGAAATCGATGAAGATCATGACAAGAATCATGAGAATGACCTACATTAGCATGCCATAAACAAAATTTATTAGGATTGTACCATTTTAGAGGAGGTTTAGAAGGATCAAGATCATGGGTTTAGAGGGTCAAAATTTATTCTTAAGTTGTTCTAAACTCAAGAGAGGGTGGGTTGGGTTAAAATTGGTTGAATTAGATGATCCATTTTAATGTTGGGGAGGCTTACTAGAATCAATGTTATGAGAAAATGATTAGAAAGGTTATATAATAGTGATTTGAGGTGTTTCAAATTTAGTCATGAGAAAGTCTTGCCATTTTTCTCAATTTTAGGCTTCTTCTAAAGTTTTAGGGGAAATGATTCAAACTTTGTATTAAAGGGAAGTTTTAAGAGTAGTAACAAATAGTTTTAAAAGAGTATCATCATTCATGTCATGGTCCACTTTATGGGCTAGGGACTTCTATAGTTTAATGAAAGTGTGAGTAGATTCATTAGGAAATTGCTTGGCATTGATGAAATGCCTAAGGTAATTTTTAGGAAGGTCATCATGTTGGAATTACTTCACTAAAGCATTGACTAAATCCTCTAGTTGTGAGATATAGTTTCTAGGAATTTGGTTGTACCATTCAAGTGCATCACTAACAAAAGTTTTGGCTCATATCTTGGTGGTAGCAAAGCTGTTAGTTTATACACATTCTTTATAGAGATTACCAAAATACTTAAGAAAGATAGTAGGGTCCTTAGTCCCATAATATGTGATATTTGGAGAATTTTTTCTAATATCTATGAATGCAATTAATTAGGATAAAAGTTCATTTTGAAGATGTTGAAGCATTTTGTTATTCATTGGAGGTTAAGGGATGATATTCCTATTAACATATCTAAGAGGAGGAGGGACAAATTTTTGATTTAGTTGAGACATGATGATTTGAGGTGGTTGACTAGTCATGTGTAATAAATGTTGTTGTATGTGCATCATTTGATAATGATTAGTTATTTGCATGATGTTCATTTGTTGAAATATTTTAGAAAGAATTTGAGTTATGTTGATTTGTGCATTAGTATTTGAAGGTGGGGTATTAGTGTTTTTAGGAGGAGGATTGGTAGTGTTGGTGGGAGGAGGTTTATTTGTAGGTGGAGGATTCACAACATTGGTTTTGACTAAGTTACTTTAGGAAGAAATAAATCTTGGTGCTTTGGTTATGGGTGTAACAAGAGGATTATGAACATTGATTGTAAGAATATCACTAAATTATGTGTTAAATTTGTAGAAAATTCATGGAAGGTCACTAAAGGATCATTGATGATAAAAAAGGAGAAAAGGTAGGTACATTATGTTTATCTAATGGTAATGTTGACTCTTATATTGCTTGAGCTTCTATATAAGTGGATACAAAATTATAACACCATAGACTTAGGCACATGAGTGAGAAGGGGATGCAAGTTATCCACTCAAAGAATTTTTTCCCAGATTTGAAGAAGGTGGATTTGGGGTTTTATGAGCATTATGTGTATGGAACATGGAAGAGAGTCAAATTTATTAGAGTTGGGACAATAAAGAAGGATGAAAAATTAGAGATTATGCATATAAATGTATGAGGATTAGCTCAGGTATCATCCCTTGGTAGATCTTATTATGTTACTTTTATTGATGATGCAACTAGAAAAGCTTGGGTTTATTACATACACTAAAAAAATGATATTTTTGATACTTTTAAGAAATGGAAAATTTTGGATGAGAATGAGACAAAAAATAAGTTTAAATGTGTCAGATCAGATAATGGAGGTGACTAATACAACAAGGAATTTGATAATTACTATTCATCCCATGGGATTCATAGAGAGAAGATGGTTTGAAGAACATAATCAAATGGTATGTTAGAAAGGATGAACAAGACAATCATGGAGCGTGCAAGGAGCATGAGATTACATGCAGGGTTGCCCTTATAGTTTTGTGTAGATGTTATGGATACTACTATTTGCCTAATAAATAGAAAACATTAAAGTCCTTTGGATTATGGCATTACAAAAGAAACATGGATAGGTAAAAAGGTAGATTATCCCTTTTCAAAGACTTTTGGTTTTGAAGCATTTGTCCATATTAATAAAGAAAATAGAACCAAGCTTGAAGCAAAATCCAAGAAATGCACTTTTATTAGATATGGATTTAATGATTTTGGTTATCATTTATGGGATTTTGAAAATTGTAAAATCATTAGGAGTAGAGATGTGATCTTTAATGAGAAGGTCATGTACAAAGATCAGTTATAGGGAAAGAAACAAGAAAAGCCAAATATTAAATATGTAGTACTTGATGAAATCACTAGAAATGAAATTCTAAAAGTGCTAGAAAAATAGAATGTGTAATAAATACAACAAGTACCTCAAATTCCTAGAATTGTAGTTATAAGATCTACCAAAGCAAATAGACTCCTTGAACAATACTCTTCTTCACTTTATTATTTATTATTGACTAATGATGGTGAGCTAGAAAACTATGAAGAAGCAATGCAAGTAGAAACCAAATAGAAGTGGGAACAAGGCATAAAAGAGGAGATTGACTCTTTGGTACATAACCAAACTTGGTATTTGGTTTAGTTACGTATAGGTAAAAGAGAATTAAAAAATAAATGGGTTTATAGGTTGAAGGAAGAAGGTGGAGGCAAAAAGAGGTATAAGGCTAGAATTTTGTAAAGGGGTTTGCATAAAAGAAAGGTATATATTTTGACTAAATATTTTTTCCAGTAGTTAAAATGACTTCTATAAGAACTATTTTAAGTTTTGTAGTAGTAGAAGATTTTCACCTTAAAAATTTAGATGTGAAGATAACATTCCTTCATGGTGACTTGGAGAGGAAATATAAATGGAGTAGCCACATGGATACGAAGTCAAAGGCAATGAGAAAATGGTGTGCAAGTTGAAGAAGAATTTGTATGGCCTAAAGAAAGCTCTAAGAAAGTGGTATTTGAAATTTTACATGTTTATGATAGAATAAGGTTATAGTAGATGTCATTCTAACCACTGTGTTTACTTTAAGAGATTAGATAATGGCAGCTATATTATCTTATTATTATATGTAGATGATATGCTTATTGTAGGGTCTAACATGTATGATATAAATGAAATTAAAAGAAAACTATAAGATTCATTTGCAATGAAGGATTTGGATATTGTAAATCAAATCCTTGGTATGAGAATAAAAAGAGATAGGAAAAATAGAAAATTGACATTGTCTCAAGAAGAATACATCAAGAAGGTGTTAGTCAGGTTCAATATGCAAGATGCAAAACTAGTGAGTACACCTTTGCGAGGGCACTTCAAATTAAGAAATAAATAGTTCCTAAAACACATGAAGAAATCAATTACATGTCTAAAGTGCCCTATGATTTAGCATTTGGAAGTTTAATGTATTTTATGGTGTGCACTAGATGAGACATTACTCATGCAGTGGGAGTTTTCAATAGGTTTATGAATAATCCAAGAAAAGAGTATTGGCATGTAGTCAAGTAGATTCTTAGGTACTTGAGAGGGACCACTGATAGATTGTTTTTCTATGAAGGGTCTAATGTTACATTACAAGGATATGTTGATGTAGACATGGCTCGATATTTAGATGGTAGGAGGAACACCATAGGTTATGTATTCACTGTTTGACATAAAAGTTAGTTGGATTTAAAAATTGTAGAAGATAGTTGCTTTGTCAACTATAGAGGCAAAATATATTACAACTACGAAAGCAAGCAAGGAGATTATATGGATTCAAGGGTTCATGGAAGAGTTGAGGTAGAATTAGGAAGATTACAGGTTGTATAGTGATAGCTAGAGTGCAATTCATTTAGCAAAGAACTAAAAATTCAGCTCAAGAACCAAACGTATACGACTTAGGTATCACTTCATTCATTTAATTTTAGAGGATGGTCAATTAAAGTTGGAAAATATCCATATAAGTTAGAATCCTATAGATATGCTAACAAAGGTAGTCACTAAAGAGAAGTTGAAGATTTGTTCACCTTAATAGGTCTTCAAGGATAACAAAGAAGATGAGAAACATGTCAAGGTCAAAGTTCAATTAGTGTAGTAGTGGAGTTACAACAATTAGTCTCCAAGTGGGAGATTGTTGGATGGTGGAACTTGATTTTATTAAAATACCTAGTTCCTTACAGGTGGTGTGGGAGGGAAACATTGTAATTTCATAGTAAATATGGACAATTCACTATTAGGTCACATATATAATGGTATAAATTATGTTTGTGCATTTTTTCCCGAATATGTAACCCTCCTTTGATATGAGGGCATTGTAATCATGGTGTCATACTCTATGTGAGTGAAGAGGATATTGTAGTGGATGTATTGAAAGTTTTTTCTTTCATTTGTTGGACTAAATAATAAGAAGGATTGGCTATTTTTGTGTGGATGTAGCCCATTTTGGGTGAATGGCATGAAATCTTTGTCTCTATTATGTTGTGTTTTTTGTATTTTATTTCCATCTTTAATTCATTAATATTGCTCTATGTTATAATTCCAAACACTGAGACTCAATCTCTCCCTTGGCCAAGGTGCTTCATAAAAGGTTGTTGTGGTATGTAAGGATGACAAGGATAAATCAGATCTAGGCTACATAACCTATTAATGTATCCAAAAGATTTCTCCACAAGACAAGATCCATATCTCTAAAGAAAGTATGACACCCTAAGTTTAATCCTCAAGTAGAATGGTGGATAAGCAGATGCATAATATCTCTTACTTATTCTTATCTTCTCTAAATAATGGAAAAATGATCTTGTATATATAGGTAGATTTAACCCTAAGCTCTATTAGAGGTACAATCATTGGGGGTGAATTAGTGAGCCTAGATATTTAAATTTCAATTTCAAACCTTTAAAACTATTAGACAATCAACATATATCAACTTGATCAAGAAAAATTAACAAGATAGCTCATTCATTCAATATATACACAAGATCAAACACATAACACATAATTCCTGTGGAAAACTCTCATAGAGCATAAAACCCACTCTTAATCTTGTAACACATAGAATACTTATCCTATAATAAATTAAAAATAAGAGATTGGTCAACTCATTTTGACTAGAAAACCTTGATCATATCCTCCTGACCAAAGGCCTTTAGTCAAACACCTATTTCACAAGGAATAACTACCCCTAAGAAAGATTAAGTCTTTTAAACCCTCATTTTTAGTGAACACCTCCACCTTAAAACTGATATCTTAAATACATAATTATGGATATTTATTTATCTAACCCCTGCAAAAACTTCCTCTCTATCTCATATAGAATTCTCACATAATCATGACACAATCTCTCTCCTTCTTCACTCAAACTATCCTGATATGCACACTTAAAACTCTTTACATATCCTCAAACTAAAAGAAAACTATTTGGAAATTATAAATATGATCTATAATTCATAAACATAGTCCTCAATCTATTTTACTCATTAACTCATCAACTAGGCACTCTACTTCTTCTTCACTCCATAATTCTCACATACACATTGCACTCATCTCACAAAGTCTTCTCAAAGAGTCTAGAAACCAACACATTTGATTTCACCATGTATAGATCTATCATGATTATAAATAATTAAATATTTAATATCATAAAAAACACATGAATTCACCCTTAAGGCATCTAACATGGGTCACACTTAAGCACAACATACTTTCAAATAAGCCCAAGTCACCTTTTAGGTCCTATGAAGACCCATTCACCTTTTTAACTCTTATTCAATAAAAATATGAACATAGGACCATATAAAATTGCATGGAACCATTAAAAATTACCTATATGTCCTTTTTAAGTTCCAAAAACCATAACAATACCCTTCTGCTTAAGCACAATCTGCCCAAACAACATTCTATGCACACAATCATCATAAACGAATACACAGTCAAATTCTAAACCTTTATTCATACTTCATATGATTATTAAAACCTTAATAATACAAAAATATGATCTTAATAGATTATAAAACACTCCCAAATTTATAATTCATTATGAGATATCAAAACAACATCAGAACAAGCTCAATTACCCTTCTCAGGTTACTTGCATAACACAGTCAAACACATAGTCAAAGATGGAGATCAATATCTTTGTTTGTAAATATATTAAAAAATTAAAATTTATATTTATATATGTCCCTTATATTCATATAAAAATTATATTTTTAAACCATGGTAAAATTATGCATAGATCAAAATTTATGGCTAAAAAACTAAACATTGGTCTTTCCATTGTTAAATTCAAATATTTGAATTCAAATGACCATAGTTAAACATCGAACACTATGCTCACATATTGTGTCCTCAATTTTTTAGAAGAATAATGAACCATAGATATTATTATACAAATATTTATTTTTAACTCATAGTGCACTAATTCCAAATGTTAATCCTTGAACATATTGACCTTATCTCATGCACTCTTGCAATATTGACTTAATGCACACCATTGATCTTTACAGATTAGTCAGGTCTTTATCTTATTGTGCTAACCATTTTATCTTTATCAAATCCCTAATGATAATGAAAATTGGAACCCTCACATGCCTTTTGATAAATTATATTTTAAAACATCATGCACTTCTTACCATCTCGCTCAATATGCGTTGTTGGATCAATACTGTACAATGGCATGTGCATCGTTGGATCTTCATTTGGTCCTGGTCTTTATCTCTGTTAACCAAAAAAATTTAACCTATTTGAATTAATTTTCACCGTGAATATATATTTACTAACTCCTATGCACTATTGGATCTCTATCTGGGCTTGATCTTTAACATTGTGCAAGAATTACTATGGGGACCATTGCTTATCTGCCTGAAAGGCCAACTTCGCACCTCTATATCTTTTTATTCACTTAAGTGCATGTATATTATATCCTAAAATAGGAAAATAAAACCATGTTTTAATATAATCCTAGAACCCTCACATGTGTGAGATATAATGACATTAAAATGCCTCCTTATATTTATTTGTTCACAGAGCCAACTATGTCAAGAATTGTTTGGAAAGACCAACTTTGCACATACATAGACTTTATTGCACTTCAATGATAGAACTAAAATTTTATGAATATAAAATAGGAACAAATATTAAAAAATCCATATGATCAAATTATCCTTAAATGTCCACATGTGTGAGATATGCCATCATCAAAATGCCTACTCAACTTTTCTTGCTACTTTGCTAATTTTGCTAAGTATGGGAACATACTTTCAAAATGACTGAGAGCCTAAATTTGTACTTGCATATATTTTATATAAATTAATTGATATACTTTATATTTTACACATATGAACTAGGGACTAATGTGATAAAACCATATGGCGAACTCCTCGTGACTCATCCACACATGGCAATGGTGATGTCAACAAACAACCTACTCAAATTTTTTGCTACTAGACCCAAAAGGTCTAGATGAATCCTATGGACTACCAAATGAATTGAAATCATGTAAAAAAGTAATAAAATCATATAAAACATCTTAGGTATATATTGAAAAACCTCAAATCACCATATTCATCCTTGAACATCTCTAACCATGCCAAAATTGAAGATCAACCAAGCCAACTTCAAGCACACTAGGACAAACCCACTGCACACATTGTCATTGTCACTTAGAAAATCAAGGAACTTCATCCACTCAACAAGGCACCTCCATGACATCATTTAAAACTCTCAAAAAATATCTCCCTTTGTCATTGATGTCAACAACCATCAAATAACAATATACAACTCACCTTCCTTCTCTCTCTTCAAGCACTCTCACAATAGGAACTTTCTCCCCCTTTGACATAATGACAAAGTGGGAACAAAATGATCCTAAGGACCTAAAAAAAAACAATAAAATATGAGATTAAAACCTTATAAATATGATACAAACTCCCCCTTACCTTGAGCCTACCTCTTCTTATCTTGACAATAACCTCTTGCTTCATGATAACATTCTCTTCAACCAAGCATTGCAACCAATGAAGAATGAACACAAAAAACACTAAAATATAATGTAAATCATCAATAAACATATGAAAGGGAATCCACCTAATATTTATGATCCATTTCACCTTTTGATCATCTTTAGATCTCCACACACCATGAAGAACCACCATATAGGCTTACTAGCCTTCTCTCTCAAACCACCTCAAGGGCCACCAACATAACTTCATGAAAAAAATAAAATAGGAAACATGCTCTAAAATAACTTGATAAATCACCTTGAAATATTCATGCCTTTATATTTTGGATAAACTAAACAAAAATCACTCTTCTTCTTGCTAGGCCTATCTGGTCTCCTTGTAGCCCTAACTAGAACTTACAGAGCCCATAAATTTTATAATACACACCATCAAGACCTAAAAATTCATATATGGAACAATCTCATATTCCACCTTAAGCACATAAATTTTCAAAAACTATCTCATAATCTAAAATATACTTCCTTGACAAACTAACTTACCAATTAGGCCTCCAACTTGACAAAAACATGAATAATTTGAAAACCATAAATATTCAAATCTATATGAAGCTTTATTTGAGAACCCATTTGGATCATTTAATTTATTAAAAATTCTTAGACCTCAAATCACAAGTAAAACCATTTTTTTAGTAGAGCCCAAAGCCCTAGAATCTTAAAATAAACAAGGTCAAGACAACACCTTCCAATCAATGTCCACATCTCAAACTTATTATACACCTGGAGAAAACCATTAAAAAATTTTAGGCCAAGATTTAAGATTCCAAATCTTTGGGAATACATACATATTATAAACCATTTTAGGACCTACATACTTTTAAGCACAAACTAGAAAACCTGAGAGCAAATAAAAATCTCCAATTTGACTTCAACATGCCTTTAGACCATAAAACCACCTAAAGCATGCTATAATAAGGTCAACAAACCTTTATATTCAAAAATAATCTTCTTGACATTGAATCAATCTAATTAGGCCATCAACATTCAATCTAACCCTGTAGATTGACCATATACAACTATCAACATCATGACATTACGAAAGCATATTTTCCACTTGGACATACTTGCTCTAACTTAAAAAAAATCATTTCTAGGCTTTTAGGACAATTTAAAGAACACCAAAACAACACTTGATTCTCCACTGAAAGGAATCTCTTAAAAACCATAGACAAAGACATCCTTTACATCACAATGCTCTAAAACAAAGTGAAGCCAGGAGTGTCCCACATCTCCTCGGTAACCACTGGCATCCTCTTATATCTATACAACTTATTCCTCTTGTTATTCTTCTCTTTATTATAAACTATGACAATTGGTTAATTTTCTATATCACTTTCCTATTCTAAGATAGAATTAACAACACATGGATTAACTATGGAATCTTGACATACCTTTTCATTTGAAGAATCAACCTTGTAATTTGAAATTTCATCACTAGGCATAGACAATTGATGTACTCTAAATAATAATTTTTTAACAATAAAAAAATGTTCACTTGGATCTATACACATCTTAGAACTTACCTCAACTAACACTTTGGTCTCTTCCTTGAGCTTGGTCTCTTCATTCTCAACATGAGCAGACAATGAGAGCCCTTGGCACTCTTCAAGTCCTATAACATTCTCCACCATAATAAATAGATTACTTGGACCTGTAGACTCATCATAACTCATACTTACCACCTTTGGCTTCCATGAGTTAAATTTCCTTCTTCCTTTCACACTAAGATCTTGATTGAACCTATTCTAACTTAATGTCCTTTGCTTACAAAATCTAGCAATATGACCTCTCTGTTCACTATTGTAGTAGACCATACTCCTTAATGGAAACTTAGCTTATTTTAACTTGTCTAGCTAATGTTTTTCAAAGTGTCCCACATCATGACATTTGAATCACTTAACCTTGCTCACACCTTTTGACTAATTACTCCCATCATAGTTCCAAGTAAATTCATTTCTAACATGTCTCCTACATTCTCTAGTTCTATGTCCAAACTGATTATAAGTGTAACAATAACCATTGAAACTTACATATCTCATGGAATTTGGCTGTCTAATTTGATTTTTATTCATTCTACCAGGACCTTCATTCCTTCTCTCATGATTTATCTTCAAAGTATGATTTTCCTTGTTCATATTGACATTCATGTAAACTTGAGAAGCAACTTTGGGCTCTTCATTAAAACCCAATCCAGATCTATCACTAGATGATTTTTTATTCTTTAGGAGATCATCCAAATCATTATAAATTTTATCAAACTTGAAAAATTATTTCACCTTGCTTGTAGACTTCTCTAACTCATCTTTCATAGACACAATCTCAGAAGCATACCTTGAGCATTCTTCTTCTTTAGCTCTTAGACTTGCAGACATAGATTCTAACTTATAATTAAGATATATGACAACACCTTCATGATCTCTAGAGTATTCAACCAATCTTTCCTCAAACACATTAAATTACTCCTCATAGTCCTTGAGTTTAGACTTCATCCTATTATTGATCTTCTTCTTAATATTTAGTTCTTCAAGAGCATTTGTCAATGTAGTCTCATAGTCCACCTCATTTTCATCATCATCTAAATCAATCCAATTAGAATCCTTTTGATGTGAGAAAATACCTTAACCATGAATAGGGTTTCATATTCAATAGGACCATCATCTTCATGATCATATTTTGAGTCACTAGCTTCACCCTCATCTGATAAGTTACAATTTTCTTTGGTGTATTGACTCTTCTTGTCCTTGAAGTATTTCTTCTTGTTGTCTAACCTTATGAATACCTTTTTGGTTTTATCAGACCCGAATGATCTCTTACCATCATCATGACCTTGATCATGTTATTCATCATCATCCTTCTTATACTTATGAGGGAAATTATTGACAAAAAGTCCTATCTCACCATAATTGAAGCATTTGAGGGGTATTTTACCTTTATACTTGCCTAAACCTTATCTCAATTTCTTTGAAATCAAAACAATTAGTTCATCCCCATTTATATCAAAAATGTCATCCTCTTTGTATTTCTTACCTTATAATTTTTTATTTGTCTTCATTTTAGTATTGAAAGCTACTTCATTCTTTGGTGATATATCATCAATATTCCTCATCTCATAAGTAGTAAGGGTGCCATGAAATTGATCCATTTTCAACTGAGTGAGATCATGAGTTTCTTATATAGCAGATACTTTTGGGTCAAACTTGGGGGATAGAGACCTTAATACCTTTTGAACAATAGTAGCCTCTTAAAGGTTCTCTCTAAGACCTCTGATGATGTTTAAAATCTCATCAAATCTCTATATAAAAGATGCCACATAATCTTCTTCCTTCATCTTGAGACTTTCAAATTGCCTTCTATGAGTCTTGAACTTAGTAAGCTTGACCTTTGAATCTCTTTCATAAATGATCTACATTTTGTCCCATATCTCTTTAGAAGATTTACAACATATTACCTTGGTAAACTCAATCTTTGTAAGACCATAAGTGATGGCATTCATTACCTTATAATTATTCTTAAACAACTTCTTGTTTGTAGTACTAGATGGAGTAGTAGGAGTAACATAACCATCCATAATAGATTATCATACATCAAACCCTAGGGACATAATGTATGTCCTCATCCTTACACTCTAAAAAGTATAATTAGATCTATTGAAAATCAGTGATTTCTTAGTGAATAAACCTACTTGATGACTACCCATATTGTACCTTGGATCACCTTCAAACTATCAAGCTTTTTACCAAAGGACCTGCTCTAGTACTAATTATCAGAGGTACAATCATTAAGATGGGGGTGAATTAGTGAACCCAAATATTTAAATTTCAATTCCAAACTTTTAAAAATATTAGACAATCAACATATATCAACTTGATCAAGAAAAATTGACAAGAGAGATTATTCATTCAATATATACACAAGATCAAACACAACACATAGTTCATGTGAGAAACCCTCATGAGGAATAAAACCCACTCTCAAACCTATAACACATGGACTAATTGTCCTATAATAAATAAAAAACAAGAGACTAGTCACCTCCTTTATACCAAAATACTTTGATCATATCCTCTTGACCAAAGGCCTTTATTGAAACACCTATTTCATAAGGATCAATTGCCCCTAAAGAAGATCAAGTCCTTTAGACCCTTCTTTGAAGTGAACACCTCCACCTTAGAACTACCATATTTAACACTTGATGATGAATCTATATTTATCTAACCCTTATACAAATTTCCTCTCCATTTCATATAGGCCTCTCATATAGGCATGCCATAATCTCTCTCCTTCTTCACTCAAACTGTCCTCATATGCACACTTAGACCTCTTCGCATATCCTCAAAATATAAGAGCACTATTTATAAATTAAAAATATGATATGTAGGTCATAAAAATATTCCTCAATCTTCTCTACCCATTAAATCATAAATTGGGCACTCTACCTCTCCTTCGCTCCATAATTCTCACATACACATTGCACTTATCTCACTAAGTCTTCTCAAAAAGTCTAGAAACTAACACATTTGATTTCACCATGTATATATCTATAATTATTATCATGAGCACAATATTTCCTATCAGAGAAAACACATTCATTAACCCATAAGGCATCTAACATGGGTCACACTTAAGCATAACATACTTTCAAATAAGCCCTAGTCATCTCTTAGGTCCTATGAAGATCCATTCACCTCTTTAACTCTTATTCAAACATAATAAGAACATAGGAAAAAATAAAAATACATGGACCCATTATAAATGAACTATAGGTCCTACTTAAGTTCCCATAACCATAAAATTACCCTTCTTCTTAAGCACAATTTTCTCAAACAACATTTTGTGCACATAATTACCATGAATGAACACACAATCAACTTCTAAAACTTTGATCATACTACATAAGATTATTCAAACCTTAATAATACACAAAAATGATCCTTATAGAGTATAAAACAATTCCCAATAGATAATTCATTATGATATATCTAAACAACATCCAAACAAGCTCAATTACCCTTGTTGAGTTAATTGCATAACATAATTGAACACAGTCAAATTTGGAGCTCAATATATTTGTCTGTACATACCTTGAAATTTATATTATTAGATGCACCTTAGATTCCTCTAAAATTTTATTTTTACACCATGGTAAAATTATTTATATATCAAAAGTTATGGCTAAAAAACCAGACACTGGTCTTTCCTTTGTTAAATTTAAATATTTGAATCGAATGGTCATAGTTAAAAATTGAACACTATGCTCACATCTTGTGTCCTCACTGATTTAAATCACTCACACATCATAGATATTATTATAAAAATATTTAATTTTAAATCATATTTCATAAATCCAAATTTTAAACCTTGAACATGTTGACCTCATCTCGTGCACTCTTTCAATATTGACCCAAAGTGCACCATCGATCTTTATAGATTAATTAGGTCTTTATATTATAATGCTCACCATTCAATATTGATTAGATCCTCCATGATCATGACACTTGAAACCATCACATTTATTCTAAGAACTTATAATATTAAACATCATTCACTTCTTACCTTCTCACTCAACATGCACCATTGGATCAGAACTGTACGATCACCTGTGCACTGTTGGATCTTCATTTGGTGCTCGTCTTTAACTCTATTAACTAATGAACACTTTGAACTCTTTGAATTAATATTCACCATATAAAAATATTTATGAAATCATACACACCATTGGATCTCTATCTATCCTTGATATTTAACATTGTGTAAAAATGACTAAGTATAGGGACCATTACTTATATGCCTGAAAGGCCAACTTTGCACCTCCATATCTTTTGCTTCGATCAAGTGCATGTTATAAAATTTGGATGATATGATATAATCACATAGGATAATCTATAAATGTGTTAATATGATCCTATAACCCTCATATATGTGAGATATAATGATATTAAAATACCTCCTTAGATTTATTTATTCACAAAGCCAACTATGTCAAGAGTTATCTAGAAAGACCAACTTTACACATGCATAGATTTTATCATGATTCAGTGTTGGACCTAAAATTTTATGAGTAGTAATTAGGAATAAATATGAACAAACCCATATGATCAATGTATCCTAAAATATCCACACGTGTGAGATATGTCATCACTAAAATACCTACTCAACTTTTCTTACCACTTTGCAAATTTGGCTAAGTATGGGAAAATACTATCAAAATGCCTGAGAGCCTAAATTTTCACTTACATATATTTTATTATGATTCATATATAGAATTTATAATTTTAATATATAAATTAGGGACTAATTTTATGACAAACATATGACCAAATCCTCTTGACTCATCCACACATGGTAATGGTGACGTTAATAAACTACTACTTAGATTTTTTGTTACTAGACCCAATAGGTCTAAATGAAACCTATGGACTAAAAAATGAATTTAAATAATGTAAACAAGTAATAAAATCATATAAAACATCTTAGGGACCTATTATATAACCTCAAATCACCATATTCATTTCTAAACATCTCTAACCATGCTGAAATTGAAGATCAACCAAACCAACTTCAAGCACACTAGGACAAGCACATTTTACACTTTGTCATTGTCACTTAGAAAATTAAGGCATTTCATCCACTCTCTAGGGCACATCCATGACATCACCATGACATCATTGAAATTTTTTAAACAATCCCTTCTAATTTTTTTGGCTGAAAGGGTCGACCTAGTCAACCTATTATTATAATTGACAAAACACATACTAGATAATGAACTAAGTTGGCCACAACTGACTTAGTTATTAGTAAGATATATCAATAAAAATACAACGTTCACATATATAACATATTCATGAAGGGGTTTTAGGTTAGGAAAAGGGGTACTGAAGGTGGTAAATGATCAAAGGAGTGTGCAAGAGAGGAGAATAAGCTTAGGGGAATGGTTTTTAGGAGACAAGTGTGTAGAGAACAAGTGGTAAAAGGGAAAATAATCCTAAAAAGAACCAATGGTATGACCAAAAATTTCTTGATGCACCTTTTAAGGCATGCACTTAGAGAGATTGAGATTCAATAGGTTCTTTCAAGATAAAGAGTAGAAGTGATAAAAGTTTGAAAATATTATGTGTATATAATATGCATACATGTCAGAGTTCTAAGGTGAGCTAGGACCAAAAATATCACATAACATTTCATATTCTAAATATTTGTAAGCTAGATAAAAAATATGTTTAATAAAAAATTGGTAATCAATAGCATGATATATAATTGTTATGAGGGAACCGATTATTTCCATTGTATTGAAAATTCTATTACTAGCTCTTAGAATCTATTTAAATTGAATGTGATCAAAGCTCTATTTAAGATGGTATACCATTTTATTCTATAGAATGAGTTTGTCATCTTTGTTTTGGTACTAATCTGTCACTTGATTGATAATTAATTGAGAGTTTCCATGAACATGCAAATGCTCAATGTTCCATTATCTCTAGATGAATACCTATAATGAGTGCTTCATATTATGTAATATTGTTGGTACAAGTGAAACCAATGTGAAATGCCTTAGGAATGAGATCCACATACTATTTAATAAAGATAATACATGCTCTAGATTAGTGATAAGTGTAATAATTGTATAGTGTCCACTTTAGCAATGATAATGGTCTTGTTGTTAAGCATATAATGGTACAACTTTTGAGATGAAAATACCATGACTAAAATAGATTTATCAATAGATATATAGTTATGTTCATAGGATACTAGTGTGTGACTAATATAGTATATTACTCAATCTTTCCCCTAATCATTATGTTGTGCCAGGAGTGCCCAAGGCAAAATTAATTGTTGAGATATAAAAAGCAATAGTTTTCTAGGTGTAGGTGGAACTAGAATAGGTGGATTGGCCATATATTCTTTTAATTGTTTAAAGGCTTATTGACAATTTATATTCATGAGAAGGTGGTGACTTTATTTATAATATGAGTGAAGGGATGCAACCAACTAAGGAATGAATCATATAATAGACTAGATTTTACCCTGTAAGTGACAAAGTTTTTTAATATTTAAAGGTGGAGGCTTTTTTGTAATGGCCTTAACCTTGGTTGGATTGAATTTAATGCCTTAATAAGAGATAATTAAACCTATAAATTTACTTGAATTGATGCCAAAGATTCACTTTTTATGGTTAAGCCTAACCTTGTATTCACAAATCCTTTCAAAGATTTTTTGTAATATGTCTAGATGTCCTACTCCAGTTTTAGATTTTCCCAATATATCATCCACATAGTCTTCAAAAATATAATGCATCATATAATGAAAAATGATAATCATAGCATGCTAGTATATGGAACCAACATTATTGAGGCCAAATGGAATCACTTTATAATAAAATGTTCCCCATGGAGTGGTGAAAATTATCTTATGTTGGTATTCTAGTGCAATTTTAATCTAATTGTATCCTAAGAAACTATCCATGAGAGATAGAATCTCATACTTGTCCATGGAATCTACAATCATATAAATATTTAGAAAATTAAAATCATCCTTTAGGTATGCTTTATTGATATCTCTAATTTGGTACATAATTTGATTCTTTTTAATTTATTATTGACTGCGATTATATTAGATGTCCAATTTGAATAATCAATATGATGAATGTAACCTCCTCTAATAGTTTTTACAATTATTTCTTGACAAGAATAGCTATGTAGGGGTGCATTTTTATCAATTTTTTTTTATGGGCTTGGAATCAAGATTTAAAATAATGTAATGTAAAACCATGGTGGAGTCCAATCTTGTCATATTTTAATAACACTATGTACAAATATCAACAAACTCCCAAAGGAGGATAGTAAGGACTTCACATTCATCTTTAGTGAGGGATGCTCCAAGTTTGATCCATTTGGGATCAACCATTATTCCAATTTTGACTTTAGTGGTGTCCTCCACAAGTAGTGTGGAACCATTTTTTAAAATAGTTGATGAAATGGTACATTGATCTTCATATTAATCATGTGGGTTGACTGGCTCATTGATTTCACCCAATCAAGAAGAATTTGAGTCACTAAGGTTTGGAAAATGCCATATGAAAAAGGCACATGGAAAATCTTGGACTACTTGGTAAAATATTTGTTATTGTTTTGAATTGATTCTTGAATCACATGAATTTATTGAACTAGAAGAGGTCTGGGTTTAATTTGAGATAAGTTGAACTTCCCCATCTAATGTTTCCTGAAACATTTTTTCTCCATGGGACTTATCTTTATCTTTAATTTTACCTTGGTCCAAAATTGCCTTGAAGAGGTTTTCACTTTGGGGCCTCAATGTTTGATTTTATTTTTATCTTTATTTATGACCATGAAAGTTCACCTACTCCCCAAAATAGGCAACAAGGTCCAGTGTAATGAAAAATCCATGTTTATGATCACCAAGTATCACATTATCTTTGAGGCCCATGAATTCATAAATTGCCTCATCATTATGAAAAATAATCCAATGGTATGTAAGAATATTGTTGGTCCTAGTCAATTAATTGGGGATGATGGAGGAAAAAAGGGGATAAGATGACATAATAAAAATGGTAAAAATGGTATTTGGGTCAAATAGCTTGGTATAGGCTAACTCATTTTATATTATATAGTAGAAATATATGCCACTTTTGACATTATCCATGCTAAAAAATAAATTAAAAACACTATCGAGATTGATGGGGTCACCACCAAATAATTCATATCCAATACCATGAGTTCCTTTTTGTTTAGAAATTGATACTACATAAATGAGTCCTTATTATTCCCACCCAAGCCTTTGCCATTATAGGATTGATTATCCATTATTTGGTTTAAAATAGGATACTTTGTATTTTGATAATATGTGGTAAAATCATCATTATATATCCATGAGTCATCATCAACCATGTTTTCTTCTTGCACTTGGGAAGCAATTTTGATAAAAACCAATGGTTCTATTTGATGAGAATTGTCTTTCTTGAAACATTCCATTTTAGGATTTTGCTTATTTGAACTACCATATAATTTTGGAATCTTAGGTAATTTATCTATATTAAACACATTTCCCATTTTATATTCCCTTAGGCCATTGTCTTGAATAATAAAATGATTAACTATTTTTGTAGGTAGTGTAGTGTAAGTGGAAGCAAATGTGTTTGGATCCACATAATTGGATTTTAGCGGTTGATAAATTACCTCTTTTCCATTTATAATAACATGTTCTATGTCAAAGTGATAGTTATATCTCTCATGTTCTACTTACAAATGTTTTCAAAATTGATACATCTGTATGTCACCAAGAATGGTAACTTCTAGTCCAGAATGAGGAAATTTGATGCACTAATGAAGGGTACATAGTAAAACATGCACTTTATGAATCCATGGTCATCCAAAAATCAAATTATATGATAATTATAAATCAATAACATGGCATAGATTATCATGGGTTAGAGAAATGGTTCCTTAAGTTTTTCTTTCCTCATTATCATAAGCTTTAATGGTAATGGTATTTGGATGTAGATAAATTGTTGTACCCAAATGCATTATTAGATTCAAAGTTAAAATATTGAGCCCCGAACCATTATCTATGAGGACTCTTTTGACATTGTGCTTGGAAATGATTGCTTCTATGTAACGTGGATTATTGTGCAAAGTTCCAAAGGATGACAAGTTTGTTTGATTAAAAGTGAGTTATTGGCATGGAGCCAAATGACTCACAAGTGTTTGAAACATTTCAAGTGCAATGTCACTTGGCACTTTGGATTGGATTAAAATATCACTCAATATGTTTTTATGTATATCTTATGTACATGAGATATCTAAGATAGAAATATATGCATGTGTCTTTTGTAAATTTTCCACAATATCATAAGGTTTTTCCTTGATTAGAGAAATTGACTTGGTATTTTGAGGTAAAGGACCTTGAATGGGATTTTTGGAATAAAGAGGTAGAGGGTATTGAATGGTAGCCTTTGAGCATGAAGTTATGATTACATAACCTTAAGTAAGTGGTGGGTTACTATAATTAGAAGAAGGGAAATAATGGATTTAAATGGTAACTCTTGGTTGTGGATTAACATTTGGGCCATTATGAACCAAAGGAGGATTATCAACATATGGAAGTGGGGGTACTAGAATATATGATGAAGGTCTTCATATATTATTGGGATTCAAATTAGGATTGATATTAATGGTTGAAATGTGTTCACTCATGATGCAACCTATAACATTGTATTTGTAAGGGACACTTTTATAATTGACTTGGTTAGAATGGGAATATTGACCTTGATTTTGGTTTTATTATTGTTGTTGTTGTTGTCTCTAATGCTAATTTTGGGGAGATCTATTTTGATTATTGGAATTGTGTTACAAAAAATGGTTCTAAGAGATATACAATTCTTGATTAGATGTTGTGGTAACATTATCCAAAGCTATTTCTTTACTTTCAAACAAATCTTGAATAATATGGTGCAACTACACACAACTATGAATAAAATGGACTTTTAATCGATGATAGTCATAATAATCATTCTCATTGTAATAATATAACCTAATTTTTTTTTTTGGAAATGGTCTTAGTATTATCCAAATGATCATGTTGGCAACAACTAATTTTTAGAAGACTATTTCAATGGGCTCACCAAGAATGTTGAAAAATCAACTACTATAATGGCCTCATCTTGGATGTAGGTTTTGCAAAGCAAGAGGTTTATTAAGTGGGTTTGGTTTAATAGGTGGTGGTTGCACCATGTGTATATGTTGTGATCCAATCACCCCATCTCCTATAATATTCCTATTTCTACTAAATGTTTTAGGATTTTTTGATGTATTAGCTTACACTGGCGTGGGAGCTTGTGCTTGAGCCTTGATCTAATTTTCATTATGAGAATAAAGCTTATATATATATATATATATTTAATGAGATATTGTTCAATTTGTATCCCCTTGGTGATAAATTATTCAAATGTATTGGCACAAAAAAGTTTGAGGTTATGAGCAACATCAAACTAAAGATTTACAGTAAATGTTGCAACCATTTTTTTATTAGGGAGATTGTGTGAAATTTGGCTAGCTAAATAATGCCACCATTGTAAGTACTTAGAAAAGACTTTTCCTACTCTCTATTTAGTTTGACATAGGTTTTCCATGGTCAGCTCATGTTCTACATTGAAGGATAAGTGTTACAAGAAAATTTCTAAAAAATCATCAAAGTCATTCACAATATTCTTGGGTAGACCAAGAAACCATTTTAGAGCTTGTCCCATTAAGCTATGGGAAAAAGAGTGAAGGAGGTATATTGGGATATACACCACTTATTGATAAACAATAAAGAATTATTTAAAATTATCCTTATGGTCACATTTTCCTTTGTGTTTTTCAAATTTAGGCATCTCAAAGTGATATGAAAAATCTATTTAAATATAGCTCATGTCGAAAGGATAGGTGCATATATCATCAAATTTGAACTTCTTACTTTGATTTCCTACTAGAAATTACATCTTTGACCACTTGTAAATATTTAAAGGTAGGGATGGAATAAGAATAAGTGGGCAGGTTTTGTTGGGTATTCAAAGGTATAATACCTTGACCTAGATAGAGAGGCAGTACATAATATTGAGGAATTTGGATGTGGCTAGTTCTACCAGGAATATTTAATCTTTGCATAGAATTATATTGTTGATAGGGATTTTTATTTTGGTTAAATAGTACTTACTATTGAGTGTGTCACTAATTTAGAGGGAATTGAGGTATTAATAGAGAAATGTTCTATTATGTATTCAAAATAACTTGATAATATTTAAGGGGAACCTGCTATTGATTCCTAAAAATTTAACATGTAGGAGGAACTTGTTAGTTAATTGACACATATTGTTGGATTAAAGAGGCCCCTTATTGAATAGGAGTATAAATTGGTTAAATTATACAAACACATTTTTGGTTAGACAATGTTGGTTGGGGATTCATCAATACATGTTTAGGTGGGACATTAGTTGCCACTTGTTGAAATGGGGGATTGGTTGCCACTTATTGAAGTAGAGGGTTGGCAACATGTTATTGTAGTTTAGATGGTTTTGAATTTTTCAATTCAAATAATTAAAAGGATGAGGTCATGGAGTAGATAAAATAATCTTTTGTGTAATGTTGGATGGAACTTGATGTGGATTATAATAAGCTACATGAGAGCTATCCACCACATTTTGGGTAGAATCTATAAGGAGAATCGAATCTAGATTAGTTGCTAGATTGGGTTTGATTAGGGGTGTGTTAAACACATATAAGACTAAGGTCTTGGTAGTAAATGGATTCAAATTAGAAATGGGATAATTAGATAAGTTTAATGGTTATTCTATTGGAGGATTGGACTCCACTAAAGATGGATTTTGAATATCCAATGTAGCAAGGGAGCTAGTGAGACTAGCCAAAACCTATTTAGCTTTTTGGATTTGATTTTCAAGAAATTGGTTTTGAGAAGATTGATTAATGAGTTGAATTTTCCATTTATTTGACACAATAATATCTTGACTAGAATTTGGCATAAAAGTCTATTCTTGACTAAAGGCACATTGACTATCTATTAATGTAAGAGCTGTTTGTTTAGGTGATTTAACTAAGTATCACAAATTTTCTATGGGAAAACTCAGGGAAAAATTTACACCCATATTAAATAGTCTAACAAGATGTTCATCTTTATTATCAAATAATTGGTGATCAAAATGGTCTTGTCTATACTCATCACTAGGTGGTGGATTTACAAAATACGTTGGATTAGGTTGATGTTCAAAAAGGAACACATGGTAGGTATGATTGGTATTGGACTTGGTATACATTGGGTGAGATAAATAGAAGGTAAAATTATGTTTCTTAATTTCAACATTAGATGGTGTATGAGTAAGGTATTATTGGGTTTATTCATCTTCCACATATGAATCATATCCATAGGGACTATAGATCACCTCTTCATCAAATGAAGGGTTGTAAATAGCTCTACTACATGTGTATCTAGGCATGTATAGATTGATAATATTCAACTTGAAAAGTTATTGAATGCTTAGAACTATGCCTTAACTAGGTACATGCATTTCCTTGGAATATCACTTGGAAATCATCTTAACAATGCAAACATTTCAAAGGTATTTATCAAACGATAAATCAACAAGTTTAGAACAATAACTTTAAGTATAAATAATCAATGTTTAGACTTAGAAACTTATTTTCACTTGGTTTTGAAAAGGTCTTAGATCCTAGAAATTTGGTTTTAAAAATAAAGAAAGGAGACTTGGCCTATTTGGGGTACTTTAACAAATTTAGAATAGGAAGGTTGACACAATAAATGGTCTTGGTTGATAATGGTAAATCAAAAATTTAACTAGACTTAAAACATTAGAATTTTCTAAGGATAATTATTTTTAGAAACTTAGACTCATAATTGGATTTAGTCTTGAAAATGGTATTGGAAATTAGACTTGAAATGACCTTGGAAATAAGGTTGGCTTAGAATTGTCACTTGATTTGAAATCAAATGGATGGAATAATGACATATAATGAATAAGAAGTTTAGAATTTTGCAAATAAAAGTTGACTTGGTTTGAAATGAAAATTCTAATTCCAAGAACAAGGTTTTTGGTTCAATTTTCATAGCCTAACAATGTGGTTTAAACAAGAAAGATAGGTATAAACACCAAGTTCTAATATGATACTTTGGTTTGACTTGGAATTTAGGTAGAGTAACACCTCATTATGTGCGTATAAAATAGTTTTGGTCTTAGATTTGGTTGGTTTGATTTGGTAGTAAGTGTCATGCCTAATTTTTTCTATAAAAGATGGGAATAACACATAATAAAAATGAGCAACACATCAATGATCATGGATAAAAATAAATTCAATCCAAGCATGACAAGAATACACTCTAATTCCAAAATGATATCCTAAAAATACCATAATGCATTAAAAAATACTAAACCATAAATCATTTGGCATCACACTTGAATTCATTCATAAAAAAATGACCAAACATTTTTTTGCATAATTGATATTGAGATAGCCATAAAATTTGATTTAAGCCACTGCTAATGTATTTGGGATCTATATGGATAATTTGGTAGGCTATATGGCCATACTAGCTTCCTCTCAAGCTCTAAAGACCACTCTTACCACCTATCACTTCCTAGGTGATTTTGTTGTAATTTCCACATGGTGTCAATCTACTAACTACTACTCTACTACTCTACAAAGATAACATGAATTTAATGGGGCTACAGAGTAATGATATTATGCCATTCAATAGTATCCTAATAGCTTGTTAGCCCATAAGATTCACTCCTGATACAGATGCCTCTAAAATTGTAGAGCACTAGATTTTATTGCACCCAATATGGACATCTTTAGGATAATAGAGAAGCAATATTCTATTGCATAATAAAATATTAATCACCTAATTTTCCATGGGTTTTAATACCTATGAAGGCATCTCTGAGATAGCGGGTCATTAGATGATGCCACATGAAAATATCTTGTAAGCCCATTTTCCTAGAAACATCACTTCCTGTATGACCCTCTCTAGGATTATGGGTAACTAGGATGATGCCACATGGAAACATCCTACTAATCTACTATCCCTAAGGTATATCTCATTTTACATCCATCCTATGACTATAGGTCACAAGGATGATGCTACATGGTAGCATCCTACTCCTCTACTAGCCCAAAGGCATCTGCATAGTATAATAAGTTGACATCACTCCCAGGTTTTTAGAAGAGTGGCACATGGATTATTTTGAACCACTCACCAAAAATTCATAAAAATGACTAAGGAAAAAAGGCTATGAAAAGACCCAACTAAGTGGTAACTAAAGCAAAGACTAGGTGGGTGAATTAAGTCGATGATGACAAATCCAACTAAGGTAAAAAGCTAAGAAAATGACGAAGTTGAAGTTTTTGAACCTTTCAAAAAGTAACTAAGGTAAATAAGGTTGATTAATCCGTTAATCTATATATAATGAAATAAAAAAGGATAAAATTACATGATACAATGAATCACATAAAACATCTAAGGCCAAGCTATGGATATGAACAAAACATCTAGGAAATACTAAATTGAAATCTATAAAATAGAAGCATCAATGATATAAATAGAATTGTGACACTAAACCAATATTCTCATTGGTTTATTCAACTGTCTAAAAGCATAAGGCAACTCCATCTTAAAATTAACTGGTTTGCTCATCTTAAGATAAAAATACAAGTATTTTTATAGATATCCATTCCATTATGTTGAATCTAAGAGATCGATCATTATATATATGAGTGTATCACTTAGAGTTAATGAATGGTATTTAAAATCATCTTCTTTTGTTAACTAATTCTTATAAATAATTCTAAAATGGAACCCATCCAAATTATCTCGCATTAACATTTAGCTCAAGAGCCTAGCTCGGCTATTATTCTTTTTTTTATGCAAGAGGGTTTTGATAAAGGAAAAGTCTAAGGAAAAAAGCTTGCCCAAATATTTAATTTAAAATCCTTCCCTAAGGTATTTCCTTATCATAATAGTCAATAATCAGACTCTAAAGTCTTACTATGTGTTTATTCTTAAACAATCACTTAGCCTTTTCTTTGAGATCCATTTATTTATGGATAAACTTGCATTCCATTAACTCTTCACATTTAGATAAAAAGGGATTATTGATGTTCAAAAGCCAAATAAATTTAGACTATCTAAGCACAATCCATATTATGAATGGGTTGACCTAACCATATTCATAAAATCATAACAACTTATATCTTTAATCTCCCAAAGCATAGGCAAAATTATATCACTTGCCTTAACATAAGACTCATTATTCATATGTAAATCTTTAAGGTAATATTATTATAAGAAACTCAATATGAAATAAACAAGCATTCATAAGATATTCAATAGAATGACATCAATACACTTATATATTAAGACCATTAACATGTCCAAGATCAATCATGAAGTACAAGCCTCCCAAGGATTCCATCCCAAGGAGGTCTATTAATCTTATATAATAAGAAGACTATAAAATAGTTATTTATAATATTAATCACCACATTTAAATAATAAACTTAATAATAATAGTGGCTCACACTTAGCCCATAATCAATCATTAAACCATAAATACAAAGAGTTTAGCTTGGAGCAATTAATCCTTGGAATCTAGATAGTTATACAAAGGAAACAAAAAATGAGTAGGCTACAAATGGTGACAAACCATTTTCACTCCAAGTGCAACTTTGGCCAATCAAAGGTAGAATCACCTCCTAACCTTTTGCCATCAACAAGTGACTACTCTAGGTACCCCTGATCAAGAATCCCAGCTCTAGGCATGTTCACATCATGATGAAAGGTAAATAATGGCAAATAATAGTCCATATGTCTTAAGTACAAGGAAATAGTTACTCACAAAGCGATAATCTAAGAATCTCTAAGATAAGAGGTTACCAACCTTAGATCTATCTTCAACAAGAAAAATACACAAAAAAAGAAAAAAACACAAGAATCACAAGGATAAAACTAATCATATAAACAAGCACTAAGATATATTCTAAAATCAATCATGAGAGGGCTCAAGCATCCAACCATCATGTCCCACATGAGAGACCTAACCCTTCCTCCTTCATGAATAATATGTATTTTCAAGGCACTATAAGTCTCATATAACAAAACCACATTATCCAGGTAATCAAAAATACCATAGTTAAGACTATCATGGAGGAATACCTCAACTCCAAACTCCTACACAAGGATTTAACACTATGGGGTGACTCAAGAATAACCATAGATAAATAAAAAAATAGAATAAGTAGGCCAAGTGACCTTAATCTTCTTAAATACATAACCACAAACTTCATTAAGATAAACAACAAGATATTCTAGTCAATAGGATACCTGCCTAGTAATCTAGGCCCTTCCATGTATCCTTTCTATAGGTTATAACCAGATGAGACTCTCCCTCTCTAGGCTTTCTTCTTATTTCTCTTTATTTTTCCTTTATTCCTTAAGGGTGTTCAAAAATTCCAAAGATTCTAAACCCCCTTTTTAGAGATAAACCCTCTTTAAATAGGCATTCTCTTCTTTATGCAACCCAATCAAAACATGAAAAGTGACTCTTCTTCCCTTGGATTGACTAACCACTTCTGTTATCCGAACCAAGCCTTCTTAATGGTGATATCTTTACTAGTCCATAATGGTTACTTCTAAGATAATCCACCTCCCTATGTAACGCTTAAGCTAAATATAATTAATGGACAAGTCTACAATTTTGCAATAAGGTAATCTAGAGATTGGTCTACTTTGTCCTCATACATTGAAGATGACTAGCCAAAGGTGGTTTGACCAACCCAATAGTGATTACCATCCAATTAGACATGACAAGAATAAATAAGGGGTTGAATGGCATATAAGGCATTCAATAAGGATCAATCAAGGTTTAAAACAAGATTAAGGTTAGAGGTGTCACACATAATGCAATAATGTTTGGCATAGTAATTTTCCATTATTGGCAATGACCTATTCCTGAACACTTATTGCACCCATGAAAACCACTATCCTAATAGCCAAATATTTCAATCATAACATGCTAAATCATTCAATTTATACCAATGTAATTAGCTTACTAAGTAATTAACAAGGTCATGAAGTGATATCCATGTATTTCTTAATGCATGTATAATTTTAATTACAACACAAGGAAATAATTTAAGCATTTCTTAACTAACTCTTACCATATGCATGATCCATTCATATTTCAATAAACACCACCAAGGGAGTATCATCATTGATTTGACTAATTACGTTATTTATCATGAGGGAACTTACATTCTTCCCTCCTTAGAGAGGGAATCATCTTTGATGCAGTAATGATTTATAGATCCAACATGGTTTTTATAGATCCACCTAGATACTAAAACATTATTCCAAATTATCTATGTGCCATCTAAATTAGTTCATAATATGATCTATTTCTTACATCCCTAAAGAACATCCTTAGATATGGAGATCAACTACTACATGGAACCAAACATATTATTCCTCTTGTACTTCTAAGAGCCCTTTGAGTTTATTCAAAGTTTATTCATCTTGTATCATCAAATTTTTATACCAATTCTCTCACTATATTTTATAATGGTGTGGCATAATCACTTCAAAATTTTGCAACATAGGTCATGAATTCCATTTTTGAGATGTAGACATTTATTCCACTTGCTCAAGGCTTCTTCACATAATTTTATTAGAAATGGTCATGGTAGATTCGAACAACCTACCATCACATCCATCATGATAGGGATTCAATTGCTTTCATCATGACATCAAGGTAAGGGTTAAACAACATTTCAACATGCCCAACATAGAATGACTTTTCCACAATACCATCATGAAGAAGTTTCTCATAGAAAACCATCACTCAATGTCATAAAAACATATAATAACATTCATACAAGAACTAAAGTACTTTATGCAAATTAGGAGAAATAACCTTTCCATTTCCCACCATTTTCTTGTAATACTATTAATGGCATTTTAGAATAACAAGAAGTTTTTTGTGACCAACTCATAAGGACACTTCAATTCTTGATCATAATGAGTCAAGATTCTTTTTGAAAAATCTTCTTAATTCAGATGTTAACATGGTCCAATTTTAGACCCATGACTCATTTTATCTAAGGCTATACTACCATATTATATGCCATTGATTGCATCAGATGCTAGATGAATTACCATTAATTTTTGAAAGAGGAAATTTATTTTGATGCACATCATTCTACAAAATGCATTTGAATCAATCCATATGCATGAGAGTTTAATCACTCCTTGAATGAGTAATTACTTATTAGAGAGGGTTAATAATTTTCAATCATAACAAAATCATCGTGCTAAATTAGGCATCAATATTTGGTCACACCATCATGAAATCATATAGAATTGTTAAAAAATAAGGGGTAGTGTTGAATTACCATATCCATTATTTTCTGAAACACATGGGATTTTTTTAATAAGTAGAGCATGGGGAAATGCTTTCCATAAAATCCATTCTATTTCAAAAGAATACCAACATGGGACTGAATTTTCAATATACCATGCCATTTATGGAATATTTTAAGCAACCTACTATCATACCCTTCTATATCATTATGCTCTTAGGATCTTGGCCTACCATCCCAGATATCATATGTAACTCAATATGCAAGCAAAATCTCCATCTTTTATTCAAGAAAAGTAGGCATTCAAATGATAAATCGAGTGGAGTAAGCACTCAAGATTATATTATAAAAAGACAAGTTTCTAAAACCTATTAAGGTCTACTAAAAGTTATAGAATAGAAAGAAGATACCATCACTCTATTTCTTCCATTAAATTTTCATGGGAAAATTGAAAAACTTGCCATTATTACTTGCATAATAGGACTCAACTATTACCATCATGAAATTTATGGGAGGATCAAACAACCTTCCATTATTCCCTACACAAGAGGACTTTGATACACTACCAACATGATAATAATTATGTGTTATTCATTTTATTTGCAGCCCTTAGTATATTAGTTCACTAGCTAATATATTTAATATGCAAGGGGACCTGAGGACACTAATCCACTAGCTAACATAATTTATAAAGTGTAAAATATAGTCGATATGTAGGGGGGCCTCAAGACATCAGTCTACCAACCAAAATAATGCATAGAGTGAAGAGACACCTTAATGATCTTAAGACACTTCAGTATCTAAGGCCACCATGTCTGGTGGGTGAGGAAGGATGGGATCTGGTACCTTTGTGATAGATCCCCACCATGACCCACTAGCTACCATTTTCAAGATACTTCTCCTTTATACTCACCAAAAATGATAGTTATACACATACTAACACATGAAACTAGCACTAGAAAACATCATAATATTTTGAAGAACATCAATTGATCATGTAAGTGAAAAATCAATTAAAAAAGAAGAAAGAAGACCAAGTAGTATCTATAAATGATAACAAATCAAATTTAAATTCATCAATAAATTCCATGATCAACCTTTAGCTCAAAACATTTGAATCAAGAAGAAAATAATGTTGGTTCTCAAGTAATAATATAAAATAAAAGTTCAAACAACTTAAAATAAGTTCAACAAGCACATTTAGCAAAAATTGGATCACAATATGATCACTATGTGACTTAAAGAGTCACTAAAAGGGTTGACGGAATATGGTATGAGGGCATTGGTTCCACCAGCCATTACCCATAGGACTCCTCACAGATCCAATTATTGATTTATCATGCCAAAGTCATTATTATTTGATTACAAGTAATAACATGTAGGAACGTGTTACACCTCTACCACTATATAAAATTATACTGTGTATTTCATAAATAATATGTAGAAGGGAACTACACCACTACCACTATATAAAAGTATACTATTGAGTATCTAGTACCCTATGCCTCTATAGATGTCATACTTAAAGATAAACTATATTTACCACCTACCACAATGTGATTTGGATTTGAAATCAGGCCTTACTTGATTTAACATGAGAATTTAGATATATTTTCACCTATAATTAGGTCCCACCTATATGTGTAGAAATAATGTTTATGTCAAGAGAGATGCAAAGATATTATTTCAAGATAAGGGTACATCCATAATAACTACCTTCTGATCCCTATTGACACACATTTCTATACAAGTTCCCAAGGTAGTTAGCAGTTCCAACTTTCATGATTAAGACAAGTTCTCATCTAGATCAAAAATAATAATATAAGATGTGTTCATTAAAAGTTACTGCCACATAGTTTTATAGTAATTCAACATGATTTTCAACTCTTTTAGGCTTTCTTCAGCCAATGAACATTATTATAGATGTAGATTCACCTATTAATTGATTTATCATCATAATATCAAGAATGTACAAGGTTACCTCAATCCATTCCAGATGCTTTGTAACTAGGAAGATTCACTCGTAACCATTTACATTACACTCATAAATAAAAAATATACGTGCTCATGTATATAAAAAAGGTAATTAATATCCAAAATTTATCCAACTATAACATGCTCTTTTCATTAAAGGATAATTATGTGGAGACATACTTGCTTTAGTCTGTTACAAAGAGATTCATCTTACACAATCAAAATGTAAGATTACCACTCATCCTAGTTAGCATAATGCAATATTAAATTTATTCATAGCAGACGTCATAACCACAATATTAGAGTTTATTAGATCATGGTTTCTTGAGTAGTTCTAATTCTCTAAACAACAAGAACACATACTCTATAACATTCCCATCGTCCAAACATATGCCTCAACATATCTAGGAAATTTCACAATTTAAAAAGAGAACATTAAGCCTTTTTATACATATAAGTTGTATTTATAGCATCCAAACATTAGTTTAATCATTTAAGCCAACTTTATTTAGATTCATTACCTAAATATAGCATGGTAACACCATAATCAAGGTGCATCTATTCAACCGAGCACTTAAAATAGGCAAGCAATCATGTGCACACACACACACATATGTACACACACACACACATACATATACAAACACATATATATGTATATATACATGTACACACACATATACATATACATATATATATATACATATACATACATACATACATACATATATATATATATATATATATATACATACATATACATAGACATATATATATATATGTGTATATATATATATGTATATATATATATGTATGTATGTATATATATATATATATATATATATATATACATACATATATATACATATATCTACATATATATCATATATATACATATATATATATACATATACATATATATATATATACATATACATATATATATACATATATATATACACACACACATATATGGACATATATATATATATATATATATATATTGTTTCTATAGTTAATTCGCTTTCTACATTCAAAAGTTGAATAAAGAAACTAAAGAAGATGGACGAGGCAAGGAATACCTGGATGTAGACTGCGCACCGTAAATCCAGACGCTTGTGAGCACTCCTCTTTGGCTGTGGAGGAATGACACCTGCAAGAAAAAGAAACTTGGACAAGAGGATGTTAGATAGATAGGCAGTGGGTTGCCAAGCGAAAGCTTGTTCCCGGAAGTGTAAAAACTTCCTCAAAGGGAGGTCAACCCACAGATAACAGACAGATAAAGACTAAGAAAATATAAGATGCCAGAATATAGAAGTGATAAACAGATTAGGAATGAAAGAAAACACCAATGATTACCTGAAAGGAGTAGTCAGGCTGATGACAGTCGTCGAGGTCGGAAATGCTGCCGGCGTCGGTTATAAGGTCTGCCGACGTCGGTTATCCTGCCGACGTCGGTTGGGGAAGTGACCGGCGTCAGTCGGGGTAATGGCCTGTGGTCGGGTCTGGGATGTGTTCTGGACTGTGGATAGGTCTGGGATGCTAAGAGGGTCGAGACAGAGTTTGGGGACGGGTCTGAATGGACTGTGGAGTGATCTTGCCCTGTACAGGGTCTTTGTTGGCAAAAGGGGGATGAGGGAGTTGTCTGGGATTGGTATGAAGAGTGGGACAATGCGAGAGGAGGATGGACAGAGGACAGGTCCTGAGAAGGCTTTTCAGCCTCTTAGGGGGAAGGATGGAGGGAATAGGAATAGCAGATAACTAAAAACTTAAGGAACAGAATCAATTAACAGACTTGCTTACCTTTTTGCTTGCTGAATGAAGAGTTGAAGACGCTGTTGTTGAAGCCACATAGGATTCTGCAAGAAGACAACTCTGATGAAGAACCTTTGCACCTGTTGCTGTTGTTGCACGAGGTCCAAACGGAGACAAGACGAATGCCAAAACACCAAGAGAGATCTGTTTGCGAGCTCCAGGGTCCAGGGGGGCTGCAATGGATGCAGAAAAGGGTAATGAAGGATGCCGACGCCGGCAGTTTCGCCGACGTCGGCCGAAGGGTCACCGACGTCGGCGGTCGCAGAATGGGGACAGAGGCTAAAAATAGCCTCTGCCCATTCTTGCACGCCGCCGAGCGAGGGGGGATGGGAAGAACGGTCACGAGGATGCCAAAATGGGCGTGGGGGGAAGATAATGAAGAGATTTAGCCTAATAAATGCTAGGGGGAAGGTGGAGGGTTTCAAGGGAGGATCTAAGGTGGCAAGGGTAGGGTGGAAAGGGGGCCAAGGTCAAGGGTTAGGATAGGGGTTTAAGGCCAAGGGGGAGGACCAAGGTGCAGACACGTTTGTGGTGTCTACATTTGCCCCTTTTTGTCTTGTTGGTTGTTCTAGATGAACTGTAAGACAAAAATAGGAGTTGGTTGCCCCAGAAAAGGGATGAGGTGTTCCCCCCTCAAAGCGATAGTCGAGAGAAGGGAACCAAAGATCGAGTGTCGATTTGACAAAAGGTGGATGAGAAAGATGAAAAGTGAGTGAAAATGCTGCAAAAGTCATGATTGCACGTGTACCACGTCACGGGATGGTTGGGTCAAATTGTCGCATGTCGAGGGTCAAGGAGTGCCAAAATTGAAGTAACCAGGCCCCAGCATTTAGTCGTCTGCTGATCGGGTCACTCAATTTAAGCTGAAGCTCCAAATGGTCGTCGTGTTCTAGGTATCCAGGGCTCAGGAAGTGCTCCCAAAAACATGAAAAAGCCACAAGTAGTAGGGATCAACTGGCTCGCGATCCTATACTTGCGAAGGGTCAAAAATAGTTTGCGGACAATTCTGCTAACTAGCCGTGAGGTAGCACACACGCAAAAACAACCAAGGCAACATTGTCTTGGAAGTGGTCGAAGGTCGAAGGATGGTCGTTGGTCAAGGGGATGGATGGACGAAAGGATGCGGCTGAGCTAACCCCAGAAGACCCCATGTCAACTGAGTGCTGCCTACATAGCCCCTATGTGAAGGGCCTCAGGCCGATGTAGTTCTTCCTAAAAGGGAGGGAGGGTCAGAGGGATTGATTGGTCTTGGTCAAAGTCGATGATTGGTCTTGGACAAAGAAAAATGATTGGTCTTGGTCAAAGAAAAATGATTGGTCTTGGTCAAGGTCAAGGTCGCAGAAGAGAAGGTTTGTTCATCAAAGAGACGAACAAACGGGGGTGGTCGAGCTAACCTCAGAGGATGTGTTATCTGAGTGCTACCTACATAGCCCTGGTCATAGGGCCTCAGACCAATGTAGTTCAGACAAATTGAGAAGATTGGTCGATGATGAGATTGGTCATGTGTTGAAATGACGAGGGTAAGATGAGGATAAAATGATGCTATAGATGGTGTATTCTGTAGAATTGGTCGAGAGTCTTTCATCCCTAGCAAGTTTCCATAGTCGCGATGGATGTATGCTAAGAATGAATAGAAGTCTATTTATGCTTCAGCAAGTATTGGTTTATGCTTAACATAAATTGGGTCTAGTCGGTAGTTTCCATGTGTACTGGTGTCCATAGAAACTATGTGAAATGGTCTAGGATGATGTCAGCTGAAAATGATGAAAATGGCTGGGTTTGAGATGAGTTGCTAATTGATGTGGTTAAATGTGACCAAAGCGAAGAGAAAAGATGAAAGGCAAATCGCTCTTTCATTGACAAGGACCAGAAAGGAAGCATAGATAAGGGTTATTAGAACAAAAGCCCCGTTCATGCATTACGTCGTTGACCAGTGTTGAGTTAGAACGGTAATCGAATCACTTTGACATTAAAGTGAGCTCGAAGTCCCTTGAGCAGGTGAGAGGAAGAGGATAGGGTAACCCAGTTTAAGAGCAGGAATAACCTTACCCCTTTTTATAGGAGACCCTGAGACAACTACAAGCCAAGTCCATGACTCGTTTTTTTTTTTTTTTTTAGTGCAGGCTGATCGATGTGGGAAGCCTACATAGAGATGTCTTTTGATGTAGTGGTCATGTCGCGAAGCTGATCGATGCGGGAAGCTTCTAAAAAAAGGTGCTGTTTGTAGCAAGATTAGTCATAGCCATCCTTCGAGGGAGTGGTCTATATTTTTGCTTAATAATGTTTGATAAGTTGGCCTAGCTGTCCTTCGAGGGATCAGTCTAGTAATACAGCAATGATAGTACAGCTGTCCTTCGAGGGAGCAGTCTGTCTTTTTGAATTGATTTGATTTTGTGACCATGGATATGTTTTGACATCTTGATATATTTTTTGATTTAGAGTCATGGACAAGGCTGTAGAAGTTCAAGGACGCCCCTTTTATTAGGACAAAGCATCCATGCATCATAAAAGGGTTGTAGAGGACTTGTTAAAGGGAAATAGGGTTGAAAGGGATGAGGATTAAGAGGACGAGGATTGCTCAAGGGACTAGCTCAAGTTACGTGTCAAGTAGATGAGTACTTGACTAGCAGAAGAATGGTCGAAGATGCAACGCAGAAAAAAAAAGGGGGCTCAAGGTCTGATAAGTCCCTGGGCCATGCTAGTGCCTTAAGGTCTGAGTCAATTAGGAGTGGACTTGCCCCATTTGGCTCTTTCAAGATTGGTCAGGTGTTGATTGATGGATGTGAAGTTGGCTGATATGGTTGTTGATTGGTTGAGAAAGGTTGAATGCTTGGTCGAGAGGTCAGGGTGATTGATATTTGGTTGAAGTTTGGTTGAGACTAGTCGAATAATTGGTCGGGGGTTGGGTCGGTGGATACTTGGTCGGGTTTTAAGATAAAATGAGTGATTGATATGTGGTAGAGACTGGGTTGAATAGTTGGTCGAGATTTGAATAAAGGATGAATTCCCCCAGCGGGTAGGGAGAATGTTTGAAAGGTTGGTTAAGGTCGGTTGAGGTTTAGTGGTCAGATGGACGGTGTTAATGTCGAATAAGGGGGTCAAAGGCGGCAAAAGGACCACAGTCTGGAGTGGAGATCCTGATTTAGGTGATGAGGTTGGAGAGGCATGAGTCGAGGTTGATGTTTTGTCGAAAAGGTGGTCAAGAGGACCCTTGATGAGAAGAGAATCCTTTTTCCGGTGCTGACGAATGACAGCTTTAAGAGCGCAACAACGCTCAGTGTCATGTCCCGGAGTGTGATGATAATGGCAGAATGCGGAGTTGTCGAACCAAGATGGTCTTAATCCGAGAGTTGATGAGTGGGGCGGTGTTGAAGGTTTGTTGATAACGTGGTCGAGAAGAAGGGTGTCATTCCCAAGGCATTGGCGAATGGTGACCTTGAGGGCATGACAATGCTCCGTGTCGTGCCCAGGCGTGCGATGATATGCACAAATGCGAGTGTCATCAAACCATGGTGGTTTAGGTCTGAGAGATTGATATTGGCGAAGAGGCGGGAGGTCGATATGAGATGACTGCAACAAGTGCCGTAAGAGCAAGACATATGAACCTGCTAATGGGTCTGGATGCTTTATTGTAGTGAGGGTTGGTGACGTTGGTTTGGGAGGTGAAAGAGGCATAGGTCGAGAGTTCGGATGAGATGTATGTCTGATGGGATGAGGAAGTAATGGAGGTGATGTGCCTCTGTGAAAGATGGGAGTGGGAAGCACTCCTATTAAAGTGGACGGATGCGGGCCCAAGATTGAAGGTAATGACGAAGGTGGGGGAGGAGTTCTCCAGTGTGGTCTAGTAGCTTTCGTGTGTTTGGGTCGAGGGCCACCATTGTGCGAGGCAAGGTTAGATGTGGGTTTGGGTTTGGATGTGGACATAGGTGAGTGAGATGTAACAATCTCAGGCAAAGGACAAGAGAAAACCACGACTGGGTCTTCCTTGATTGAAACGGGTGGAGGGACTGGTTCTTCTCTCGGTGGAGAAGAAATAAGAGAGTCTGGCTCCTCAAGTGGGCAGAGGGCATGGATGATCGTGCCTTCTACTTGTAGTTGAGGAGTAGGTAAGGTAGGGTCTTCGGATGAAAGTGGGCTTAATGGCGTTGATGTGGTCAAAGCATCCTCCGATACAAGAGAGGTAGATGGAGGACTAGTAGGAGAAGGAGGGTCCTCATCCTTTAATGGAAGAGGTTGGTCAAGGACAAGAGGCAAGATAGTGCTAATCATGTGAATGTCATGGTCTTGAGGGTCATTGGTCAAAGTCTGGACATTGTTTTGAGTAGGCGGATGATTCAGAAATGGTTATTTGAAGATGTCAATATGTTGGTTAGGCGGGGCACTCGAGTTATCTAAAATAAGATCCCCCTTGTCGATCATGTCTTGGACGATGTTTTTGAAAGTTTGGCAGTTGTCGATGTCATGGCCTTGGACGCGATGAAAGGGACAGAAGTCGGCCTCCCTATACCATGTAGGGATGGCCTTTGAAGGGTCAAATTGAGGTGGTCGGATTGGAGGGAGATTGAGGACCCCCTGCTTGAGTAGTTTTTCCAAAACGGAAGCGTATGGTTCTCCAAGTGGAGTGTAAGAACGCTGAATGTACCATTGTTGGAATTGTTTGGTGATGCTGGAAGATGTCGAAGGTTGAGAGTAATTTGTTGTTGTTGAGGATGGTGATCTAATGACCACAGTGTTGGCCACTCCTTTAGACTTGGAGTTGGCAGAAGAAGAAGGTCTGGAAGAAGAATGGTCAGTAGATTTTGCGTTGGTATTACGCAATTTAACCTTATCTTCTTCAAGGGCGCGGAGTTCAAGCTTTCGAGCCATGATGAAAGCTTCATCAAAAGTGCGAAATGTCTGAATCCGCAAGGTAGAAGAGATGTGTCTGGCACATGCTCGAGAGAAGAGCTCGATGAGCTCGGGTTGAGGTAAAGAGAAGGAGAGCTGGTTAATCAAGCCTCTCCAACGAGCGACAAAATTGACTACAAATTTGTCGTCAAATTGCCTGATGGAATAAAGGTCTGTGATTGAGACTTGTTTGGTGATGTTGATTGAGAAATGGTCAAGAAATAGTTGGGCGAGTTGGATGAATGAAAAGATAGAGTGTCTGGCAAGAAAACTATACCAGTCAAGGGCAGGGCCAGAAAGGGACATAGGGAACGTGCGTAGAAGTAACGCATCATCGTGGGTGATAAGATAACAGGCATGTCTAAATGCCCGTAGATGTTGTTGTGGGTCTTCCTTACTCTGAAAGCGAGTGAATTTAGGAAGCTCCCAATGGTTAGGGTATGGTCGAATAGGGATGGAAGGATGGATGGGCTCATTGCAAATTTGTTCATATGACAAAGTATTGCTTGAACCGGAAATGGAGGCCTCAAGACTGGACATTTTATCCATCATCATCTTGATAAGATCTGCTGATGAATTGGCGGGTTGAGTGCCCCCTAAGTTGTAAGGCGCTTGGAAGAGGTTAGAGGAGGCGTGCGACATAGTCGGTTGTACAATGTATGGATGACTAGTCGCAGGGGCGGAAGTGGAGGCTAGAGGTGGTTGCGTTATGAAGGTCAAAGGTATAGGTTGACTGGGCACTGCCAAAGGTGGTTGAATAGCGGCACTGGTAGAGGGATAGGTTGGCACTCCTACATTTGTGGGTGCAAGAGTATGAGGGGTCGAGGCAATCAAGTTCTGATATGATGTAGAACTTGGTTGAATTGCAGGTAGTTGAGGGGGTAATGGAACCCTGATGGAGGTCGGTCTAAAAATAGACGGGGAGGCCAAACTTTGCGTATTGGCCATGGTTGGGTTAATAGTTGAGGCGAAAGGCTGAGTCATAAAGGGTTGGGTGGTGAATGGTGTGGATGTCGTCGCCACGTCACCCGAAAGGTCTCGCGTTGGGTTTCTCGCGAGATAGTTTTGGAGGGCTGTGGTATTGAGGTCCAAGAATCTCTCGAAATCTTGGTCCCCTTCAGGGATGATGGGAATTTGAGTCGGGGTTGGGGTTGGGGTCGGTCCTGTAGGAGTTCTCTCAGTCTCTGAGTGGAACTCCATGATAGGACTGGTTAGAGACAGGATAGACGGAAGCGGCTGTTGGCTAAAGTGGTTAAGAAGAGAGTCCTGGTTCCAAAAACTGTGTTTTTACGGTCTCAAAAAACTAGAATGGAGTTTTTGATAGAGAAAGGATAGATTTTGGGTTGCTGGTTTTTGAAAAAAAAAAGGACAGTGACAGAGGCCGATGTCAGTTTAAAAACTGATGTCGGTAATAAATGTGGCCAACGTCGGTCAGATAACCGATGCCGGTAACAGATGAAGCTGACGTCTGTAGCAGAACCGATGCCGGTGACAGGGGAAGGCCGACGTCGGGGGCAGAACCGATGTCGGTGACTGTGTCTTCCAAAGAACCAAAAGGTTCTTGGAAAACAAAGAAGAAAGCGTCCTCACTCACTCAAACAAACAGATGAGAAGAGGAAAACAGAGAGAGACACACAAGCCTAAGTGATAAATCCTAGGAATTAACCTTAGAAATTGTGGCTTATGCCTTAGATGTATTGTTTGGGGAGATTGGCTGAAAAATGGGTCCTAGAAGAAGGCGGTCTAAAGATGGTTTCAGGTGTTGTTTTAGGTGCTCAAAGATCTGTGTTAGGGTCTAGTACATGGCCTGGTGCTAAGGAGCAAGCTCCCCTCACTTCACGATTCCAGTGGTTAGCTGGTTTCGCTTAGCCAAGATATACCTCGCCTAGAGTTTAGACTCCGCCAGAGAATGGAGTGGGCTTCCCCCTTGGTGATGAAATCCAAGTAGGGTCACCGGGACGGGTAAGGTATCCGCTGGGGGATGAAATCCCAGTCGGGCCTTGTCTCAAGTAAGTTTTATGTTCGTTTAGTGCATGTGGTTTGGTAGTGTAACATCAAGTGTCTACGGTTCATTCAATATGCGTCTAAGTTACTAGATGTGGACTACGAAGATGCAAGCACAAGCAGAAATGAATGCAAAGTGTTTTAATGCCCAAGTCGAAATGTGATGTTGTGATGAAGACAAGTTTTGAGAAAGGGTCGAGAGTATGATGTTTAGACTAGTCTAGAAATGCAAGGAAGAAAGATTCGTTTTAGTCCTGCTTATAGTGTCATTGAGAAGAAGAGAAAGAGGAGAAAAGGTAAGAACCTAATGCTCCTAAATGAATGAAGAAAAAGGAACCCAGGAGGAACCTAGGGTCCCACCGGGCGTGCCAAAATGTTTCTATAGTTAATTCGCTTTCTACATTCAAAAGTTGAATAAAGAAACTAAAGAAGATGGATGAGGCAAGGAATACCTGGATGTAGACTGCGCACCGTAAATCCAGACGCTTTTGAGCACTCCTCTTTGGCTGTGGAGGAATGACACCTGCAAGAAAAAGAAACTTGGACAAGAGGATGTTAGATAGATAGGCAGTGGGTTGCCAAGCGAAAGCTTGTTCCCGGAAGTGTAAAAACTTCCTCAAAGGGAGGTCAACCCACAGATAACAGACAGATAAAGACTAAGAAAATATAAGATGCCAAAATATAGAAGTGATAAATAGATTAGGAATGAAAGAAAACACCAATGATTACCTGAAAGGAGTAGTCGGGCTGATGAAAGTCGCCGAGGTCGGAAATGCTGCCGGCGTCGGTTATAAGGTCTGCCGACGTCGGTTATCCTGCCGACGTCGGTTGGGGAAGTGACCGGCGTCGGTCGGGGTAATGGCCTGTGGTCGGGTCTGGGATGTGTTCTGGACTGTGGACAGGTCCAAGATGCTAAGAGGGTCGAGACAGAGTTTGGGGACGGGTCTGAATGGACTGTGGAGTGATCTTGCCCTGTACAGGGTCTTTGTTGGCAAAAGGGGGATGAGGGAGTTGTCTGGGATTGGTATGAAGAGTGGGACAATGTGAGAGGAGGATGGACAGAGGACAGGTCCTGAGAAGGATTTTCAGCCTCTCAGGGGGAAGGATGGAGGGAATAGGAATAGCAGATAACTGAAAACTTAAGGAACAGAATCAATTAACAGACTTGCTTACCTTTTTGCTTACTGAATGAAGAGTTGAAGACGCTATTGTTGAAGCCACAGAGGATTATGCAAGAAGAGAACTCTGATGAAGAACCTTTGCACCTATTGCTGTTGTTGCACGAGGTCCAAACGGAGACAAGACGAATGCCAAAACACCAAGAGAGATCTGTTTGCGAGCTCCAGGGTCCAGGGGGGCTGCAATGGATGCAAAAAAGGGTAATGAAGGATGCCGATGCCGGCAGTTTCGCCGACGTCGGCTGAAGGGTCGCCGACGTCGGCGGTCGTAGAATGGGGACAGAGGCTGAAAATAGCCTCTGCCCATTCTTGCACGCCGCCGAGCGAGGGGGGATGGGAAGAACGGTCACGAGGATGCCAAAATGGGCGTGGGGGGAAGATAATGAAGAGATTTGGCCTAATAAATGCTAGGGGGAAGGTGGAGGGTTTCAAGGGAGGATCCAAGGTGGCAAGGGTAGGGTGGAAAGGGGGCCAAGGTCAAGGGTTAGGATAGGGGTTTAAGGCCAAGGGGGAGGACCAAGGTGCAGACATGTTTGCGGTGTCTACATATATATATATATATATATACATACATACATACATATATACATACACACACACATATACATATATATTATATATATATATATATATATTTATACATATATACATATATATACATACATAAATACACACACACACACACACACACATATATATATATATATATATATATGTATATATGTGTGTGTGTGTATACATATATGCATACATACATATACATATATGTGTATATATATGCATATATACACACACACATATATCTAATCTATATGTGTATATGCATATATACATACATACATGCATACACACACACACATGTATGTATGTATGTATTTATTTATGTATGTATAATAATTTATCATAGGTATATATGCTTTGTCATGATAGAATAATCAAAATAAGTATAGTAGGGATTATAAAAAAAATTGGTTCTTACAACCAATTCATATCAAATCTTAATTATCCCCTTATCAAGTTTCCTTAGAATAATTTCATGCATAATGACCAATAGTTCCGTAGTTAAAACATGCACATTGAAAAGGTCCATCCCCAACTCATTTTCTCAAGGCTTTCCCCAATCTTGTATCTAGAGATTTCATAGGTTAATCTCTCATTTGGGTAAGTTACTTTCTCTTATCCTTTAGAAGATGGATCCTAATCCTTTTTCTATGATTAGACTTTGAAGGTTGTCTAATCTACCATCCCTTCTCTGGGGTGGTGAGGCTCATTTTTGTAGCATATAAACTTGGGGAAAAATTTCCTCTAGCAAAACCATCACTTGCTACAGGGTCTCAAGAATTTGAATATGGATTTTAGTTGGCTACATTATTATAAAATCTTGGTGACACCCACTTGTAGAATTTTTTGTGCCTTCCTCTTGTGGCATCTTGTCTACACAAATCATATTTTTAACAAGTAAGAAAGCAACATGTACCATATACAATTTACACAAATAATATTTAAGTAGAGTCATAAAGGTGATGAACTCATACAAAACATTCTCAAATCTCCTAGAGTTTAACATAGGATTTGATACCAAAATGTTGTTCCCATTTTTTTCTCCAAAATATGACACAATAACAATGATCAACACATCAATGATCATGTATAAAACCAAATTCAATCCAAGCACAATAAAAATCTATTCAAATTTTAAAATGATATCTTATAAATACCATAATGCATTCAGTAGTAATGCACCATAAATCATTTGGCATCACACTCAAATTCATTTGTAAAAACTCACCCAAATTTTTTATGTGTAATTAACATCAAGAGATCCATTAAATTTGACCCAGGCCACTACTAATGCAGTTGAGCTCCATGTGGCTACTTTGGTAGGCTATATGGCCATGTCAGTTCCCTTTCAGGCTCTCAACACCACTCTTTCCACCTATCACTTCCTAGGTAACTCTATGGTAATATCCATGTGGAATAAATCCACTAACTCATTACCCTATCACTCTACAAGGCTATAATGGCTTTCATGGGCTATGGAGTAGCATGATTATGCCATATGGTAATATCTCACTAGCCCACTAGCTTACAGGCTTCAATCTTGATACAAACACCTCTAAAATCATAGAGTAATGGGATTCTACTACATGGTGGCATCCCACTCCCCCACTTACCCATAGGATTCACACCTAGTATAGATAGCTCTAGGATAGTGGAGTAGTGAGATTATACTACACGATGGCATCCCACTGACCTGCTTGTCCACAAGCTTCAAGTCTTGTATGGGAATCTTTAGGATAATGGGTTATTAGGATGATGCCACATAGAAACATACCATGATCTCACTTTCTTGAAGGCATCATTATTTATACAACATTCTCTAGGATTATGGGTCACTATGATGATGCCATGTGGTAACATTTCTCTACTCTACTAGCCTAGAGGTAGAGCTCATTACATGGCCATCCCTAGGACCATGGGTTACCAGGATGATGCCATGTGACATCATCCCATTCCTTTGCTATCTTGGATTCATCCATATAATAGACCAATATGACATCACTCTTGGGTTCATGAAAGAGTGACATGTGGCTTCTTTTGAATGACTCACCAAAAAGTCATAAAAATGACTAAGGCAAAAAGGCTGTGAAAAGACCCAACTAAGGGGTGTCTAAGGTAGAGTCTAGGAAGATAAATTAAGTCAATGAGGATAAATCTAATTAAGGAAAAAATCTAATAAAATGAATATGTTAAAGTTTGTGAACCTTTTAAAAAGTGACTAAGGTAAATAAAGGCTGATTACTTCATTAATCTACACAAAATGAACTCGACAAGGCTAAAATTACATGATACAATAAAACATAGAAAACATCTAAGGCCAAACTACAGATCTAAACAAGCCATCTAGGCAAGACTGAGATGAAATTCATAAAATAGAATCATCAATGATTTAAATAGGCTTCTAACATTAAACCAATATTATCATTGGTTTAGTCAACTATTCGAAAACATAAGGCAACTCCATCTAATAGTTGACTAATTTTCTCATCTTAAGATAAAACTACAAGGATTATTATAGAGACCCATTACATTCTGTCTAGACTAAGAGATTGATCAAAATATATATGAGAATATAACTTAGAGTTTAGGAATGGTATTTAAAATCCTCCTCTTTTATTAACTAATTCCTACAAGAAATTTTACAATGGAACCCATTCAAATTATCTCACATTAACATTTATCTCAAGAACCTAGCTCAGATATCATTCTCCTTTTTATGCAAGAGGGTTTTGATACAGGAAAATTCTAAGGCAAAAATCTTACCCAAAGCTTTAATTTGGAATCCTTCTCCTAAGGGATTTCATTATTAGAATATCAATACTCAGACTCTAAATTCTTACTATGTGTTTATTCTTAAACAATCACTCAACTTTGTCTTTGAGATCCATTCATTTATGGATAAAATTGCATTCCATTAAATCTTCACATTTAGATAAAAGAAATGACCAATGCTTAAAATCCAACTAGATTTGAACTATCTAAGCATAATCCATATTATGAATGGTTTGACCTAACTAGATTCATAAAAGCAACAAAACTTATATCTTTAATCTCCCAAAGCATAGGCAAAATTATATCACATGCCTTAACATAAGACTCATTATTCATATATAAATATGTAGTTCATTTAAGGTAATATTATTACAAGAAACTCAATATGCAATGAACAAGCATTCACAAGATATTTAACAAAATGACATCAATACACTTATATATTAAGGCCATTAACTTGGCCAAGCTCAATCATGAATGTACAAGCCTCCATAAAGATTCCATCCAAGGAGGTATATTAATCCTATATGCTAAACAAACTATGAAATAATTCTCTATACTAATAATTAGTAAATTTAGTTGGTAAACTTAATAATAATAGTGGCTCACACTCACCTCATAATCAATCATTAAAACATAGATACAAAGATTTCAACCAAGAGAAATTAATCCTTGGTATCTAGCTAATTATAAAAAGGTAGAAAAACATGAGTATGTTTCAACTGATGATGAGCTCCTCTTCACTCCAAGTATAAATTTGGCCAACCAAATGTGGGCTCATCTCCCAACCTTTTTCCATCATCAAGTGATTGCTCTAGGTACCCCCAAGTAGGACTCCCAACTCTAGGCATGTTCACATCATGGTACAAGGTAAATAAAGGCAAACAATGGTCTAGATGTCTTTTGTACATGGAGATAGTTACTCACAAGGTGGAAATCTAAGCATATCTAATACAAGAGGCTACAAACCTCAGATCTATCTTTGACAAATAAGATACACAAAAGAGAAAAACACAAGAATCAAAATGATAGACCTAAGCCTTCTTCCTTCATGAAGAATATGCATTTTTCAAGGCACCATAAGTCTTATACGATGAAACCATATTATCTAGGTAATCATAAATACCATAATTATAACTATCATGGAGGAATACCTTAAATCCGAACTCCCACACAAGGGTACTAACACTATGGGGTGACTCAACCATAACCATAGAGAAACAAACAAAGAGAATAAGTAGTCTAAGCAGCCTTACTCTTCTTGAATACATAACTCATCAAGAATCACACAAACATCATTAATATAAACAACAAAATATTCTAGTCAGTAAGATACCTACCCAATGATCCAAGCCCTTCGATCCTTTCTATAGGTTAAAATAGTTGATACTTTGCCTCTCTAGGCTATCTTCTTATTTCTCCTTTTTCCTTTATTCCCCCAAGGTAGCCACACATGCAAAATATTATGAACCCTTTTTTTAGAGATCAACCCTCTTCAAATAGGCATTCTCTTCTTTATGTGATCCAATCAGAATATGACAAGTGTCTCTTCTTCCCTTAGATCAACCAATCACTTCCACTAGTTAGCCCATGCCTTCTTAATGACAATCTCTTTTCCATTCCATAATGATGCATGATGGCTCTAGCAGAGTTCTATGTTTTCTTCTAAGATAATCCACCTCCCTACGTAGGGCTCAAGGCAAAGATAATTAATGGATAATTCTACATTTTTGGAATAAGTTAATCTAGACATTATTCTACTTTGTCCTCATACATTGAAGGTAGCTAACCAAAGGTGGTTCAACCAACCTAATAGTGATTACCATCCATTTAGACACAGCAAGAATAGAGAATGGGTTGAATGGAATATAAGACATTAAATAAGGATTAGGTAAGGTTCAAGACAAGATTAAGGTTAGAGGTGGGATCACAAATGATGTAATAATGGATGTCATAGTCCTTTTCCTTCATTGACGATGACATATTCTTGCACACTTATTGCACCCATGAAATTCACTATCCTAATAGCTGAATCTTGAAATCATAACATGCTATATCATTTAATTTAAACCAATATAATTATCTTACCAAATAATTCACAAGGTCGCGAAGTGATATTCATGTAGCACCTAATGCACGTATAATTTCAATTGAAACATAAGGCAATAATTCAAGCATTACTTAACTAACTCTTACCATATGCATGATCTACTCATCTTTCAATCACCACCACCAAGGGAGTATCATAATTTTATTTCATAATCATCTTGTTTCTCATGAGGGGTTTTAAATTAAGTGTAAACTTGGTTTTGACACAACAATCAATCCATAGCACATATGCATTATAAAGATATTTAATAACTAATATGGGTTTACATCAAATACATTGAACCTTATGAAACACTTACCTTGAGAGAGGATTAAAAGTTTAAATATTAATCAAATAAATAATTACAATTATTGGTAGGTTTTTATGCCCTCTTCTCTCTCAAGGTTCATATGATTAAGGTGATATTTGGGGCTATTAACCTTTGTGCCCTTGTGTGAATCAATAATCTATGACAAAAGATGCATCTACAAATCAATCTAATATTAGACCATTCATGATAGGGTCTTGTCCCTTCATAACCATTTCATCCATAAGGGTCTTAATGAAGCACTACTAGATTTGAGGTATGCTTATTATTTTATAATGGGCTATCTAAAGGGTCCCTATATACATCATGATAAGTGAGTGTAAATATGTCAATGAAGAAGCTTAATCTAATTGCCAAGATTTATCATTTTGAGGGTACCGCACATTGACCTTAAATATTGGAAAGAACTCCCTGAGGTTACTTTCCTCACATGACTTTATGTAAGCACAAAACTATGTCTTCATGATGGAAGTGTTCCTCAATTTTTATACCCCACTAGATAATTGGGGTTTGGTATGATGCTATAATGTTGCTTCCTAGGTCAATTCACCCCTAAAGACTTGTGGGAAGGTGATTAAATCCACCACAATAGGTCAAATGAAAAATAGGCTAAAGGCAAAAAGGAACTTTTGTGTTTCTGAGTCACCCAAAAGGGGAGAGAATACACGTAAAAAGAATCCCACAATACAATCAATTAATCAAACAAAATTTCAATAAAGTAAATGAATTAAAAATAAATAAGTTTTTTTATGACCCAAATTGAAATGTGAGATATAAATTTGAATAATTTGACTCAAAACACACTCTTTGGCTAAGGACATGCAACACAAGATGATTAGAAGTTTGAAACAAGTGGTTTTAAGCCAAAATCAGCTTGAAATTTTATTTATTTTAAGTTGACCTTAAATCAAGATGATTTCATGATTACACAGACTAATTTCACTACCAAAGCCTTCAATTTTGTTGTTTAAAACATGTAGATAAAAAACATAAAATAGTCAGAATAATTTTACTGCTGACTAAAATAATTTCATTCATCCATTTGATGATTTTACTAATGCAAAGAATAATTTTTTTGTTGGGCAGCATGATTTTACTACAAGTATAAAAATAGAGAAAACAAGTGAAACAATTTCATTATTTAGAGCCACAATTTTATAGATACACAGATAATGAATAGAAAGTAAAGTAGAAATGATTTCATTATTCAATATCAATTTCACTAATGATCTATATGATTTCATTATAAAAAATGATGATTATACAACATCGAGTCAGTGGTGGGTTACTATAAATAGAAGAAAGGAAAAAATGGCTTGAAATGGTAACTCTTAGTTGTGGATTGGTGTTTGGGCCATTACAAACCAAAGGAGGATTATCATCATATGAAAGTGGAGGTCCTAAAATGGATTATGAAAGTCTTTAGGTATTTTTAGGATTCGACTCATGATTGATCTTATGGTGGCAATGTGTCCACTCATGATGTGACCTACAACATTATATTCATAAGGGATACTTTTGTAATTGACTTGGTTAGAATGGGAATCTTGACCTTGATTCTAGTTTTATTATTGTTATTTCTATCTCTAATTCTAATTTTGAGGAGGTCTATTTTGATTGTTGGAATTATGTTATAGAAAAGGGATCTGATAAATACCCAATTGTCAATTAGAAATTATGGAAAAATTATCCAATGTTATCTATCTACTTTCAAGTAAATCTTGAATAAGATGGTAGAGCTACACATAACTATGAAAAAAATGGAATTTTACCCTATGATAGTCATAAAATTTATTCTCATTATACCAATCCATCTTAGGTTGGTTTTCAAGAAATGGTCTTGATACTATCCAAATAATCATATTGGTGACATATAGATTTTGGAAGACTGTTTCAATAGGCTCACCAAGAATTCTGAAAAATTAGTTACTATAATGGACTCATCTTGGAGGTGGCCTTTACAAAAAAAAAAATGGATTAAGTGGGTTTGGTTAAATAGGTGGGGATTACATAATGTGCACATGACATGATTTATTCACCCCATCTCCTACAACTTTCCTATTTATATTGAATGGTTAAGCTTTTCTAATGTATTAGCTTGCATTGGCATGGGAGCTTGTGCTTGAGCCTTGCTTTGAATTTACTTTTGAGAATAAAGCTTAATTATACCTTTTGTCAATGAGAGCTTATTTAATTTGTATCCCATTGGTGATTTATTCAAATGTATTGACACAAAAAAGTTTGAGGTTATGAGTAATGTCAAACTAAATATTTGTAGTAAACATTACATCCAATTATTTATCAAAGAGATTATGCAGAATTTAACTAGCTAAAGAATGCCACCATTGTAAGTATTTGGCAAAGCCTTTTCCTCTTCTCTATTTAGTTTGATGTAGGTACACCATGGTCAGCTCATGTTATCCTTTGAAGGATAAGTGTTGTAATTTTTTTTTGACAAATCATCAAAATCATTCACAAAATTCTTGGGTAGACCAAGAAACCATTCTAGAGTGTGTCCTATCAAGTTGTAAGGAAAAAAGCTTAGCAGGTATATTAGGATATACACCACTTCTTGATAATGAATAAATAATTCTTTTATATTATCTTTAGGGTCACCTTTTCCTTTGTATTTTCAAATTTAGGCATCTCAAAGTGATGAAAAAAAGGTATTTGAAGATATCTCATGTTGAAAGGATAGGTGCATATGTCATCCAATTTTAACTTCTTACTTTGATTTCCTAATTGAATGGTAGAAACTAAATCTTTGATCACTTGCAAATACTGAAAGGTAGGTGAGCAATAAGAGGAATTGGGTAGGTTTTTTTAGGTATTCAAAGGCATAACACCTTGACCTGAATAGAGATGTGGTACATAATATTGAGGAATTTGGATGCAATTAGTTCTACCAGGAATATTAATTCTTTGTATAGAGTTGTATTGCTAACATGGAATTTCTTATTGGCTAAATGGCACTTAATATTGAATGTGGTGATGATTTTGAGGGAAATGAGGTCTTAATGGAGGAATGTTCTATTGAGTATTCAAAGGAACTTGATGGGATTGAAGGGGAACTTACTGTTGATTCCTAGGAATTTGACATGTAGGAGGAACTTGTTAGTTAATTGAAACTTATTGTTGGATTGAAAATGCCCCTTTTTAACTAAGAGTATAAATTGGTTGACTTACATAAATTCATTATTAATTAGACAACATTGGTTGGGGATTGATCAATATCTATTGAGGTGGAATGTTACTCACCACTTGTTGAAGTGGGGGGTTAGAAACATGTTATTGTAGATTAGATAGTTTTGTAATTTATTGTTATAAGGAATTATAATGATTAGGTTACGGAGATGGTAGAGCAATGTTTTTTGGAACACTGGATAAAACTTAATGTGGATTATTATAAACTACATGAGAGTTATCCACCGTATTTTGGGTAGATTCTACAAGGAGACTCAAATTTGGATTAGTTGTTATGTTGGTTTCAATTAGGGGTGTGGTAAACACATCTGCAACTAAGGTCTTTGTAGAAAATGGATTCAAATTATAAATGGGATAATTAGATAAGTCTAATAGTTGTTCCATTGGAGGATTGGATTCCACTAAAGATTAATTTTGAATATCCATTGTAGCAAGGGAACTAGTGAGACTAGCCAAAATCTATTTACCTTGTTGGATTTGGTTTTCAAGAAATTGGCTTTGAGAATATTGATCAATGACTTGACCTTTCCCTTTGTTTGACACAACAAGAGCTTGAATGGAAGCTAGAATAATTTTTTTTCTTGGTTAAAGGTACATTAGTTATATATTAACGTATGAGGTGTCTGTTTGGGTTCTTTAACCAAGTATTATAAATATTATATGGGAAAACTCAGGGTAAAATTTGCACCTATCTCAAATAGTCTAACAAGATGTTCATATTTATTGGAAAATAATTGGAGATCAAATTGGTCTTGTCTATACTCATCACTAGGTGGTGGATTGACAAGATATTCTAGATTAGGTTGATGTTCAGTGTCAAAAGGTACATGTGGTAGATATTTTTGGTATTGGCCTTGGTCTATATTGGGTGAGATAATTGGAAGGTAAAAATTATTTTGATCAATTTCAACATTGGATGGTGCATGAGCAAAATTTTTTTGGGTTTATTCATCTTCCACATTGAATCATATCCATAGGGATTGTAGACCACCTCTTCTTCAAATGAAGGGTTGTAAATAGCCTTGCTACATGTGTATATATTCATGTCTAGATTGATAATCTTCATCTTGAAAAAGTCTTGAATGCCTATAACTATGCCTTGAATAGGTACATGACTTCCCTTGGAATATCACTTAGAAATTGACTTAATAATGCAAATGCTTCAAAGGTATTTATCAAAATATAAATCAACAAGTTTGGGTGCAATAACTTCAGTTATAAATACTCAATGTTTAGACTTAGAAAATGGTTTGCACTTGGTTTTGAAAAGGTTTTAGATCTTGGAACTTTGGTTTTAAAAATTGAAAAAAGAGACTTGGCCTATTTGAGGAACTTTAAAAATTTTAGAATAGGAAGGTTGGCATGATAAATGGTCTTGGTCAATAATGGTAAATCAAGATTTGAACTAAACTTCAAACATTAAAATTTTTAAAGGAGAATTGGTTTTAATAGCTTAGACTTAGAATTATATTTGGTCTTGAAAATAGTATTGGCAATTAGACTTGAAATAACCTTACAAAGGAGGTTAGATTAGAATTGTAATTTGATTTAAAATCAAATGGAGTGCATAATGACATACAATGAACAAGAATTTTAGAATTTTGAAATTAAAATTTGACACTTGGATTGAATTGTCAATTGGAATTCAAAGGACAAGGATTTTGGTTCAATTTTAACAACCTGATAGTGTGGTTTGAACAAACAAAATAGGTATGGACACCAAGTTATAATATGTTACTTTTGTTTAACTTAGAATTTTGGTAGAGTAACACCTCATTATGTGTGTATAAAATGGTTTTGGTCTTGGACTTGGTTGGTTTGATTTGGTTTTAAGTGTAAATTTGGTTTTGACATAATAATAAAGTAATAACACACGTGCATTACAAGGATATTTAATAACTAACACTAGTTTACATCACATCTATTGAGCCTTATTAAACACCCACCTTGAGAAATGATTAAAAGTTTAAATGTTCATTAAATAAATTATTATAATTATTGGTAGGGTTTTTATGCGTCCTTTCTCTTTCAAGGTTCATATGATTAAGATGATCTTTGGGGGATATTAATCTTTATACCCCTGCATCAATGAATGATCCATGGTAAAAGAGGCATATACGAAGCAATCCAATATCAGGCCATTCATGATAGGGTCTTGTCCCTTCATAACCTATTTAGCCATAAGGGTCTTAGTGAAATGTTATTGGATTTGGGGTTTGCTTACAATTTTATAATGGGTTATTTGGATGGTCCCTATATACCTTGAAGTAAGTGGGTACAAATTATTCAATTAATAAGTTTAATCTTATTATCAATATTGCTCTTTATGAGGGTACCCCACATTAACCTTGAATATTGGAAAGAACTCCTTAGGGTTAATTTCATCACATCACTTTTTACAAGCATAAATCTAGGTCTTCATGATGGAAATGTTCCTCAATTTATATACCCTACCAGATAAGTGGGGTTTGGTATGATTTTAGGATGTTATATCCTAGGTCAACACACCCCTAAAGACTTACAAGAAGGTGATGAAGTCCACCCCACTAAGTCAAATGAAAAATAGGCTAAAGGCATACAAGAACTTTTACATTTTTGAGTCACCCAAAAGGGGAGAAAATATGCAAAAAAATAATCCCAAAATATAATCAAGTAATCAAAAAAACTTGTAATAAATTAAATGAATTAAAAATAAAGAAGTTTATTATGACCCAAATTGAAGTGTGAATTCATTTTAGTGCCCAAATTGAAATGTAAGATATAAATTTGAATAATTTTACTCAAAACACACTCTTTGGACAAGGACATACAACATAAGATGATTAGAATTTCGAAGTGGTTTTGAGCCAAAAGGAGCTTGAAATTTGGTTTGTTTGAAGTCTCAGCCTTAAATCAAGATGATTTCATGATTACACAAATTATTTCATTACCAAATCCTTCAATTTTATTATTCAAAACCTATAGATAAAAAACATAGAATAATTAGAATAATTTTGCTATTGACTAAGAGGAATTTATAGATCTATTTGATGGTTTTGTTATTGTGAAGAACAATTTTATTTCTAGGTAGCATAATTTTGTTACAAACAAAAAAATAGAGAAAACAAGTGAAATAATTTTGTAGTTAGGGTTTACAATTTTGTTGTTCAAAGCCACAATTTTACAAATACATAGAGAAAGAATAGAAAGTAAAGAATAAATAATTTTGTTATTAAATATCAATTTCGCTAATGATCTAGATGATTTTGTTATGGGAAATAATGATTTCACTACTGAGAATGATGAATTCATTGATGTTGACCTATAGATAAGAAGCAATGAAAATAGTGATGATAATTTCACCATTAGGATTTATAATTTCACTAACAAAGTTGAATATTTTTCCATTAATGTCTATAATTTCGTAATTACGTAGAAAATGATAAAGCATAAAATAAAGAATAGATGGTTTTGTATTTATTGAGTGTAGTTTCACTAAAAATCATGATGATTTCTTCAATAAAGTGAACAATTTTGCCATTGAGACCTATTAGGAAGAAAACATACAAAATAGTTAAAATGATTTCTCCATTTCAAGATGATTTCACTGATGTTTTAAATGATTTCAGTATTTTCTATGATAATTTTGCTAATAAGGCTTCTAAATTTTCTATTATGTAGTCACAAATTTATCATTTTATTTTGAATGGGTTTTAACAAAATTTTAGAGGAAAAAAGAGAATTAGCTTACAAGAAGGCCGATTCTGGTAATTAAAATAATTCTAGTGGTGTCTAAAATGTTGTAGGATGCATCTAATCCTCCAAGAGGTCCCATTAGGAGTGAAATTATATAGATCAAGAATCTGAGAGGGTTAGTCAATCATTAGTGATTAAATCTAAAACCACTTGAAGACATAACTTCTCAAGTCTAATCCCTAGGTTGAACTATGTGATTGACAAACATAAAATGCAAATTATAAGGATAAAAACAACACTTTTACTTCCCTTGAAGATATGCTTGAAAATTGGTCTAAAATAATTGATCTTGGCTTGTAGATGTAGGAGTCTTTGTCAATTCTTGAATCCTTGTGTGGGAAACACCTCTCTTTATCTACACTTGGTCTTGGCTTTAGCTTGGCATGTGTGTGAGAGAGATAATTGATGAAGCTTTTTAGAATAATCCAATAGAGTAATTTTACATTTGGAAGATTGATGAAATGAGAAGAATGATTCTATTTATATATTCCCTAAACTGATATGGACTGCTCATCTCATCTTAAAATGGGGGGTTGAGGACCAATCCTTAAATCCATGATTACATCTTTGGAGTGTGTAAGATAAAGGAATTTTGGAGTATGGAAGGAACATTGGAAGAAAGTGTAGTCATTTATCCTCTTGAGTGTGTAAGAGATGTAAGAGTATGTGTAAGTGGCTATGTCATAATCCACCTTGCCCACACTCCACTCCATTCCATTGAATTGCCCCTATGACATCACCTATGTGAGGCCATAATTCAATTTTGTGTTTTAGGAAAATAGGTTAATCCAAATCCATGGAATTTACTATTAGAATAATTATTAGGATAATTAATCAAGGTGATTAATTATCAATTAAAAGAAATGTAAAGTTTGAAATGTTTCTTTGTTAATCAAACATTTACTTAATTATCTTATGAAGACACTTGTAAAGTGTTGATTAGAATAAAGATGAATCATATACAATAAATGATGTAAGATTATCTATTTCCCCAATTAGGGATGTATCACTATGATTTTGGTTTAAAATGGTAGTTGTGCAATTAAATTAGGTCAACTTGGAGATTTATAGTTAAAATTTCATGCGATTGTATAAAGCTGTTCCAAATGCAATTTAGACATGGAAGTGGTTAAAATGAAGTGTATCGATCTTGAGTTCATCACTAACTCTAAGATTGGTTTATTTATTTAATAAATAATACCAAAAAGACTAAAGCAAAGGATGGTGTTTAATGGAAGTGATAACAATACTTATATTGATGATCAGTGGCAATGGTTGTATATGAGTTAATCAATGAGGTGGCTATAACCCACTAAGAAAGCATAGTGAGGATTCAATCCCGCTATTTTTGGTTTGTAATTGTTTGATGATGCCCATTATATACAAATGAACAATATTAAATAGTAATAGGATGCCCTTGCCACACTTATTATGAATAATGGGTTTTTCCCTATTCATAAGTTATTGTAAATATCAGTAAGGCCTAATTCTACTAATAGTATTATGAATGATTACATGTGTAGTCCTTGTTCATAGTTTTAAAGATTGGATAATGTGTGTCACTATCCAAATTGTAATAATATCTTAGAAATCATGTGTGTTCCTCTCCTTATAAATAATATTATGAAGTTTATCATGACCACCTCCACTACAAATGTGTTTTTAAATTGTTAAACTAAGGCCATATTATAATTCACACATAAGTACATGTTCTTTCCTAATGTAAAAACTATATGTAATAGGGGGAATGTTGGGAATTGATAATTATTATTACGTTTAGTTGGTACATGTTTAATTTATTTATTTTATTTTTTTAGATTGATGCTAGAGAATTAATGGGTCCATAGTCCTTATAACACATGGATTCAAAAAACAAGAAGGCCTGGCTTAATGGTTTTAACATTAAGTCATATAGCCAATCAAATAACAAAAATACTAACAAACTAAAAGTATTACAAATACCTTAGCATTAATCACAAAAAATCAAATTGGAAACCCATAATAACTTTCTACTACCTTCAAAGTTTAGAAATGATAACTCACAAATCCAAACAGAGAGTAAGAAACATGATTACCATTAGTCCTCCTCCTTATTGCCTTACATACTCCAAAGTTACACTAAGAATTGAAACCAAACTTAACCTCCTACTTCCTTATATGGTTTCATATCTAAGGATAGAACATCATCAAATTAAATGTATGGGACAATTAAAATGCTAATGTCCAAGGCCAAAACCATCAATAAAAAAATAAATAAAACCACTATCTAGAACTGGTGATCAACATAATTGAGCCCACATCAAGACAAAATAAAAAACCATAGAAAATCTCCACTAGAAATGAATTTAATTTCAAAAAACTAGAATATAAAATCATTTACCCTATAATAGCCATTAAGGAAAACCCTTGTTACCTTTATCAGGCCCCCCAAAGCAAAAATACCCTAAGGATCAGGGCATATAAAAAACATTGATTTCCATTTAACTTTGCAAAGTGAATAGGCCACAAGAAGTGATATCCTCAAAAAAATATAAAAAAAATTGATTTGGGGCTAAACCTACCATGACCACATCAACCTCCAACCAAACCCCCAGTATACTCAAGCCCAAAATAGATTTTGATCTATCCAAAAGAAGACTAAATCACTAGTTAAAGGAAAGATACTAGGTTTTACTCATGCTAATAACTGATGCCATCCTCTAACTCCACCCACCAAAAGGAATATTCAATATCACAACCAAGCTTTTTGGTAGTAAAAAAACTAGAACACCAACATCAACCACCCCCAGTACCAAAGTGGCAAAATGATTTGAATTTTTTCCTACTAGATCTAAATTAACACCAAATTTAGACCTAGCCTCAACTTCCCTTTTACTTTCCTTTTAACCATTGAATCCTCCAAAATGGAAATAGATAGAGAATAACATAAATGTGGATCAATGATAGGAAAAAAGGGAACTTCTAAGCTTGACACCTAAGGAAAGAATGGCTACTCCATCCCTAATTCCCTCACCACCCATAGCCTACACCAAGGGGCCACATCAGCCTAAAGATTATTGATTTTGAGCATTTCCAAAGCTACATTCCTTTTGAGATCAGTAAATAGAGAAGGGCACTTTCCCTACTTCACTTCTAAACCTATCAAAAACCTAATCTCCTCTATCAAAGCTTACATGGCTTCCACTAATATCTCCTCATGATCCTTCTCCTATGTCTACTCATCATCATACTCTCCCTAAAATTCCATTTCTTCAACACATTACTAGTCCTCCTCTTTGACCTTTGCCCAGCCTATGCTCACTACGCTCTACTTCCTCATCACCACTACATAACTTCTCATGTATCCAAAAAATTTCTCCATAAGACAAGATCTGTATCTCCAAAGAAATGATTAAAACCCTAAGCAATACTCCTCAAGTAAAATGGTGGATGAGAAGATGCATAATATAATATTATTCTTCTTCTCTTCTCTTTAAATGATGGAAATGGATGTGTATATATAGATGAATCTAACCTTAAACCTTTTTGAAAGGTTAGCTAATAGGTTTGGCCCAATTGATTATATATCTTTAATTTATAAAAATAAGTTAGGTCTTAGTTTAGGTCAATGAGAGCTAACCTAGACCCATAACTTTATTTTAATAATTTGAATATAGGGTCGACCTAGGTTGATAGTGTAATGTAAACTATTAAAAAGGGTTTTTAAGCTTAGAAATGGGCTAATTAAGGTGGCAAATTACTTATAGGAGTGTGCAAGAGATATGACAAGGCTTAGGTAAGCACATAGAATAATGTTGTGTAGATACCAACTGGTAGTATAGGGGACAATAATCTTGTGAAGCACCAATGGTCTCCCCACCCATTTCTTAGTTCACCCTTTAAGGCATGCACTTACAGAGATTAAGACTTGATGGGTTCTTAAAAGAGAGAAAGCATAAGTAATTGATGGATTTTTAAAATATTATGTGTATATATATTCCCCACTCAAAACTCATCACATGTCATGAAGGTGTAATAGTGGATGATGCTTTGGGAAAAGAACATAGAAACACATAATGTTGAAGCTAAATAAGTCACACTAAGAAGTAAAGAACATAAATGAAAGGACTTAATTGAACAATACATACCTTTCATTACCATAGTGATTGAGATAATAAATGAAGTGAAATAAATGTGAAGGTGTTTGATGTAGGGAACATGACGTAGACCTATATAAATTAGCAAAAAAGATTGATTTTTTTTTTTTTTTGAAAAATATACATGTAATATGTGAAATGATTCTCTACAATGTTAGGATTCCATAACATCTTATGATTCAAAAAAAGAATTAGTAGAAACAAATATATGATCAAAAAATGGAATCTGGTTATAAATAATTGATAGATAAATAACTTTGAATAGTAAATATAAATAAGGTGAAAAATAATTCATTTGTTATTTATACTATTCTTAGAAAATAGAGGTCTGAGAGACCTAATTTGAGCCTAGAGAGTGACCATGGTATGGAGATGATAAATTAGATAGGGAGGATGCTTGACGACCATAATGAGTGCAACATAAGTAAGAAAACATTAATTTCAAAATTTTGTTGAGTAATTTTATTTGAAATTGAGCTAAATGTATAAAATATATTGGTAGGAAAAATCTAGATAGCAAAACTGACCCTATGAAATTTTTAGGTAGACTAGGGGCATAATGGAGTACTAGGTAGAAAAATATTAGACCAATAAATGCCTAAGTCATTTATGGTAATGGTTTAAAGTCACTACAAAAATAGAAAAAATTCAACTTGGTCAGCTTAGTTCATAAGGCAAGAAGAAAATAAGGGGCTGAATATGTAGTAATGGGCCAACATAGTATTGTTGAAGGTGGCTAAATACATAGCACTAGACTGACATAGTCTAAAATGGGAAGATCACCAACATACCCTCTAATTGATGAAGTTGGTAACATGTGGCTAATATAGTTTTATAAAGGGGGTTGATTGTGTACTAGAGGGTTGATTTTCTATGCTAGAGTTGGGAAAGGGCTAATTTAGTATTAAATAGGTTGATATAGTCCAAAAGAGAAAGGCCAATTTAGTAGAAAATGGGATGATGGTGTATAACAAGACTGTGATAGGGATGATTTAGTAGTAAATGGGTTGATAGTGTAGAAAGATAAGAAAACATAAGAAATTAAATCAAACCAACTAATGAAGTAGTTAATTTATAAATTTTTTAGAATGTATTTTAATTAGTATGAAAGTAAGCCCTAATAAATCCTCTATTGTTTGATATTTTTCAAATATTTTGGAGATATTGGTACTTGGTAGATGCATCATGGATACTAGATCTATTAGATCATTTGACTCACACATATATAGCTTGACCAGTCACCTTAGGCTTTGGTAGCATCATGGAGATGAAATGGATCCCTCTAATTGTTGATCTCATTATCATGTTCCTAGGAACATGGGAATGGTTAACCAACACTTATTGATGAGAGGTGGATGGGGACATGATTGAGGTGGGGATTACTCTATAGTACATCCATGCATTGTTTAAACTTTTGATAAGTAGGACACTAGTGATCACTAATACACCAAAGTTCAAGGATGAAAAAGAATCATTAGCTTAATGGGCTACCTGCTTAGATAGGATCTACCCTAGGTTGAGGGTGATCTTATTTGATGTATATATTGTGGCCATTCCAAACATTTGAAAGGTAGTGACAGGAATTATTATAACATGAGTTTTGCATCATAAGTTAGATGGCAAGGTACCATTATACGTAATAGCCTTGTGCCAGTCCATATTGGATCATGGAGCACTCTATGATTTTAGGTTTGTCATCTAGGTCCAGGTCATGCATGGTATGTATGGGATATTGTCTAAAGGGAATAAGATGATGGGACTAGTGATTTTACTTAGTGTGTGGATAAATGAGAGGTTTCCCATGTATTGAATGATTGGGTTTCCCTATGTGGTCAATGATAGGTTTCCTTGGGTCTTGTGATGGAGACAAGACTATTTAGTGAAACTCATGCCCCCTGTACCAAACTTATAGACTATCACATGAGGGAAAATAGTGTGGTATCCCTACACTCACATAAATACCATATGGTTGATTTGGGCTACCATTGCGTTAAATTTGGATATGTGTATATAATAGGCCACTATAATTCATGGGTGGAGTTGCATCTAATGGCTCATGTACTAGGATAGATGAGACTAATCCATCTGATGGCTCCTCTAGTAGTTCCTACTTATTGGGCACAACATGATAGAGATTTGAGAGGGAGATGAGGTAGAAGGGTACTTGTGGATATACTAGTGATCAAGCCTCAATGTGTTAGACCATGGGCTAATCAAGCACAATAACAAGAGGCATCAAAGTAAGTAGGAAGAGGTGTGATGGATGTGGATGTAAGAGAGTAAAAAAATAATTGGTATGATGGGTACCACACCAATCCCAAAAATAATATACATCCCCATATTTAGGGATATACTCAAGTAATAACTTGCGAGGAGGTATAGCCTTGTATTTGGGTTAAACAAGGGTAGGACACAATGTATCAATATATTACTGAAGGTTTTGATAATGGGTGGAAGAATGATTATCTATTCTATGTAAGCAATATATATGCTTATTAGTAGACTTTAGGGGTCTATTAATGGAAGAGGTAGAAGGAAAAGATGGGGAAGGCTGATATAATTGGTATTCTCTAGTCTAGTGACCAATAATTTTATGAATATCAAAATAAGGTTGATTGGCCCATTGGGTGGGCATGGGATCAAGATAAAAAAAGGAAGAAGGCCATCACCAAGGGAAGCTAGGGTGGAAATATAAACTAGACTAAACTCATTTAAGGGTAAAATAGGATTATAAATAGGATGAGGCTCAATTGATAGTAGAGTGGGAGTAAGAACTAGGTTAGGTTTAGTTGAAGGTGAATCAGAACATACATAAGGCTTAAGAGTAGTAGCTAGCATCTCTATGGGAATAAAACTATAAGGATAATGGTATCTATAAAAATGGTAAATGCTAGTCATGGTATCATCCATAATCATGATTCTAAGATGCTCTATTAAAAATGAAGGTGTACCATGCAATTGCTCCATCTTAACCTTATAAAAAATAGGAAAAATACTAGAATTAGACACTATGAAGGAAGAAATATGATAAGATGAATGAAAAGACTAAAATAAATAAGTATGATATCGAATAGTCTCAACATCTCTAGCCTAGACAAGTTCTACTAGAAATGGATTGCCTAAAGCATAACCATCATTATAACCAGGTGTATGTAGGTTGATGGTACAAGTATGTATAATCTTTTCATCATAAATTACATGATGAATAAAAATTTTAGTCCTAGTTAATACCATAGGTATATCATTTATAGGAGGTTGATGGGAGAAGGGCTATAAGGATGGAGGAAGCTGGGCAATGATATGAGGGGATGTATCAAAAAATTTGATCTTGAGGCTTATCTCATCTGGTTCATCATCATCAAAATCAAGGAGGTTAGGTGGTACATTCCCAATGATTTTGAGGTGACCATTATAACTTTAAGTAGAATTGATAGGGTAATTAAAAAAATGAGATTCCCTAAATTTAATACTAGTCAAAGGTTTAAGGGTAGGAATTTTAAAGACACCACATTATTGAAATTATTTAAAATTTCAAGGGTTTGTGTCTCCTTGAATCTTATAAATAGTATCATTATGGGGTAATTTGATGCATTAACATGTGGATGAGTCAAAAACCCTCATGCAATGATTCCAAGGTCTACTTATAAATTTGTTATAAGAGAGGGCAAAGTTAAAGATCATAACTTTCACCCAGATGGTGATATGAGGGATGGTATTGAGAAGTCATGTTCAACATAAAGAAGGTATACAATGAGGGGTTCATAATGAAAGTGGATATTGCAAAAGCATATGAAAGGGTGGATTGGTTATTCCTTTCAAATAGTCTTATTGCCTTTGGCTTTGAACAAAGAGTGGTTGATATTATCAAGCAGTTGATATCTACTACTTCTATTGCTGTGTTGGTAAATGGGAGTTCATCTCGATTCTTTAATCCATCAAGGGGATTGAGACAAGGGATCCTATTTCCCCTATTCTATTTATAATTATGGCTAATAGTATGGGATGATATATAGGGGACTTAATTTGTAAAGGTTTATTTAAGGGTCTGAAACCCTCTTCGCATCCTTTAATATGCTCCCATGGTCAATTTGTTGACGATACTATTTTCATGGGGCAATTTGAAGTCACAGAAGCAAGAACCTTGAAGGAAGCTATAAATTTATATTCAGCTACCTCAGGACAACTGATAAACTGGAACAAAAGTGTAGTGTTATTTACTAATACCCCAAGTCACAGACAGAACAAAATAGCTAAAATCCTTGAATGTTCCATAGGATCTTTCCCCTCCTCTTACTTGGGTCTCCCTCTTGGGATGAAAGTTCCTGAAGCTTTTTGGGAAGGACTAATTAACAAATTTAGTAAGAAACTAGTAGGATGGAAAGGTAGTTTTCTAAGTCAGGTAGGAAAGCTTACCCTCCTCAAAGCAAGTCTTCAAAGCATACCCACGTACGCGTTGAGTCTTTTCAGAAACCCCACCAAATTTGCAGAAGCTATTGAAAAAATTCAGAGAAAATTTCTTTGGACAGGTACTGAGGAGAAAAGGAGAATGCCTTTAATATCATGGGATAACATTTGTAAACCTGTTAGGGAAGGAGGACTGGGAATAAGGAAAATTAGAAGTATGAACACACCTCTCTTAGCCAAGCAGGGATGGAGGGTTTATCATGAAAACAAAGAATGGAGCAAAATATGGAAGCATAAGTACTTATTCAAGGCAAAGTCCCTCCCTGAGTTCTTTTCTTACCCAGACATTTCCCACCCATCTGCCATATGGGGGGCAGTTCAGGGGACTAAACAAGTTCTAGAAGAAGGAAGCTCCTGGAAAGTTGGCAATGGAAAAAAGGTGAAATTTTGGGAGGATGTTTGGTTAAAAGGAAAACCTTTGCAAGATGAAATCCAAGATAAAGAAGTAATAGACCGATGTAAGCAAAGAGTGGGAATAATGGTTAACCAATACTGGCAGAACAACTCTTGGGTGAACCTTACTGATTATGATCAAGATTTCAAGGATATTCAACTATCCCTAAATGCCATATCTCTCTACCCTAGTCTTGAAGATAAGATCGTTTGGAATAATGAGCCAAGCGGACAGTTTAAAGTTTCTTCCATTTTCACTTCAAAGGGAAATGGCAACAAACCTTTGTGGATGATGGCCTAGATAAAGGGGCTCATCCCTAAAATCAAAACCTTTTTCTGGACCCTCCTCCAAAATAAAATCTTAAATTTGGACAATTTACAGAAAAGAGGAATATATATTGTGAACAGGTGTATTCTTTGTAAGAAGGGCTTTGAAGATAGAGATCACTTGTTCGTGAACTATTCTTTTACGTAGCAAGTTTGGAAAGAAATCCTCAATCTATGGGGCATTGCTTGGATTCATCATAAAAACATGGAATTATCTCTTAAAAGCTGGTATTGCCCCTCCAAGAATCCTGAAGTTATATTTTTATGGAAACTAACTCTTCCCCATATTTGGTGGGGAATATAGTCGGAAAGAAATAATTGAATTTTTAGAAGTAAAGAATTACCCGGATGGGTGGTAGGATAGAACATCATTAGAGCTATTAAGGATAATTTTTCATCACAAAGGAATCCAAGCTCAACCTTTCAAGTGGATAATCCCTTAAGAACGGAAAATTCTAAAGGTAAACCTAATAATCCTAGATTAGGTGTTATATGGAATGCTCCCCCTCAAGGGTGGATTAAAGGAAACTTTGATGGAGCTGCTAAAGGGAATCTGGGGAATGCAGGTTGCAGAGGAGTCTTGAGAAACCATACGGGAAATGTAATTGATGTTGTTGCAATCCCCATTAGAAAATTGAATTGTCACATTGCCGAAGCTTCTACTGCCCTTCAAACCATCAAACTAGCTGTGGATTCAGGATCTTCTAAATTGTGGCTAGAAGGGGACTCATTGAATATCATAAATATTCTAAACAATAAAAATTTTGTGTCATGGACTATAGAGGCTATGGTGATGGAGATGAAAACTTTAATCAAAAAATTTGAAAAAGTAACAATTACCCACACCTATCGTGAAGCCAACGGAGTTACAGATTGGTTAGCAAATTGTGCAGTCTAAACAGGACACAAAGTGAGGTGGCAGGAAACATTAGAAAAGAATGTGGAACTTAGAGCACTCATTCATCATGATGTAACTCATGCAAAGGAGGGAAAGATTAGATTGTAATAGAAATCTATTGAGTTGGAGAAGTGGCTTCGCGGGGAAAATTTTACAATCATTAAAGAGGAAGGCTCTAGAGAATGAGAAGTGGATCCTGAATGTGCCCAAAAAAAGGCAAGTTTTGAACCAAATTGGCAGCAAGTGGGATCATTGTAAAGCTCACAGTGATCGGGTATCAAAGGAAATTTGCATGGCTCACGTAAGGAAGGGAGAACCAAGGAAGAAGGAACCCAAAAACTATGATGAATGGAGATCGAAACAAGATGTCTGGAGAATTCTGTAGAAAGGGAAGGTTGTGAACTATATGTAAAGACTCCATGGTTCAAAACCTCATATTACAACGGCTTTTTTCAAAAACTGGACTGATGATAGGGTCACTTTGCATGGCATCATAGTGAAACTAACAGAGGAATTTATAGCAGAGGTTACGGGGCTGCCTATGGATGGATTAAAATTCTCCAAGCAGACTAGCATTTCAAATGAGGCCTTTTGTAAATTCCCTAAGATGGACATGGAAGAGTAGAAGCTGGTTAAGAATGGGGATTTCTATGAACTAGAATAGATTAAGGGTATATGGAGGGATGTCTTATGCTGTATTAGGGAGTACTTCATCCTCGATGGAAGAAGCAAGAGAGTCCACAAATTCCACTTTGTATTCCTAAATCATTTCAGACACAAAGTAAGGATGTCCTTTCCCTTTTATCTATGTTTCTCTTTGGTCCAAAGTTTATTCACCCACAGGAAGAAGGAAACGCGTCCTATTCTGCATGAAGGATTAATTCTGATAATCGAAGGCTATTGCAAGAATAAGGCTATGGTTAAGAACCCTTACCAGGGGAAAAATAAGGATTCACGGAGTAGTAAGAGTGAAATTGTTAAAGGGAAAGATAAAATCAAAATCAAGCTCCCTAGTGTCAAGAATCAAAATGTTGACGAGGATACAGAGTGGGAGAGAACTGATAAGTCTGGGGAGGAAAGTTTGGAGGAAGAGGGAGGAATAGAAAGCAAGAATACAAGTTCCAATGAGGAAGAAGAAGTTCAAGAGAAGAATGAGAAAGGAGTCAACATAGAGGTGGAGTCTGAAAATAGTGAAGAAGACTTTGAGGAAAACCAACAAGTGTCTGAGGATGATAAAGTCTAGGATGACCCTGTTGAGGACCCTGTTTCAATAAATGAAAGGGAAAATACAATACAGGCCGACAACCAAGAAATGAACCTACAAGTTCAAACTGAAATGAAGGAACAAAATCAAAGGGGTAGAGAGGATCACTTTGAAGAAGGCAAGAACAGTCCTAATAAGAATACATAGGAATGGAGTGATAAAAGGCAGAACGATGAAAGGCACACACCTATGAGATGGGTTAATTGTAAAGCAGAGGCTATTCTCCAACTCGATTCTTAGATGTTTAAGGAGATTATGGATCTCAAAAGGAAAGTGGAAATTATGGAAGACAACCAGAAGGCAGTATGGAACAAAATCAACAACATGGAAAAATAGATGAGAGACATCCCCATCAAGCTCAAAGACTATGAGCACAACCTAATTGAACTCATCAAGGAGAGCAGAATGAAAATGGAGGAAGTTACATCCAACATATGTGCTGCAGCTGTTAATATTGGAAAAGGAGCTAATGAGGAGATCAAATCCTTGGAGGGGCCTAGCAAAAGGACGAGACAGAGCTCAAGAAAGAAAGCTATGCAAGAGGGAGCCATGTCGATGGCAACTGCCATTTAGGATACTATTGTGAAAGGTAAGGAAGTAGTGAAAATGATTTTGGAACTGGAAGAATAGTTTGGTTCTTCTAGTTGGTTGTGTTATATGGTCCTGTTTACTGGTTTTTTGTAATCTTTTGACTATGGTGTAGCCAGGTCTCTGTTAAACCTGGGTTTTGACTTGTGGTCTTTCAGGTGGTTTTAGGTCCATATAAAACTTGTTTTTGCTACTTCTCTATAGTAGGTTTTAGGTTTTGCCTGTGGTCATTAATGCTTCATCTTTCTTTCCTTATATCAGGGTTTTAGGGTCCCTTCAAAACCTGTTTTTACCTTAATATAAAACATAAAGGAGGTAATTATATTATATCATATCCTTGACATGTGATACATGTGGAATTGAGATTGCACTTATAATATCCAAGATTTAATGAAATCAAGGGAGATGATATAAATACCTAAACCTTCATCAATCAAAACATGTTTAACTTGGATATCACTGATTTGGATGCTAATGAATAGAGGAGGATCATCCACATGAAACAACATCTCATCTGGAATCATGGAAGTGATAAGAAAATTAAGGGAAATAAAAGTGTCCATTATTTCATTAGAATGTATTGACATATATTTACATTGTTAAAAAATATTATCTTCAAACATAGATAAGTTAGATGCACATCTTACTAGAGGAGGATGAGGGATTTTTATTTCAAATATTAATTGTATTAGACAATTTATATGATGGGGAGAAGTTCATATTATTTTAAGAAAAAATATTTGATATAGGAGATGATAAAGTTCCAAGATGGGGTCCCATTCATTATAGCCCATGGGAGGATTGCTAGATAGAGGTACATAATATTTCAAGAGTTCCTATGAAGGAGGGTTGGAAGTTCAATAAAAATTTGTGTTGGTAATATGTAATCAATTGAGTTTGAGGATAAATAGGTTGATTATATTTAGGTGGTGGAATGGTTTATTGAGGTATTTATTATGACCAGGTTGAATAAATAATGTTGTAAAGTTGGGGAATGTTGTCTATATGTGTAGGTGTTGGAGAAAGAGTGGAGATAGTGTGAGAGGTATTATTCGGTTGAGTTGTTGAAGGTGGTTCTTGGAAAGTTATAAGGTCCTCTTTCCCTAACTCCATGAGATTAGATGGGGAAGAGTTTTGAATGACATGAAATTTTTGAGAGTTTTGGTGCATGTGTATTGGATTAGAATCAATAAAAGTAACTACCGATCACATGTTCATCATATTTTCCATACTTTTTTTATTATTAGTGAGGTCTATAATATTTTCAACATTATTTATGGAAGGATTAGGTTTGACATTGTTATCTTGATGATTAGGAAGAAGAGCTTTGTATATATCAAGATGAGCATTAGTTTGGTTTAAAGCTTGAGTTTTTTTGGCATTTCATGGGCTTTAAAAGCTATGTCTTTTTGGTGCTTGCGAATGAGTGATTCATGATAAAAATTTTAGCCAAGAAGGAAATCCATATTTACATTATATAATTGTCTATAAGTATCATGAAAGTGGCCCCAACTTACATGAAACCAACAAAATTTATTTGGATCATACCATGCTTTAGTTGGATGAGTAGGGTCAATATCTCATTGTAGAGGCCTTGGAAGATGATTTGGAAGCTTGGATAAGGATAATGGTTTGTGGACATTAATGTTTTGTTTGAGAAGATATGGGAGTAGGAGTGTTGTGTGGAGGGGTAACATACTCTATAGTGTTTTAGGGAGCAGGGGCTTCAATGTTGTGAATAGTGTCATAAGTATCAGTGATACCATCATTGGTAGAATGATATTTTTTGTTTTTAATGAACACGTGTGTGCCTATGGGAGGTTGATTTGGTTCAAATTGGCACATGAGAAAATATTTTTGCTTAGCTTAGTTGAGGGCTTCTTCCAAAGTTCTTGGAGAGAGAGTACTAACATGATATTACAACTTAGGTAGAAAGCATTAGTGAATAGGTGGAAGAGGTTATCATCTGCTATATTATGCTAACATTTTTTAGACAAGTTATTCTAACATTTGATGAAAGCTTATGCCATTTTAGACTCAAGTTATTTACAATTGATGAAGTGAGTGAAGTTATTCTCATGTAGATCATTAGTTTGAAACTCTTATACTAGGGAGTTAACCAAATCTTCCAAGATAGTGATAGAATGGGTTTTTAATTGATTATACCAATCTAGAGCATCTCCTAAGAGTGTTTTAGATAATATCTTGGTAGAATCAAAGGTATTAAGTTTGACCCAATCTTTATAAAGGTTACCAAATATTTTTAAATGTAATTTGGGATCGATAGACCCATTATAACTGATGGTAAGTGTGATACCTATTATGTTAATATTGATAATTTTAGGTATAAAAGGTTCACTTTGGATATGTACAATCAATTTACTAATGAGGGGTGGTTGAGGAATAAGGTTACCATGAGAATACCTAACGGGGGTGGGGGGAATTTATATTTTGCACTCCCCATAAAACCTATTGGGGTTGGTTTGAAGGTTAATAAGATGGTTTTATAACTGCATCATTTGATTTGCATTATTAATTTGAAAAGTATGCATTTGATTGAGTGTTTGTAATAAAAATTGATGAGTTTGGGCAGTATTTTGACTAGTGTGCATAGTATGTAAAGCATTGGTATTGGTTTTAGTGGTTTGGGTTGTATTAGGAGTAGTATTATGCATCACACTAGTTATATGAGAAGCATTGGTATAAAAAGAAGCACAGATATCATGATTAACATTTGTATCAAAATATGCACTAGTGGAATGGTTAGCATTAGCCAAAAAGGAATCACTAGTAGCATGATTAACATTTGTAGTAAAAGATGCACTAGTGGAATGGTTAAGGAGGAGGGTCTTTGGAAAATGCCCACTTGAGGTTGAACCTACCATGTTAGTGGAGATACTTGGCATGGAGGTTGAAGAGGTCATAGAATAAGATGTCATGGTGTGTTTAGGAGATAAAATAGGATGAAAAGGTTAAACTCAAAGAAATTATCTTCCCTAAATCCATGAGAGAAAGTAGGGGAGGGTGAGAGAGTTTCTTCTTCTTAAGTATCTATCATAATATCATAAATGGTTAAAGGGCCTTTCCTTTATGTTGAGGAAATTCATGAATGAAGAAGAGAATTTTAGGTGTGTACTCTAATTTATTCTCATCTTCTAAAGATAATAAAGGATTATGAATTAAGTATTAATGATGATGAGTCCCATAATTGGTAGTGTGAGTGACAACGTGAACATTACTTTCATCTATGGTGGAAGCCATAAGTTATTTCTTGGGAAACCTATTAGGATGGGTAAGACTCATCATGTTTGTTAGATTCAACTTTGTATTATTTTAAAATAGGAAATTCATGATGAAAAAAGGAGGCTAAACAGTTGATAAAAAGAAAAATTAGGAAATAAGATACATAATCAAATAGGTCGATAACATTTTGTAAACCAAGGAACATAACATAGAACAAGAGGACATAGTCATGCAGGCTATTGTGTATTACTAAATAAGAAATAAGATAATAAATAAGAGGACACAATTAGATAGGTTGAATGTGTACTACTTAGATAGGGGACTGAATATAAATATAAAAAGACACAATTGGATAGGTCGATTGTGTATTGTAGGCATATATTTTGAATAGTTTGTAAGAGATTATGTTGATAAGGATGATAGTGTTCTAAAAATAGAGAAAGGTTTTGAAAAATAATGTCTAAACAAATGAAATTAAGCACATAAAAAATTGGATCAATGTGTTGGATCCAATTAAAACACACATCACAAACCTTGCACCAATGCTAGCTAATGCAAGTTTTGTAATACAAAATACAATGATAAAATCAAGTAGCAACTATAAAGTAAATGCTAACTAATTGGTCATTCCTAAGTGTTATTAATCTATAAGAAATTTTGAATTTAATGTGATTGGAAGTTGGCTATAATAAGAAACTAAGAAGTGATCTAAGGATGATTTCAGTAAGTTTAAGCTAAAAGGGATTTGTATTGGCAATGGTACTAACTTGGTATTGGGGTTTACCCCCTCACTTCATAATCCCATAATGATAAGGGTGTCAAGTGATTTTTCAATAAATAACATTCAACCACATGTATATACTTGGCTAGAAAACCAAGTTAGCTTCCCCCTTGGTGATGAAATCTAAGTAGGTAGGCCTTGGAAAGAAAATGTTTAATGCTTTTAAGTGTTTAAGTGATTTGGAAGTGTCTACAAATTATCAAAATAGTGTGACTAATTTGGTAAATTAAAAAATTGCCTAATTAATCTATGTTTATTACTCTAAGCATGCAAGCAACTGAAATCAAAAGTGAATTAATTACTAGCAAAAAAAGGTTAATTTCTTGATTGTGAAGAGTATAGAATTAGTTTAGGTGATATTATATGCAAACAATGTAGATTAGATTTGATTGGGTCATTACTATTCTTTGGAAGTAAGATCTAGAAGATCATAGTCAAATAGGTCAACTATGTCTTCTAGATAGAAAATAGGCTATATAACTATGTCGAACTACTTGACCTAGTTTGTTGTAGGGTTGTAGTTTTATAGACTAAAAACTTGTGAAAAATAGTACTGTAAATGAAAAAATGGAATGATAGAGAAGGAAATAATGAACCTTGGTGGGATTGAATATGTTTAAATTATAAAATTTTATGTTATGATGCTCAAGTACTAATTCAAAAATTATGCTAATAGAGTCGACTAGATTGATAAAGTTTTCAAAACTTGTATGCTAAAAATAAGTTACAAACATAGTTGACTGGATCAACTATGTTGGTAGACTTGTATTCTAAAAAAGGAGAAATACGAACATAGTCTAGTAGTTATACTACGTATGTAATCCTATAACAAAATAACATGACTATGTCGAGCTAATCGATCTAGTCACCTATATTTGGAGAAGACCTAGACATAAAATAGTCATTTTGGAGTGATTATGTGTTAAACCTATTATCACCAAATCTTGCCCCTCAAAAGAGGTTATTTATGCCTCTTATATATTTTGGAAACATGAGACATTTCCAGGTATGTGGGTGTACCTATATTAGAAATAAGCCTCTAGATTTTAACGGCTAGCTCCATAAATATATCATGTACCATTTATCACTTAAATTATTGCTTACTTATGTGGAAAATAGTTAGAGAATGCATAAATTGAACCTATTGTAAAGGAGATGATGCACCAAAAAATGTATTCCACATGACCATCATATTTATACCATAATGAAACAAAGAATACAGACTAATCTCTAAGCTTTAATGGGTTCTAACATGAGTATTTCAATATAGATGCAAGATGTAAGAAGAAACACAAGGCAAATGAACCGGAGGGTAGATTCCACACTCCAAGGACAATTATACACTTGAAAAAGCTTTACACACTAGACTACACTCTATATGACCTATTAGACTAGGAAATATTACTCAAACATGAAAGGATAAGGGAAGGAAGGATAGATAATTATTACTTCTCATCACCATACATAATTTACAAACTTAGACAATTGTTCAAAACTTAGAAACAAAATTGTATTAATGTTCAAAGGAAAAATGTAACATCAATCTAGTGGTACCATTTACAAGGGTCAAAATGGTAGCTACTTATAGCATTTGAGAGAGAGAAGTGGGAAAAAAGAAGCCCCAAAAGAGAATTAGATTAGTTTAACATCATTTGAAACATGGTTGTAACTGTTTCTAAAAATATGTTCATTCAAGATTCTTGATTGATACAAAATATTTAAAGTGGTTAAATAGTTATAGTTTTCTTTCATTGATGCTACCTAATGGTTTCAATGGTAGGATCAAGTGGGTTCAAGTGTAGTTCTAGCATCAATTCAATTAGAATGACTAGATCCATCTTATTATAAACGTGTCCTAGTGCTACCTACTCCAAACTAGTTTGTCATGACATGTATAGTGGAGAGAAGAGGTCCATTTCATGCAGTTGGTCCTAGAGATGAACATTATAACCTACATGTATGCCTTCTTAGCATCCATTTAAATTCCATCTATTATTCCAACTGGATCATGATCGAACTGGTCTCCATGCTCATGGGTCTACTATAGATGGAAAACCAATCTCAGACTATTGGTTTTCCTATTAAGTCCAAATAGACCATGCACAAATCCTTATAATAATGGTGAACATAATTGTATAAATGACCTTTCAATCTATAAAAATGTCAAACCAGAGGTCCACACTAATCTCCAATGGTGGTCCTTTATATTTAATATAGCTAACTACATCACTTTGACCACTCCATGATGTTTTAACCAGCTTCAATGGCATTAGGATGACCCTATAAAACCTTGTTGCCTTTGGTCAAAAATGAATTCTAAACCTTTTTAAAAAACCTTGGGCTCGCTTTTGTTCTAATTGTTCATCGAAGGCTAACTTGGCTTGCTGACCCATTGATAAATCTCACACCATTGATCCTACTCAGTACAAATGCCCATTGATCATTGATCCTCTACCAATCTAACATATTTTTAACACTTGTCATGCACACATTTGATTTTGATATTTTTTAACCCTCTGGATATATGATACAACATAGAATGTTAGATTAATTGGGACCCACTGTTTGAACTCTAACAACTAGTTTATGGAGCTTAAAATTGATGTCCTGCAGATCATATTTGACATCCCACCAAATGTATTTGAAATCCCATAGAGCATATTTGACATCCCATAGAATATCAAATTTAAGCATAAATAGATCTTTTTAGTGTATTTATTTTGACATTAGTGTGAACATCTTACATTGCAAGTCTAACTTCAAAGGCTTATAACTTGAGGCACAAAAGTCATAGAGGCACCAAATTTTTAGGATATGTTCTTGATACTAAAAAGGATGAACCCATTCAATGCACTAGTCTTAGGAGTTTTCTAAGTGAGTCTACAAAATTCTCAGGTTGACTAGTCCATTCATTCCCACATGACTTCCTGATGATGGTCTATTTCATTTGGCTAAGTATGGGAAACTTAGTAGAATCTGACTGAGGAGCCAACTTTGAACATGCATAACATATACCACATTTCGATGGATGATTTTAAACTTAACATGTAGTAACTAGGGACCAAGTTGAACAAAACCATATGATTTTTTTCTCGTATAGCTATTGCACATGGTAATTATGACATAAAAAAGTGCCTACTTAGAATTTCTACCACTAGACCCAAGATGTCTAGATGAACACAATGAAGAGCCAGATGAATACCAAGAGCTTCCTTAGTCATTATAATAACTCTTAAAATTCTATAGGGTATCTACAACACTCTTCATCTACTCATCTATTAGTAACCTGATTCATGTTCCAACTGCATTGATCACCATGGAGACCTGCCACTTGCATACTCTAAAATGGTCTGTTAGACACTAAATGACACAAGGACCAAGATAGACTATGACCAAAACTTAGAATGTCATATAAAATGACATAAAATGAGTTGTAACATACTTTTTAACGTTATAAAAGTCCCTATACAAGATTCTAACTATAGGGGGTTGATCCATTTTGGCCTGTGGGAAAAATGGTCAACATATTTAGTGATTTCCTAGGGGTGTATGCTTGATATGCCATGACAAATTGCCTAAACCTTTCCATTGGGATATGGAGTCACAAGTATATAGTATGGACATATAATCTACCTTGAGAAACACACAAAACATAAGGAAAGTCAAAGAAAAAGCAACACATAAGACAAAAACCAAGAAAAAAAAATTGTGCTTAAGAGCACTTATTGGGACACACACAAAAATAAAAGAAACACACACCTAACCTAATATTTACAATAATAGCCTATAGATATGAAAAATTTGGTTATCCCTAGTCAAAAATGGTTCCCTTGGCATCTTTATCACTCCATAAAGGTAGCCTAATATGAGGAGCATGCTCATCAACAATCACTTGCATATATAGGTGATCAAGAAGCCTATCACCTTTGAATATTATTAGGTATAAAAGTGAAATATTTAGGACCTTCATGGATGATATTTGTTGCTCTCTTAGAGCTTTGGTTGGAGCTGTAATCCTTTTGATCATTACCATATCTATTATACATTCCTTATACTATGGAATAGGAATGATGATAGGTACCTCAAACTTTCTATCCTCTTGCACATGATATAATTGATTCTTGGGAGTATCAATTTGTTCTTTCTTATGATCCAAACCCTTTGAATATGTATCAATACCAAATGGATCTCCTAATAGTCCTTTAGGTACAACAACTTCTACCTTGACCTCACTAGGTCCCTCTAGAACTGTAGGCTCTTGAATAGCAGATTGATGTCCATATTACTTAAAAACATGCCCTTTAATTTCATACTTTATATAAATCTTTAGATCCTTCTCATTAGATTCATCAATAAGCATACTAGACATACATTTCTTTGGATAAAAAATAATATTACCAATCATGTCAAATTCTTGACATATAGCCTCAAATCTCAACCATAAGTCATCTTCCTCTTCTTTATGAGTGTCACCATCTAGAGCATTTTCATCAATAGAAGAAATGAAAACATCATTCTTCTAAATATGATTCTCAATTAGGTTCATCAATATATTATCATCATACTCATGAATCATATAGTTTCACTCAATAGCATCAGATTTTTTAAGCTTACCTCAACTTCTTCAAATGGTTGCTCATGCATAATGTAAGTCCCAAGGTCAATATGCTAAAATTATGCATAAGGTTCATGTACATATGCATCTACACCATAATCATCCAAGAAAAAATTAGAAATTATTTATAGTTTAGAATGTCCCTCATCCATAATAGGCTCCTCCTTTTCATGAATAATGCAATTCAAGTTGGAACTTGCTTCAATGTAAGGCTGAATATGAATTATTGAAAGATGATGAGTTATAATTGTCACCTTGGTCCCATATATTATCCTAAAATCTAAGAAATACTAGTCAAATGAGAGATAACCACATATCTTGGCTATGAAGTCTCTTGATAGGCAAATTGCAAAGTGAGCTGGGAGGTCAACAACAACTATATCTTGAAGGAAGGAAAGCTACAAAAATCATGCAAGAAAACCTTCAAGTTTTTTATTAGAATTATTGTCTTATTAGGTGTACCATCTATATAAATCACTCCTTTTCTATGTGGCTCATATTTTATGCCTATCTTGTCAACTACAATTTTGTGCATGACAAAAGTAGAGGCTCCACTATCAACTATGTAATTGTGAACTAATTTATCGCTCACTATGAGAGTGAGGTAAAATGGTAGAGGCTTCTCAATCCTTGTAGATGGTTCAACCATGGTGTTTGGAGAATTTTTAAGGACATCATGAATATTACTTTGATTTAAATATGAAGGAATAGTAAGAATAATGGATAATTGCTTTTGTAATAATTATTTTTGGTAAGGCATATGAAGGATATCCCACAAGGAGATAGATGCTTTGACACTTTTCAAGGGATATAATATGTTTAGATCATTATTAATCACCCTTTATTTTTTCCTTTGAGGTAAATAAATGATTGTAACTTTAAGAATAGAGGTACCTTAAACAAACCTTACCACATTTTGACTTATTAGAGGTATAGGAGCTTTTGGAACTGTGACAAAGGCCTTTGGAACTGTCGCACTTGCATATGTGTTTTGTTACCTTACAAGAGGATTGGATGATCATGTGGGCATGTTGTTTCCACCTCCTAGAGACTTCCTCTTGATACTTATATTGTCTATAATAGAGGCTCCTTGATTTAGCACAAAAAAGTTTCTTCAACTAGAAAATTAGTGAAGATCTCCCCTTGAGGTTACCAACCCTCATTAACATGCATCATCACCTCATATTCCTTTGATAAGAGGGGAGTAACTACCCCTTGAGTCACCAAATCTTGATTTCCATTCTAATTGGCATCCATGAACTAGTATTACTAACAATCTTCTCCCTACATCAGATTACTATGAACTAGGACCATCTCCCTTGCATTGGTGATGGAGTTAGGATTGTACGGGTTTGTAGGCCTATTGGGATTAGGCTACCATTGGTCTCTTCCTCTTCCATGCTATTGATAATAGGGGTAAGGATTTTGATAGGCACATTGATGCATATTGCCTTGTTTATTTTGAGCCTCTAAGGGCAGGACCTTTGCTTTCCAATTGACATTATTCTTTGCTTGCCTAGGATCCATCTTAGCTTTGGTATTATCATTAGGAACTTGGGATACATCTGGAGTATTAATAAAAACATGAGACAAATAAGGCATATAAACTTTAGGTGGAAATATTCCATCTTGATGAGATTATTTTTAGTTTTGATAAAAAGCCCATATGCTTCATGAAGGGTGAATCCTCCCATAGATTGAAGCATGACAACAATATCATTCCTAATGGCTCTCAAGTAGGTAGGGAACACAAAACTAGCAGGTATCATAGGAGGAGGCAACCTATGACAAGTCTTCTAAAACCTTTCATTGAAGTCATGAATTGTTTCTTTGGGTCCCCTATTTATCATGTTGAGTTGATGTATGAGGGAAGCATGGTCACTTTCATTCCCAAATCTAGAAGTCAACAATAGTCCAAACACATTCCATGTTGTGATGCATCCACCTTATAGCATCATATTCAAATCAAGGGCCTTCCCTTTAAGGGACATGGAAAGGATTCTAATGGAAATGTTCTCTCAAATAATATTATGGAAACTACAAAAATTAGAAACATCTCTAATGTGATCTCTAGGTGTGATATGACTCTCACCATTGAATGTGGGCACACCTTTTAGGCATGAGGAGGGATGACATTATATGCATGAAGTCAAATTAGATTATCAGTATTAAAGGAAAGGAAAGCTTGAGGCCTAGCCATGTCTTCTTCTTCAAGATATTCAACTTCTTCAATCTCTTCAACATCTTACTCTCTATCAAAATCTACTCATTCTTCAAAGGGAAAATTAGGTTATGGATACTATATTGCAAGAGGGATCTCAATGGGTGGATTAATAGGATTGGATGTTCTATCAGAGGGTGACCTAGTGAGAAATATAAATTATGGGGGAAGTTTATAACAAATAAAATTTTGAAACTAGATTTAATTTGAGTTGCCAAATGCTGAGTAGCACACCAATTTGTAGCTGGTATTTGTCAAGACCAACATTTACCTTGACAAGTTGTCTTAAAGTCAATGTGTCCCAATGGGCATGCTATAACTATTATCACCAAATGTTACACCCTAGAAGAGGTTGTTTAGGCCTCTTTCAGATTTGGAAAACATGGGAACATTTCTAGGTATGTGGGTGTACCTATATTAGAAATGAGCCTCTATATTTTAAGGGCTAGCTCTCTGAATATATCATGCACTATTTATCACTTAAATTTTTTCTTACTTATGGGGAAAAGAGTTAGATAATGCATAAATTTAACTTACTCTAAAGGAGGTGATACACCAAAAATGTCTTCCACATGACCATCATATTTATACCATAATGAAATAAAGCATACATACTAGTCTCTAAGCTGTAATGGTAACTAACATGAGTATTTCAATAATTAGGTGAGATGTAAGAAACAACATAAGGAAAATGATCTGGAGGTTAGATTGCACACTCCAAGGATAATTATATACTTGAAAAAAATTTACACACTATAATACACTCTATATGACCTTTTAGACTAGAAACACTTTCTCAAACATGAAAGGATAAGGGAAGGAAAGATAGAGAATTATCACTTATCATCACCATACATCGCTTGCACATTTCGACAATTATTCAAAAATTATAAATAGACTTGTATTAATATTCAAAGGAAAAATATAACATTAATCTAGTAGGGATTTGAAATACATCATGTGGTACCATTTAAAAGGGTTAAAATGGAAGCTACTTGTATCATTTGAGAGAGAGAAGTGGGAAACAAGAAGCCCCAAAAGGGAATCAAATCAGTTTAACATCATTTGAACTATGGTTCCAACTACTTCTACAAATATGCTCATTCAATCTTCTTGATTAATTTAGGATAATTCAAGTGGTTGCACAATTACATTATTCTTTCATTGATGCTCCCTGATGGTTGAAATATTAGGATCAAGTGGTTTTGAGCTGAGTTCTAGCATCAATGCAGTTAAAACAATCATATCCATCTTGTTAGAAACTTATCTTGGTTTTTAATTGCTCCAAACTAGTTTGTCATGACACATATAGTGGAGAGAAGAGGTCCCTTTCATGTATATTTTCCTAGAGATGAACATTGGAGCCTATGTGTATGTCTTCATTGCATCCATTTAAATGACATCTCTTGGTCCAATTGGATCATGCTCGAGCTTGTCTCCATGCTCATGGGTCTATTATAGATGGAAAACCAATTTTAGACTATTGGTTTTCATATTAGGTCTAAATAGACCATGCATAGATAATTATTATAATAATGGTGAACATAGTTATATAAATAACCCTTCAAGCCATAAAAATGTCAAACTAGAGGTCCACACTAAGCTCTAATGGTGATCCTTTATATTCCTTATACCTAACATCACTTTGACCACTCTATGACATTTGAACCAACTTCAATGGCATCAGGATGACCCTAGAAAACCTTGTTACCTTTGGTCAAAAATGGATTCTCAACCTTCATAAAAAACCTTGGGCTCACTTTTTTTCTAATTGGCCATCGAAGGTTGACATGGCTTACCGACCCAATGATCAATCTTGCATCATTGATCTTGCTCAGTATGAATGCCTATTGATTATTGATCCTCTACCAATCAAACACATTATTGAAACTTATCATACACACATTTTATTTTGAAATTTTATAACCCCTTTGACCTCTACTCACCATTATATCTAGATGTAAAATTCAACATGGACCGTTAAATCAACTAGGACCCACTGTTTGAACTCTAATGACTAGTTTATGGAGCTTAAAATTGACATCCCACAGATCATATTTGACATCCTATATAATGTATTTGACATCCCATATAATTCATTTTACATCCTTTAGACCATCAAATTTAAGCATAGATAGATCTTTACAGTGTCTGTATTTTGACATTAGTTCAAATGTCTTACATTGTAGGTCTAACTTTGAAGGCTTATAACTTGAATCATAAAAGTCATGGAGGTACCAAATTTTTAGGAGATGTTATTGATACTAAAAGGAATGAAACCATTTTATTCACTGGTTTTAGGATTTTTCCAAGTGATTTTACAAAATGCTCAAGTTGACTAGTCAATTTATTCCTATATGACATCTTGACAATGGTCTAGTTCATTTGGCTAAGTATGGGAAACTTAGTAGAATCTAATGAACCAACTTTGAATATGCATAATTTATACCACACTTTGGTGGATGATATGAAACTTAGTGCATAGAAACTAGGGACCAAGCTAAATAAACTTGTATGATCATTTTATCCTATAACTATCGTATGTGTTAATTATGATGTTAGCAAAGTTCTTACTCAAAATTTTTGCCACTAGACCCAAGATGTCTAGATGAACCATATAAAGAACCAAATTAATACCAAGATATTTCTAAGTCATTATAAGAACTCTTAACATCCCATAGGGTCTCTACAACACTCTCTGTCTATTCATCTGTTAGTAACCTAATCCATGTTCTATCTGTATTGATCACCATGGATACCTACCACTTGCATATATAACTCTAAAATGGTCCCTTATACACCAAATGACACAAGGACCAAGTTATAATATGACCAAAACTTATAATGGCATATTAAATTATGTAAAATGAGATAAAACATAACCTATAAAATTATAAAAGTCCCTACATAATATTATGACTATAGGGGTTGATCCATTTTGGCCTATGGGAAAAAATGGTCAATAAAACCTGTACATAAACTGTTAGAACTATAGTGATAGGTTTGATATAGTACTAAAAAAATAAAAAATATATAATATGATTATGAATATGTGAAATAAAAGTTATAAGGGTTTGATTCATGTCGAGTTCATTAGAATGTATACAAAGGGAAATACAACTAGTTTTTTAATCAATCTTAGTTTGGAGAAGCTAAATCCTACTTACACTTCTGATTGTTGATACATTAGATATTTAGGGTCATGACCAAGATGGATTTTCTATACCTAACCAAGGGATACCTTACCACAATAACATCACTAAAGAGGGTTTTGAATCCTCTATTCATGCAAAAACATGCAATAAATCTAGTGAGGTCCTATGTTTTCATATTCACAAAGTAAATACAAAACAAATAAAAATATAATCTAGTACTCACCAAAGATTGTGGCATAATGTGGGGATAACAAACATAAAAATTAAACATTCATAGGATAATTCTAATTAATATATTTATAGGTATAACCCTAATGCATGGAAGAGAAGTACAAATGCAAATCTATCTGCTCTTATAAAGAAGGAATGAATTTAGGAATACTTACCTTTGAAGACAAACCCACTAAGCCTCAATCTCTCCCTTAGACAAGGTGATTTGCAAGAGGTTGTTGTGGTGTTAAGGATAACAAGGATAAGTCATCTCTAGGCTACACAACTTCTTTGTGCATCCAAAATACTTCTCCATAAGGCAAGTTCCATATCTCCAAGGAAAGTATTGAAACCCTAAACAATGCTCCTCAAGTATAATGGTAGATGAGCATACACACAAGATAATATTCTTCTTCTTCTCTTCTCTTGAAATGATGGAAATGGATGTGTATATAGAGATGAATCTAACCCTAAAGCTTTATAAAAGTTTAGCTGATAAGGTTGGCACAATTGACTCTATACCATTAATTGATAAAAATAAGTTAGGTCATAGTCCAGGTCAGTTAGAGCTGACTTAGACCCATAATGTGTTTTTAAAAAACTAAATATAGGGTTGGCCTAGGCCAAAAATGTAATGTGAATTGTCAAAAAGGGTTTTTAGTCTTAGAATGGGTCTAAGTAAGGTGGTGAATTTCTTGGAGGAGTGTGGAAGAGAGATGGAAAGGCTTAGGGAAGTATATATGAGAAGGTTACGTATATATCAAATGGTAGTATTGGGGACACAAATCCTATGAAGCACCAATGGTTTGACCACCTCTTTTCTGATGTACCCTTTAAGGTGTGTATTCATAGAGATTGAGACTTGATGGGTTACTATAAGAGAAAGAACATCACTAATTGATAAAGTTTGAAAATATTATGTGTATAATAAAAGCACCTTTTAACTAAGTATACCAACATGCATCAAAATGTACACATGTAATAACATAAAATAACTACACAATAAATGTGATAACATACATACTAGCACATAAGGGAGGTTTCGAGGGAGAGATCAAGGAGATTTTGGTCAAGTGTAGTGGCAATGCTCAAATAGAAAACATATGAAATAAAATAAAAGTAGAGGCTATAGTTTTTTTGAGAGAAATGTGGATAGTTGATCAATGGAAATATCAGTGTGAATGGAGTGAAAGGATAAGTATACTTCGAACAAAGAGGCACCTAAAGAGGAAATTTGGTTAGTAAAAAACTAAGATGTGTAAAAATTAGGAGTACATTTATGAAAAGCACAAAGTGAAAGAATAGGAGTGGCTAGCATGGACTGGAGCTATAACTGTCATATAGAGAAAATATAAGATATGAATTAGATTTAAAAAAAAGGTGTATATTAGGTATATACAAGACTACCTTTCATAGTGTAATGGGGTTGTTTATAAAATTTCTCATTGATCAATTTGTATTATTAACTTAGAATGCTAAGACTGATATAACACTATGAAGTTACTGTTGGAGTTAGTATATTAAGACTGCTATAGTACTATGTAGTCAATGTTAGATCTGAACTATGATGTAATATTAAATGCTGATGTATATGAGAATTATTAATAATATATGAAATTTGTTATGGATATATAAGTTAGTTACTAGATTCATGAAATTATATTACTAAATTATCAGGTGTTAATTATTTAGGTAATATTTAATGGCATCCATTATGAGTTCATCCTTGTTAACTAACCCAAAGTGCCTTGGTATTATCTCATCATGCCTTAGGTGAGTATGCATGGACACTTACATGATGTGCTAGTGCAATTAGCTAGTTTCATTATTTGGGTTTGTGTTAATGGCTTAGACTAGTAGTTAAGCATTAGGAACCCAACATTTTAGATTTTTTTCCAAGACATCATTGAAATAGTTGATGAAAAGGGTCTTTATAAATGTTTGGGATAATTTTGGGTTTGAATATGGTTTATAGATTAAGAGCTAGAGTTTATGAAGAATCATCCAAATAAATGGGATTCAAGTCCTAAAGAGTGGGTAAGAGAACACTTGTACGACCCTTTGTATGATTTTTTATTTGTATAATTTCATGAACATCTACATACATGGCTGGGAACATATGTCATGGGATATAAGATGAAATTTAGATGGAGATAAATGTGGACAAATGTATAAATTTAATAGTTGAAGTTTATGAATGGAGTGTGGACAAGAGTCATAGATGTTTGGTGGAGAGGTGCACTTAGTAGCTACATGTTAAAGTTTTATATATATATAAAATATTTCCAAAAGGAAGCATAATGGTTAACCAAATGAGTCCTACATAATTCAACTACCCTTATATATCAATAATCTCATGGTAGATTGGGGTATTACAACTTTGTGTATGGTGAGATAAAAACCTCTTATACATGCACTGAGTGGATGGTATAAGGAGAAATGGAAGTCACGGTTGTTGGAAAGTTGTCAATGATGTCATATAAGTGTCCAAGTGAGTGGATTAAGTTCCTTTTTAGTCTAAGTGACAATGAAAAAGTGTGAAATGTGCTTGTCCTAGTATGCTTGAATGAGGCTTGGTGGATCTTCAATTTTGGCTTGGTTAGAGATATTTAGGGATGAGTTGGTGATTTAATCATGATAAAGGGGTCTTATCAATGGTGAAGGATGATTGGATATCTTTTTTACATGAGTGTAATTTAATTTATTCATCATTATTCTCATCTATATGTTGACCATTTTTGCCCAACATGCCAAAAATTGGTCCCCTTCTTCCCCTGTTGTTCAAGGCCAATTCATTTTTTTTCTACACAAGTCTAGGAATTTCTACAGACTTTGTAGGTCCATTTCTATAGACTCTGCAGGTCCATTTCTATGGACTCTGTAGAGCTTGGTTTTCTATGGACTCTGTAGGTTTTCTTTTGGCAATTGAAGAACCAAAAAAGGGCCCAAAAATTTATCTAAGGTAGCTAAAGGCTCTATAGAAGCGACCACATGTCAACTTCCACCTGACTCTCAAAAGGCCCTCTAATGTAAGAAGATGCTACCATGTCCCATTATCAGCTCGATGGAAGCTACCACATGTCAACGTCTACGTTTCAAAGTGTCGTCTAGGTGTCCAAGCGGCAGATTATGACACGTGTCAAAGGTAGATGCACTCTCAACAAAAGGGGCAAGGTAGGGAGCCAAAGAAGAGTCCAGGGGTGATGGGACTGAGGATGTCAAATTTAAAGTTGTGGAAAAGTTGTTGGTTTTTAAATGCCTGAGCACCAACCATGGAATGAGCCCAAAGTATGCAGTGACCTAACAGAAGATCGCCCCTGAGGGTTAAAGGATTAGAAAAGGACAAAGAGCCCAGAGAACAAAGAGAAGGCAGATGGTGTGGCTCATAAATTCAATTCTAATAGTAGAATGGCCATGATGTAGAAGTAGATGAAGTGATCCAAGTGATGTAGGAAGGTGTCAATTCAAGAAGTTATTTTAGTGGTTGACACAGTGCATACCATGTGATCATCAAAGAGGCACAAATAGTGGTTGACACGATTGGTTTCCTTTAAAATGCATTGGAGAGCAGTCAAATGGTGCATCTCATAAATTCAAATCCTAATAGCAAAATGGCCATGATGTAGAAGTAGATGAAGCGATCCAAGTGATGTAGGAAGGTGTTGATTCAAGAAGTTATTTTAGTGGTTGACACAGTGCCTACCATGCGATCATCAAAGAGGCACAAACAATGGTCAATGTGACTGGTTTTCTTCAAACTGCATTGGAGAGCAGTCAAACGGTGTGGCTCATGAATTCAAATCATAATAAGAGGTGGCACAACATTAGATTCAGATGGTTTCCTCATCCCAATGCATGGGTCACTTGTAAAAAGGGTGGCAAAAGGCCCCCTTTCTTCCTCTATATATTGGGGACTTGTCATTTGAGAAAGGATATTCCACATTTGTAAGGCATAGCCCTGGAAAATTTTCACCTAAATCAATAAATGCATTTTTTACCTCTATCCTAGTTAGATATCTCTATGTATGTCTGAGTGTTAGTTTGTGTTTATTCATTGCTTCTTGATGCTTCCACAGGTTCAACACCAACATACCTGGTGTGTATAAGGTGCCATTTCTACAGCTGACAAGGAGAGTTATTTTTAGAAGTGTAGAAATAGAAGAAATTAATATACAATATGCATTTCATAGCACCTTTGGTGAATGTCTATTTTTTGTATTTTCTATTAAAGCCTCCCTACCAAGTTTCTTGCAGCCTAGTCCTTCTGCCAGTTTGAAGTGTATGTATGTGTTTGTCTAATTTTAAGTGTGAGTGTGAGAAGGTCAGTTTATTTTGGTGCATCACCTCCTTTAGAGTAGTTTGTTTTCCTACAATATTTCTACCTTTTCACCCCCCTCATTATATATGTATATATATATATATATATATGTTAGCACTTACTAGAACAAATCAGATGCATCAGAGGGAGCTAGCCCTTACCTAAAGACTCTCCCCTCCTGCTTCACCAGTCCCATAGGTGAGAGGGGAGTTTCCATTGTTGTGTGTGGAAGGCAATAGCTCAACCTCCTTGCCTCGGGTGCAATCCACTGCATCAACACTATACATATTGGGTCTAATGGCAAAAAATTTGAGTAGGCAGTTTGATGAAGTCATAATTACCATATGTGATGAGTTAGGGGGATTTGGTCATATGGTTGTGATCAAATAAGTCATTTGTTTCTATGTGAAAATTATAAAGTCTATAAATTAAGTGTGAAAAAATATATTTATGTGCAAATTTCAGCTCTCAGGCATTTTGATAGTCTTTTTCCATACTTAGCCAAATTTGTAATGTGACAAGAAAAGCTGAGTAGGCATTTTGGTGGTGGCATATCTCACACATGTGGATAGATAAAGAGAAGGTGATCATATGAGTTTGTTTATTTTTATTCCTAGTTGATTTTTACTAAATTTTATGTCAAGCTATGAAGTGCATCAAAATATATGCATGTTCAAAGTTGGCCTTTCCAAATAGTTCTTGACATAGTTGGCTTTATGAGAGAAAAAATTGAATGAGCACTTTAATGTGATTATATCTCACACATGTGAAGATTCCAAGATTAAATTAATCCATGGTTGGGTTTGCATATGTGAGGATATCATATGGTACAAATTTTATAACATGCACTTAAGTGAAACAAAAGATATGGAGATGCAAAGTTGGCTTTCCAGGCAAATTGCAATGGTCCCCATACTTAGTCTATTTTACATGATGTTAAAAGATCAGGACCAGATGGAGATATAATGTCTCATGAGAATTTTTAAAATTAATATATATGGTTTGAATCAATTCAAATAGGTTAATTTTTTTTGGTTAATAGAGATAAATATCAAGCTTCTTCTAAGATCCAATAGTGCGTAGGCAATCACATAGTTTTGATCCAATAGTGTGTGTTGAGCGAGATGGTAAGAAGTACATGATGTTTAATAGTATATGTGTTTAGAAGCATGAAAGAGTGCCAAATTTCATGATCATGGGGGTTCTGATAAATATTTAATGGGATCACTATAATGTAAAGACATGACTAATCCACAGATATCAATGATGCATGATGAGTCAATATTGCAAGATTGCATGAGTGAGGTTAACATTTTCAATGTTTAATGTTTGAAATTGACACACTATATGTTAAAGGTTAATATTAATACAATAAGATATATGGTGAATTTTTAATTTGAGAATCAAGGACCTGATATGATATCATGGTGTTCAAGGTTTAACTTTGATTGTTTGAATTCAAATATTTGAATTTAACAAAGGAAAAACCAGTGCCTGGTTTTTGAGCCATAACTTTTGATCTATGTATAATTTAAACATGGTGTAAAAATAAAATTTGTATTTGACTTAAATATTCATCTATAAATATAAATTTAAAAGTCTAAATATATGTATAGACAAAGATATTAAGCTCCAAAGTTGAATGTGTTTGACTATATTCTACAAGTAACCCTAGAAGGGTAATTGAGCTCATTTTGAAGTTGTTTCGATGTTTAATGATGATTAGATATTGGATAATGTTTTATAATCCATGAGGATAATATATGTGAATTATGAAGGTTTGACCAGTCGTATGCAGTAGGAATAATATTTTATAAGGTGATTATGTGTTCGTTCATATTAACTGTGTGCACAAAATGTTATTTGAGCAAATTATGCTTAAGCAAAAGAGTACTGTGATGGTTTTCTGCACTTAATGAAGACATATATATCATTTGGAATGGATTCATGAATTTGGGAAGTGTTACTATGTTTTAATTTTCTTAGATAAGTGTCAAATATTTGAATGGGTCTCCATAGGACCTAAAAGTGACTTAGGCCTATTTGAAAGTATGTTTTGCTTAAGTGAGACCCATGTTAGATGCATTAAGGGTGAAGGCATGTATTATGGATGAGAATAATTATTTTGATATTGATATTAATGAAATATATATATAGTTAAATAAAAGATGATGATTTCTATATTTTTAAGAAGATTTGTGCAAGGTGTATGTGAGAGTTATGGAGTGAAGGAGAGGTAGTGTGCCTAGTTGATGAGTTAATGAGTAGAAAAGATTAAGGACTATGTGTATGACTTGTAGGTCATATTTATGATGTCAAAATAGTTCTAATGAAGTTTAAGGATATGTGAAGAGGTATGAGTGTGCATATGAGGATAGTTTGAGTGAAGGAGAGAGATTGTGGCATGCCTATGTGAGAGTCCTGTATGAGATAGAAAGGGAGTTGTGCAGGGGTTAGATAATTAGAGATCAATTATTAGGTGTTCTAAGGTGGAGGTGTTCACTTAAAAGGAGGGTCTAAAGGATTTGATCTTTATTAGGGGCAATTGCTCTTTATGAAATATGTCTTTCATTAAAGACCTTTAGTCATGAGGATTTGATCAAGGTTTTTTGGTCTAAAGGAATTGACTAGTCTCTTGTTTGTAATTTATTATAGGATAACTAGTCCATGTATTTCAAGCTTGAGAGTGGGTTTTATTCCCCATGAGGGTTTCCCATAGGAACTATGTGTTATGTGTTTGATCTTGTGTATGCATTGAACGAATGAGCTCTCTTGTTAATGTTGCTTGATCAAGTTGATATATGTTGATTATTTAAATAACTTGAAAGGATTGGAATTGAGATTAAAATATTTGGACACATTATTTCACACCCCCCTTCAGTGATTTTACCTCTAATAATTGGTATCATAGTAAGTCCTTATTACAAGTTTAACCACTTGAAGCTGATCAAAGGTACAATGGTTAAAAAAGAAGCTATGGCTTGTCTTCAAGACAAACTAGTATGTGCTTTATCAAATGTTAATTAAAGCATGGATGCTATGAATATGCAAGTAAAATATCTAGAAGAAATAGTCAATAATCTGTAGGTCATGATGGTTAATGGTATCAACCAAAGGGAGAAATAATTTGAAAATAAAGGCATTACTTACTCAAATGTGCTCTTATCCAAGGACAAAATGGATTTCAGCTCCACGAAAAGGGTCAATAATGAAAATTCATGGATAGGCAATGATCAAGAGAAAGGTAGGTCAAAATTAAATGATGTCTTTAATGTGTACTATTTCTCTTTCAATAAATTTGGTCATAGATATAGGGATTATACTTTCTCTCTAGAGAGAAAAAGGAATATTATATTCTAAAATTGTAACCAACAAGGTCATGTAGCTAAAAACTACAAAAGATATTTTTGAAAAAAGGATATAGAAGTCAATGACACCATTAAATGGTTCAAGAAGACTAAGTCTAAGACTGAAGAAGAAAAGAAGTAGAATTCAAGTGGTCCACTAAAGGAAGAGCTAATGTTTGTTCAAGAAACCTTGCATACTCAAGAAGATGGGAACAAGAGATGGGTCATAAACAGTGGATGCTCAAATCATATGACAAGAGACAAGAGCAAGTTTATCTCTCTTAGGAAGACCAACCCTGGTTTTGTGAGATTTGATGACAAAAATGTACTAACATAGTTGGCAAAGGTATTGTAAGTTTGGATAATAGTCATTCTAAGACTGAGAATGTCTTATATGTAAAATATTTGAAACATAATATTTTAAGTGTGAACCAAATGTATAAGCAAGGACATGTTGTAACTTTTCATGATGATGTTCGTGATACAAGAAAGGCTAATAAATTAGTTGTAAATGTTTATAAAATAGATGAAAACATGTATTTATTCCATGAATCCAATACGGATGAGTGCTTCATGAGTCAATTAAAATAAATTTGGCTTTGGCATAGAAGGCTTAAACATATAAAATTTGATAACATGATAAAGATCAGTTCAAAGGGATTGGTAAGGCATATGCCCAAGATTTCTAAGATTCCTCATTCCTTTTACAAGGCATGCCTTCATGGGAAGCAAACCAAAAAAAGATACAAATCCAAGGATTTTTCCACTATAAAGACATTAGAGTTGATCCACACTAATCTATGTGGACCTATGAGAATCCAAAGTATTCAAGGTAATAAATACTTCATGCCTCTCATTAATGATTTTAATAGGATGACTTGGATATTTTTTCTTAAAGAAAAATCAAAAGATTTTTCAAAATTTATGGCATTCAAAGCACTTTTAGTAAATTATAAAGGGTCAAAGATTAAGTGTGTAAGATAAAAAAGAGGAGGTGAGTTTTGGTCCCATGAATTTGAGGATTCTTTGGAAAAATAAGGGATAAGGAGAAAATATTATGCTACTAGAACACCACAACAGAATGGTGTTGTTGAAAGGAAGAATAAGACTATTCAAGAGATGAGTAGAACCATGCTTCAAGATTATAAACTATCATATGGTTATTGGGAAGAGGAAACCAACACTTTAGTTTGCATCCTAAATAGGTGTCAAATCAAATCAAATGGTGATAAGAATCTTTATGATTTATGGAAGAAAAAAGCAACTAATGTCAAACATTTTAGAGTGTTTTGGAGCAATTGATTCATCAAAAGAGACTTCACAAGATTTTTAAAAGTTTAAATGTAAGGGTAGATGATACTGGTATAGTCCAAAAGACAAAATTATAAGTAAGTGACTTAATTCATAATGTTGTTGTAAATAGTGATGAGTTATCTATTCAAATAGATGATGAAAATGAAGAAGAGGAATTAAAAAAAGATTCTAAAGCTCCATCTAGAAGAATTCAGAAAGATCATCCAATCTCTCAAATTATTGGAAATTTTGGTGCAAGGTTACAGACTAGAAGGAGAATGTTGATCAACCAAAATCAACAAGACTTAGCTCTGTTGTCCATGATTAAACCCAAAACATTCATGGAATCTAACAAAGATGAAAGTTGGAATGATGCAATGGATGAAGCAATTGATCAAATAGCAAGGAATGAAACATGGGACTTAGTTCCTAGACCAACATATAAAAATATGATAGGCACCATGTGGGTTTTCAAAAATAAGATAAATGAGAAAGGAGAAGTCACAAGGAATAAGGTTAGATTGGTGTTTAAAGGATATGCTCAGGTTGAAGGAATATATTTTGATGAGACTTTTGCTCTTGTGGCAAGAATGGAAGCAATTAGACTTTTTATGGGATATACATGATTCAAGGTTTTTATGGTATATCAAATGGATGTGAAATTTGCATTCTTGAATGGAAACTTAGAAGAAGTATACATTGAGTTACCTGAAGGATAATTCATGCCAAGTAATCAAGATTTTGTGTGTAAATTGAAGAAGGCTCTGTATGGTCTTAAACAAGCTCTTAGATATTGGTATGATAGGTTAGATAAGTATATTTTGATTTAAGGTTTTAAAAAGGGGGTAGCTGATAGTAATTTATATATTAAGAGAGAAGGCAATCATTAATTGATAGTTTTATATGTTGATGACATAGTTTTTGGATCTGACAATGATAAAATGAGTAGAGAATTTGGAGATACTATGAAGACTAAGTTTGAAATGTTAATGTTGGGAGAACTATCTTTCTTCTTAGGATTATAGATTAATCAAATTTATGCAAGGATATTCATTTCACAAGAAAAATACATCAAGGATATGTTTAGGAAGTTTGACATGATGGATTGTAAGCCAATGGGTACTCCAATGATCATAGGGTGCAAGGTAAGTAAACTGGATGACTCACCAAAAGTTGATCAAACTTTGTATAGATCCATGATTGGAAGTATTTTGTACTCTACTACTTATAGGCTTTATATCATACAAGTAGTGGGTATTGTAGGAAGGTTTTAAGATGAATCTATATAATCTCACTTAAAATTAGTCAAAAGGATCTTGAGATATCTCAAAGGCACCATAGAGTATGGTTTATGGTATCTCAAGTGTAAAGAATTATTTTTAAATATTATACTGATGCAGATTGGGTAGGATGTGTGAATGATAAGAGAAGTAATAATGGTAGTTATTCTCCATGTATGAATGCTTGGTGTCTTAGATAAGTAAGTAGTAAGCCTCATTATCTCTATCAACTACAAAAATCTAATTATATAATAGTTGCTTCTTACTACACATAAGTAATGTAGATGAAACAAACTTTGGAAGATTATAAGTTAAGATAAAATAGACTTTGTCCTATCTATTGTGATAACACTAGTGCAATTAGTATCTCAAAGAATCCTATTATTCACTCAAAAACTAAGCACATTCCTATTAGATATCATTTATTAAGAAAACAAGTTAGCAATCAAAGTGTTAAGTTGGAGTATGTGCCTACAAAAGAGTAGCTTATAGATATTATGACCAAACCATTTTCAAAAGCTACATTTGAGTATCTAAGACAAATCTTGGGTGTCATTTCTTTCTCTATGAATAAATATAAGGTCTTTGTTTAAGGAGAAGCAAAAATTTCATAAGCTTTCTCCAGAGGTTTGTAAAAAAGCTATAGTGTAGATGCAGAGTTGGTGGTCATGAAAGTTCTTAAAATAGAAGGTTAGTAAGTCTATATGATAGTTATTCATAGGGTGTGAAGGTATAAAGATGATCAAGAGGTAAAATGGCTCAAATATCTTAGGGGATTCCCTCTCATATGTTTATTGGTGAGTTATATTATATGTCAATGTTTTGTGTGTTTTGTCTTCAAAAGTTGTAGTGCTGGGTTGAAGGCGAATGTTGGCATGTAGTAAGAAGGATGTTGTCAAAATAGGAAGAGGTAGGCTCAAGGTAAGGAGGATTTTGTATCATATTTATAAGATGTTCCTTTGATATTGATAATATTTTTAGGTCTTCATGATTAGTTGGTGCCTACTTTGTCATTATGTCAAAGGGGGAGAAAGTTCTTATTGTGGAGTGCTTAAAGAGAGAGAAGGTGAGCTAAACGATGTTTGTTGACATCAATGATAAAGGGGGATATTTTTTTATATTTATTAATGAAGTCATTATGATGTCATATAAGTTTACAAGTGAGTGGATGAAGTGCCTTGATCGTCTAAGTGACAATGACAAAGTGTACAATGTGCTTATCCTAGTATGCTTCAAGGAGGCTTGGTTGATCTTCAGTTTTGGCTTGGTTAGAGATGTTTAGGGATGATTTTGGTGATTTTAACATGATTAATGGGTCCTATTAGTGTTCAAATATGATTGGATATCTTTTGTACATAATTTTATTTCACCCAACTCATCATTTTTCTCATCTAGACATTTTAGGTCCAATGGAAGAAAATATGAGTAGGTAGTTTGATGAGGTCATAATTACCATGTGTGGATGAGTTAAGGGGAGTTGGTAATATTTTTGTGATCACATTGGTCCTTAATTTCTATTTGAAAATTCTCAAGTCTGAGATGAAACATGATAAAGATATGTAAGTGCAAATTTGGGATCTCAGGCATTTTAACAGTGTTTTCCCATACTTAGCCAAATTTACAATGTGGCAAGAAAAGCTGAGTAGGAATTTTGATGGTGGTATATATCTCATGTGTGGATTGTTAAATAAAAATTAATCATATTAGTTTATTAAATTTTTTTCCTAGTTAATTTTCACTAACTTTTAGGTCAAGCGATGAAGTGCGTCAAAATATATGCATGTTCAAAGTTAGCCTTTGCAAATAGTTCTTGATATGGGTCTATGAGAGAAAAATCTAAGTGAGTAGTTTAATGTCATTATATCTCACATGTGTGAGGGTTATAGGATTATATTGAAACATGGTTTTATTCTCATATGTGAGGATATTATATGATCCAAATTTTAGAACATGCACTTAAATGAAGCAAAAGATATGGAGGTGAAAAGTTGGCCTTCCAAGCAGATTGTAATGGTCCCCATACTTAGTCGATTTTACATGATGTTAAAAGATCAAGACTAGATAGAGATATAATGGATCAAGATAATGAATATAGTGATTATCTATGGTTCACATAAATTTAAAGATGTCAAAGTGTTTGTTGGTTAATAGAGATATATATCAAGCTTCTTCTAATATCCAACGGTGCGAAGGTGATCATATAGTTTTGATCTAATGGTGTGTGTTGAGTGAGATGATAAGAAGTGCATGATGTTTAATAGTATAAGTGCTCAAAATTAATTTGAGGGTGCCAAGTTTTATGATCATAGGTGTTTTGAGTAATATTGAATGGTGAGAACTATAAGGTAAAGCCTTGACTGATCTGTAGAGATTGGCAGTGCATGATGAGTCAATATTGCAAGAGATGAGGTCAACATGTTCAAGGTTTAATGTTTGGAATTATAAAAATATGTGTTAAAGGTAAAGATTAATTCAATAATATTTATGGTGTGTGTTTAATATGAGCAAAAATGACTTGAGATGATAGTATGGTGTTTGAGGTTTAACTATGACTGTTTGAATTGAAATATTTGAATTTAATAAAGGAAAGACCAGTACCTAGTTTTTGAGCCATAACTTTTGATATATTAAAAATTTGACCATGGTGTAAAAATAAATTGTAGAGGAATCTAAGGTTCATCTATAAATATAAATTTTAAGGTTTGAACGTATGTATAGACAAAGATATTGATCTTTAAAGTTGACGGTGTGTTTAATTATGTTCTATAAGTAACTTAAGAAGGGTGATTCAGCTCATTCTGATGTTGTTTTGATGTTTAATGATAAATTATATATTGTATTATGTTTTAGACTCCATGAGTATGTTTTTTTTTCATTATGAATGTTTGACCAATCATATGTAGTATGAATAATGGCTTAGAAGGTGACTGTGTGTTTGTTCATAGTGACTGTGTGCATAGAATGTTGTTTAAGCAAATTATGCTTAAGAAGAAGAGTATTATGAAGGTTTTTAAAACTTAAGGAAGACATATAGATAATTTTTAATGGTTCCATTCATTTTTAAAGTGTTATTATGTATTATTTTTCTTGGATAAGTGTCAAAGAGCTGAATGGGTCTCTATAAGACCTAAAAGTGACTTAGGCCATTTGAAAGTATGTTGTGCTTAAGTGTGACCCATGTTAGATGACTTAAGGGTGAAGGCATGTGTTATGAATGAAATTAAATATTGTGATCTTGATATTAATTAAGGATATATATATATAGTGAAATCAAAGATGATTTCTATAGTTTTAAAAAGATTTGTGCAAGGTGTATGCGAGAGTTGTGGAAAAAAGGAGAGGTAGTGTGCCTAGTTGATGAGTAGAGAAGATTGAGAACTATGTGTATGAACTTTAGGTCATATTTAATATGTAAAAATATTTCTCTTATAGTTTGAGGATATGTGAAGAGGTTTGAGTGTACATATGAGAACAATTTGAGTGAAGAAAGAGAGAGATTGTGGCATGCCTATGTGAGAGGCCTATATGAGATAGAGAGGGAGTTATGTAAGGGTTAGATAATCAAATATCCATCATTAGGTGTCAAATAAATCAGTTATAAGGTGGAGTTTTTCACTTCAAATGAGGGTCTAAAGGAGTTTATCTTTCCTAGGGGTAGTTGCTCCTTATGAAATAGGTGTTTCACTAAAGATCTTTGGTCAAGAGGACTTGATCAAGGTTTTCTAGTCTAAAGGAGTTGGAAAAAATATTTTTTGTAATTTATTATAGGAACATTAGTCCATGTGTTATAGGCTTGAGAGTGGGCTTTATTACCCATGAGGGTTTCCCATAGGAACTATGTGTTATGTGTTTGATCTTTTATATGCATTAAATCAATGAGTTCTCTTGGTAATGTTGCTTGATCAAGTTGATACATGTTAATTATTTAAATAGATTTAAAATATTGGAATTGAGATTGAAATATATGGGCTCACTAATTTTCCACCCACTCTCAATGATTGTGCCTCTAATAAAGGTTTTATGTCAAACCAATAAAGGTAGAACACTCATATACTTAAAAATGATGGATAAATAAAATGATAAAGAGAATAAGAGGAAAAAATATGATGAAGGTAGTTAGATGATAATAATAAACATAGAGCATAGAGGATGAGGATTCAAGCCACAAAGATGTTGTGAGGATGCACATTTAATGGGTGTAGACACCTAAATCTGGCCATAAATGACCTCCAACTAGGATTTTAACTAATCTCCACCAAAGTGCACAATTTGGCCTAAAAACACTAAAGCACATTAAATTAGCTGAAATTGACATATTTAAGTGCTAATTTTGGCTAGGGTATCACTAAATAGGGAAATGTAATTTATGAGCCAACTAATTTTAATCAAATCATTTCGAGTCAAAATGGAAATTTTGTACATGGGTGCTCTGGATTGCTCTTTTTAATAAAATTTATTGTATAATATGTGTGTCTTTGTTATTTTGTGTTGGAAACATCCTAAATTGGATAATGGATCTAATGCATTTGTCATTGACTTCCAATTTCAATCTGGTCAAATTTTAGACTAATAACAAAGCATTATGATCAATTTAAGTAATTTGTACACAAAGTGTTTAATCATGCTTAAGAGATAATTAATCAAAATAAATGCCTAATCAATAATTCCATGGAAACTTGTTGAAAACTTATTTTAAAAAATGAATATTTAATATATGCATCAAGTGACCTCATTTATTGGGAAGACATTCCTAGGCCATTATGCCATAAATATTAGGATTATTGGTCTACCATACCTATTTATTACCTCCCATACCTCATTAATGTCCCTTATTCCAAAGTAATGATGAGGATAATTATGTATTTTAATTACATAATTCAATTAATCCATGACCACACATCTCAATCTTGAGATGGATGGTCATGGTTGATTCTGGTCATTCTTGAAAATCTATAAATAGAGAGGCCATGAACATCATTTTAAAGCTTAATTTGTGAAAAGTTACCATGTAAAATTGATTCCAAGAGATATCACATGCCAAATTTATGATGCCAAAATATTGAGCCAAGCTAAGCCAAAGCCACAAGGTGACAAGGAGATGAGGAGATAGCCAAGCCTCCTTTGATGAAAAATTCATGAGCACAAGCCAATCAAGCCACTAAAACAAACATTTGAAGCATCCAAGGAAGGTGAAGGATTCTTATTTTTTTACTTTTCAGTTGTTCTTTTTATTTGTTTTTGTTATTAAGCTCACCCTAGTAACTAGGCCTAGAGATGTATGCTAATTAGTGTGTTTTTATCAATTTGTTTGCATTTTTGGACTAACACAATACTAATCACCTCTCTTGAGTCAATTTTTTAGTTTAGAATGGGAAGGACATAAGACCATATCCCATGTAAAATAAATGCACTTCATAAGTGAATATGAATAGTGCATTCATAATCAAGAATCCAATCTTATGGGATAATATCCAGCTTAAGGGTTTTCTTGGGACATGTCATACATGAACTATAACTATCTTTGGGAAAATCATTGTGTTATCATACCGTGTTGCCAGTATCAAGGTATAATGCTTATAACTACCTTTGGAAAAACCATTGTACACCATCCCACTTGAATTATCAGTGATTTTGACTAATTTTTCAAAATCATTATGTTTTCACCCCATCATCTTTTCTTTATTTGGTCCCCTTATTTTTCTTCTTATCGAGGGACCATTTGCTAACCTACTTGTGCCAATCATTCCCTCGAGGGGGAAAACCATCATATAGTTAGTTTATCATCATTGCAGTTATAGGTATATAGGACCTTTTCATTCTTTGAGAAGACATTACTATGCTTATATCTTTCAATGCCTTCCCAAACATGGGCAAATTATAGACACCTAAATCTTGCCACCAATGACCTCCAACCAAGCTTGTGACCAATTTTCACCAAAGTGCATAATTTGGCCTAAAAACACTAAAGCACATTAAATGAGTTACAATTGACATATTCAAGTGCCAATTTTGGCTAGGGCATCACTAAATGGGGTAATGCAATTTATGGGCTAGCTACCTTCAATCAAATCATTTTGAGTTAAAATGCTAATTTTGCACCTAGGTGCTCTAGATTGATCTTTCCTATCAAATTTATTGTATGAGATGTGTGTATTTATTATTTAGTGTTGGAAATAGCCTAAATGGGATAATGGATCTAACACATCTAAAATTGACTTCCAACTCCAATCTAGTAAAATTTTAGACCAATAACAAGGCATTTTGATCAATTTGAGTAATTTGTGCACAAATTACTTAATCATGTTTAAGAGATAATTAATAAAAATCAATGTCTAATTAATAATTCCATGGAAACTTGTTGAAAACTTGTTTTTATAAAAAAATATTGAATATCTGCATCATCAGGTGACGTCATTTCTTGGGAAGACATCCCTAGTCCATAAATTCCATAAATATCAAGATTATGGCTCTCCCATGCCTCTTTATTACCTCACATGCCTCATTAATGTCCCTTCTTCCAAATTCATGATGAGGATAATTATGGATTTTAATTATATAATTCAATTAATCCATGACCACACATCTCAATCTTGAAATGGATGGTCAAGATTGATTCTGGTCATTCTTGAAAATCTATAAATAGAGAAGCCATGAACATCATTTTAAAGATTAATTTGTGAAAAGTTACCATGTCAAATTGATTCCAAGATCTCTCACATGCCAAAGTTATGATGCCAAAATATTGAGCTAAGTTAAGCCAAAGCCACAAGGTGTCAAAGAGATGAGGAGATAGCCAGTCCTCCTTTGATGAAGACTTCATGAGCACAATCCATGAAAGCCACTACAACAAGCATTTGGAGCATCCAAGAAAGGTGAAGGATTCTTGTTTTTCTTTACTTTTTAATTATGCTTTTCATTTTTTTGTTATTAATCTCACCCTAGTAACTAGGCATAGAGATATATGCTAATTAGTGTGTTTTTATCAATTTATTTGCATTTTTGGACTAACACAATACTAATCACCTCTCTTGAGTCAAATTCTTAGTTCACATAATAACACATCTACTGGGACCACACCCCAAAAATTTAATCAAATAACACCTACAAGTAACATACTAACCATTTTCATGCAAGATCTTAGAGTGTGGAAGTAAAAAAGGTGAAGATTTGAGAAAAAATACTAGTTTTTAGAGATCATAGTTTTGTTCTCGAGACTATGTAATTTAGATCCCAACTCACCCAGACTCAGATCCCAATTCAAATCTTAGATCACCTCAACTTGAATCCCAACTCAACCTAACTTGATCCAACTTAGCCTAACTCAGATCCCAACTCAGCCAGACTTGACCCAAATCACCCCTACTCAGATCCTAACTCAGCTTGACTTAACCCAACTCACCCTGACTTAGATCCCAACTCACCTTGACTCAGATCCAAACTCACCCCAACTCAGATCCCAACTTAGGTCTCAACTCAACCTGACTTGACCCAACTCACCCTAACTTGGATCCTAACTCAAATCCCAACTTACCTCGACTCATATCCTAATTCACCCTAACTTGAATCCCAACTTAGATCGACTTGACACAACTCACCCTGACTTGGATCCCAACTTGACTATGTCAACCTGAGAGTTCATTTTTTAAGTTAATTATTTCATCTTTAAAAATGCTTCAAATCTAAACCACTTGTTAACATTTTTATTGCAAGACCAACTTGGAAAATTGCTAAAATGTGTTTAAGTCATCTTTTGTATGCTTTAAAATGAATTATGAACATTATTTTGGTGATTAATATAACATTTAGGTGCTTAAGTAAGTTTTTAACATTAATTTTTAAAGTTTACAATTTTAAGACCAAAGGGTCAAATGAACACCACCAAATCTTTCATTTGGGCTTAAAATTGAACACATTTATCAATTTTGTTTTCATTTTTTCAATGAGCACTTTGTTTTCACAAAATACAAGGATGTTGCATGTATGCTCTTCCATTTGTCCCCTTTAGGGAACCCTTGAAATCAAAATTGGTTTCCTTATTTGCAAATTGTCTAGTCTAAGGCATAGAAAGAATGTTGTCTAAAGCACTCCCCAAAAAATCACAAAAGTATTGGGTGACCTTGACAATGACCCTAAAGTCTTTCTATTTTATGCTTTCTTTACTTCATGTAAACTTGGCTTATGAGGGGGATGCCATTACCTCCCATAAGTTCTTTAGGGAATATTTGACCTAGGGTTTCACCTCCCAACATTGACTTCATTTGGATCTATATTGGAGTTACACATAGGATGTAGTGACACTTTGGACATCACACTACACTGAGTGAATAGTAGGATGTAGTGGTTTTAAAAAGGACTAGACCTTTTTTCAACAATCCAAGTGATATAGACTCAAAATCCATGCTTTTCTTTTTCATTGTTTGACATGAAAGTCATTATGTAATTGATTCCCCTAGAACATTCAGAAACTTGTAGATTTTAGAAAAATCCCCACTTATCGTGGAAGTATTGTTAGTGCAACGTGCACCTCAAGGTCCATGTCATAGTACTATCATTTGAGAGAAGTGGGGGTTTTAAAAACCCTACTATATAATACATATTTACTTTTGGATGAACACTTAAAATCCTCTCAAATGATGTATATAGACATATTCTAACAATACAAAGCAACATTATCAGTTTAGGATCTAAGAGTGATTAATTATTTGGTTTTGTCCTAGATTAAAGTCTTGTTTAGAGTCAAAAATTGGTGTAAAAAAATGATGCAAACCAAACACATGGTCTTAATTATCCTTTAAACAAAGAGGCATTATGTTTCCCATGTGAAATAATCAATTTGCCTTGTTCAAATTTCAACAATATTTGAGAGCATCTTAGGTCAAAAGACTACCCTATCCTCTAACTTATCCTAACTAATGGCTGTCATGCACCTTTTCCCGTAAAGTACCTAAAATGGTGTCATCTTCAACACTGATTGGCATGATTTGTTATATGCAAACTCAACCAATGGAAGATAATATTTTCACTTGGACTATTGATCCATGCAATACATATGAAGAATATCCTCAAGTACTTGATTAACTCTCTTATTTTATCCATCAGTCTCTAGGTGGTAAGATGTACTCAAATTAAGTTGTGTACCTAAATCTAAATTTAGAGTCATCCAAAACCTTGAATTTATATTTAGATCATGATCTAAAATGATTTTCTCTAGAAAACCATGCACCCTATATAATTATATTAGGAATCTTTTCATAATGGCAGGTTGGAGTCATATCATCCACTTTGGTGCAATTATACTACCCAATTGAGTCCAGACCTTTGCCAAAGTTGTTTAAATCATTGATTTATAATATAAATTAGAAATTGCACCTTTATAATTTCATAGATTTGATGTGTTAAGTGGGTTCTCCATTTGCACTGAACTTGAGGAAACTTAGGTTCAATTTCCAATTTGGGTTAAAGGTTGTTTAAGACTCATGATCATTATCACCAATTGATAGACTTAAATCATTTCATGCTAAAAACTTGTACTTTGAGTCTATGCACCACAGCATTTTGAGTCAAGAAAGGTAGTGTTATGTTGTCAAATTTGTGAGAAATTATCTTTGCCTTAGAGAAATTTTGAAACAAGCATTTTGTCACATATTTTGGGTAGTCTAGCACTATTACACTACCCAAAACATTTTAGATATTGTTTCATAGGCCCTCTTGCATAGAGTTCAAATTTTTTCCTACATTTTCAAACCAATATGTGTATACTTTTGTGAACTTTTATCTAGCATAGTTACACTATTCACTTTTTTATAGCTTATTTGTGAAAAGAACCAAGTTTTATACCATTTTTTGAGAAAATAAACTATCTCTAAAGTGCCTTTTATTTCATATATTATACCTATTTGATTGATTCCATGTCCAAAAATCAAATTCCTAATGTTTGTTAGAAGTGTTTCAAATCTATTAGACTAAAAATTTTATCTATTTTCAAAGTCTCGCTTTTGACGTTGTTTGGCCAAGAGTCCTAGTGCATGCTTTATTTAAGCCTAGCTTTTGATGCCATGTTTGGCCAAAACACTTAGCAACTTTTAATTTCCTAGATTAGACTGATTTGAAACACTTTGACCTTAGTATTTGACATTTATATTTTTGGTTCATTTACTTAATATTTTTGTGTAAGATGTGTAACGTTAGACACTTAATGTTGGCTTGTGTTATCACAAATCTTTGCATAAACCTTTTGATCCTTTTGATGAATATAGACCAAGTTTGAACATCATATTTTTAGACATTGTCCTTTTAGAGTTTGTATAACTCTCTTCCCTTTCTATCACAAAGCATTGACTATGGATCCCAACATGTATTCCTACACTCATAGTGGACTCATGTACAATGTAGGGATTAGTAATGTGGTTATGCAAGAATAAATAGTGCAAGACCCATACATGGATAATATTTCTTATGATATGGATATTTATCCATCTTATAATACTTAATTAGGGGTTAAAAGCCAAGATCCGTTGGCTAACTCTTTGGTTAATACACTACTTTATTCACAACAAGACCAAAAACAAACCGCACAATACCTAGCTACAATACTCATAGTTGATGAACTAGTTCCTCAATAGTCATGCTATACTAATATGCCTTCCACATATGATCCATTTTTTTTTAGCATAATTTTTTGGAGAACAAAGATGAGATTTTGGTTCAAGCCATAGAGGTAGGGGCCAAGTTTTCAGCAGACTTCTCTCATGAGAATTTACCAAGCCTAGTAAGAATTCCCCATAACATAATTTATGATCAATAGGATTCTTCTAGAAATCCTTTGGCTTTAGTCTAAACAATGTATCAGGACCCTAATATGCATAATAAAGGAAAAAAACTCATGGAAGACCACTTTAACTAAATGCATATGGCATATCAAACCTACCTAAATCTAGCACACAATTTCAATCAGATGACCATGGTGAGCAAACATCTTATTGACTTAGTTCCTTGAATAGGATTTTTAATAGAGTTAATTAGTTAAGAAAATTAGAGTTCATACCCATTCATGCAAAACATTTTGGTAGATAACTTGATACATATGACCATTATTGAAGAAGTGTCTTCTACTTCTATGTAGAATAATTTGTAAAATATAGTGGACAATGTGCGAGAAATGTCTAATCCAAATCAATGTCATACTAATGCATAAAAAACTAGTCAAAAACATGTGCCTATAGTTAATACCATGATTGGACCATCATACCAAAGAGTAGGAGTTTCTATATCCCAACCTCAACCAATTACTTCATCAAGTGTGCAACCAACAAGATTAGGTAGTCAACCAGAAACTATTGTCACACCTCAACAATCAAATGTGATGAATCCTACTCTTACTCAATAAGTGATGAGTAGTATTCTATAATAACAGGAAAAATATAGTGTACCAATGTAATAGACGTTGAATATATTACCACCTCAACAAGGGGAAACTAATGTTCCACCTTGTCAGGTAGTGGAAAATATACCTCCTCAATCACAAACTAGTGTACCAATCCAAAACCAAATGATGACTAGTCAACAACATGTAAATATTGGTCAGCAACATATGTTGAATCTTCAACATTATTTTGCTTCCCAATAAGGATTCATGCAACAAGAAATCTCCCATGTTTCTTAAGTACCTACTAGATAACAATCAATTCAAAATATGCCATAAGTTCAGAGATAGGGTCTTGGTCCACAAGTTCTCACTCAACAATAAGGTTTTATTAGTTGGTAGCATGTCCATTTTCAACCATAATAGGCAAAATATATCTATATACCTCTATCCCAAACACAAAATACTCCAAGTCAAACCTTCATAGCCAACCCAAACTAGAATATCACATAACCAAATGTGCAATTTTAAATACATCCTAATCCATGTATGCATATTCTTGGTCCATTTCCCAACCAAACCAATATACCCCAATAGATATCTCCATCATACCCTGGTCAAAGTGTCTCACTTGTAACCTCCCAACCATCTACCCAAACCAATATTCTCTCTCAAACCAATGTTCCTTCTAGTTTCCTATCCTAAGAATTACAATAGATGAAGGATGCAATTACTACCATTTAGGCTAGGAAATAGACTAAAAAGTTAAGTTGAATGATGTGTGTTCTTATCCATTCAACATGGAGTACTTGTAGATACCATTTCTTCTAAGATACAAACCACCAAAATTTAATAAATGCAAAGGAAAAGGTGACCCTAAGGCCTATTTAATCAAGTTCTTTGTCACATGTCAATTAGTGTCATATAGCGATATATACCTTTTATTATTGTTTCCAAGGAGTTTGGCTGGACAAGCCTTAGAGTGGTTTTTAAATTTGCCCAAGAATTCAGTAACAAATTTTGATGATATTTTTGATAGTTTATGTAGCATTTTCCCTATAATATCGAACATGAGATTTCATTGGTTGACTTAACATAAATAAAACAAAAGGTTGGTGAGAGTTTTGCAAGTTATCTATAGTGATGGAGAGCCCTTACAAGTTGATTCACCTATAGTTTACTAGATAAACAATTAGCCACTGTATTTACTAAAAAATTACATAGTGAGATAGCTTATCATCTGGAACTACAATGTGCACATACTTTCAAGGATATCATTGATAAAGTTTTTATTATTGATTAAACCATTATTAATAAAGGGATAATCAAGCTTACATCAACTAAAAAATAAAAATACCAATCAAGGAAGTGGCCAAAACCAACATCCAATCTAAATGCAAGCAACACAACCAGCATAGGCCAATAACTAAGATAGACCAAAGAAATTTAATTGCAATAGGAATGTTATGGGTGATGGAGTAACTAAGTCATGTTATGTCCAAACAATGTAAACATCATCTACACCACCTTTTCAGCTTACTCTTATCAACAATCTCTCCAACCAATTTCACAAGCACAACAACCAAGACCTGTGCAACAAATACAACAACCTTTACCATTAAAAACCCCTCCTCTAACGACAAATGTGCCTATGCATCATGTCTTTCGTGACCTAGGAGAGACTATTGAGTCTATATTTCATAAACTTGCCACTATTAATCTGATTAGTTGACCTATACCAAAGCATTATCCACAAGGCATTCCTTATCCTGATTGGTACCATGAAAATGAATTTTTTAAATATCATTGGGTCAATAGGTATAATCTATGAAGATGTGTGAAAATCAGTAATTTGATTGAGAATATGTTGGAGAATGGGGAGATAACATTGGATAATGGTGATTCCACCTCCAATCAAACTCTTGAGATTTATCAAAACCCCTTTCCTCAACATAACACACATCATCACCATAACAATCAATAACAACAACAAAAACACCAGACAATGTAATAAAAAAATCAATAGTATCAAAATTAAAGGCCAAACCAATAGAATCAGTAGAATCAACAACAAAACCCACAACATCAGAATAATAGACAAAACTAAGGTCAAAATGGTAACAACTAACAAACCTACCATGCAATTATGCATGACTACAACATGGTTTTAGGTCATATTACAAGGGGAAACATTAATACCATCTCCATTAATCCTAAACTAAGCACTAATCAATCTAGACCATTATTAAACAATACCACTCAACCAAATTATAAGGATAATCCTTCTTTGACCTTGGACTACACATAGGCAAACCAACAAATTAGGACTTCCACTTTTGGACCATATACCGATAAGTCACCCTTGCCATGTGACCACATACAAGTGCACCAACAATCAAGACTTGTCCTATATGGTCCCAAAACATTCCCAACATTTGTTAGCATTTATGGTACACCATTTAATCTCAATTATACAATCATAACTCAGAGGTCAAATATTACTATCCTAGGTCTATAACCATCTACCACTTTGATTATTATCCAACCAACTATTTAGCCTTGGAATAAACCATTTACCATTGACCAAGATAAGAAGTTTGATATTGTGGAGCAATTGTAGAAAATATTAGCACAAATTTCTATTTTAGATTTGTTGTGAATGTCAAAAATCTACAAGAACATTTTGAATGATTTTTTAACCCAATCCACTATTGCCAATGACATATCCCTTGAAATTTCAAGATTTGGTTAAACACCTAGCTCCAACCCAACAAGTCACATTCAGCCCAACAAGTCACATTTAACCAAAGTGATATGTCTTCCCTTGCCCACTTCATAATCCATTGTACATAGAATTTTATATAAAGTCGCATAAAGTAAAATGTGTCCTTATAGACAATGGATCATGCCTCAACATAGTGTCTCAAAATATCATCAAGCTTCTTGGGTACACAATGGTAGATCTCTAGATAGAAATGATGACTATCAAAACTTATGATAATCAGGAAAGAGAATCATAAGGCACCATTAGCTTGCCAATTATCATTGGGCGTTTGACCCATGATACACTTTACCATGTGCTTGATCTTGAGTTGTCATATAATATGCTTCTATGTAGGCCTTGGTTATATGAGATTCATGTAGATGCAGTCCCATCAACATTGCACCAATGTATCAAGTTCTCCCACTCAGAGATGGAAGTGAATATTCCAAGAGATTTACACCCATATGAACACTGCAAACATCTTGAGGTCGAGTTTCAAAGCTATGATTACCAATATGACATGATTATAAGTTCCAAGCATGATAAAGGAAAGGCCATACTTATTGATCCTCCATGAGATAATTTCATAAATACTAATACCTTAGATTCTATTTTCCACATGTCACCTCCTGAAGCTTCCAATCATTTCACCATTTTAGATAATGGCCCAAGGGAGTATGTGACCCATGATACCTTCCATATTTACAATCTTCCTTAGAATCTAAAGACCTTTGGGAAACCTAAAAATACACCACACATGCATTGGAACTAAAATAATAAAGATAAAGGACCTGACATGTTTGTACTAGCTTCTAGCCTAGAACCAGACCCTCTTGAAGGTGATGAATCATGGTTGTATAATGACAACCAAGCTGATTATTATAAAATTACAATGTATCCTATTCCCAATAAGATCATGGAACATCAAGATTATGAAGGAAGAGGCTTCGAACCAAATCAATAAGGAACCATTTATCCAATTTCCATGATTAAGTATAAAATACCCTATGGACTTAGATTTAAACCACCTAGGGGTGACCCCATTATTCAAGTTGTATCACTAGTGGCTAGTGATGATGATGCTGATAGTGAAGCAGAGTCTGATCATAGCCTTACCTTTAATGACCTAGCTGAGACTAACATGTTTGATAACAATGCCATATGTACTCTTACCCCAATCATTTGTCACAACCCATTGCCATTATACTATCCCTAACTGATAGATTGGGACCATCAAGAATCCAATTTGTCAATTGATGAGTTTCATAATGATGAGGCATTCTATAACTTTTTAGGCCTTAGAGACAATGTTTCATTTGGAGATCATAAATTAGGATTCTCTATTACATTGGATTTTGAATCCTATTTTAGAGAGTGGGTGAACACCCTTAGCTAAAAATAAATAAATAAAACATTAAGGTCCCCAAGTGAAAACCTCTTTGAGGTGCTTTCTAACTAGGGAAAAATTAAAGATAAAGGTCAATCTAGTGGTGAAAAATTATTTTAGGAATCATTAGATGGGGGTGTTCATTCTTCTTTGAATTTAGACTAGGAGACCACCAATGATGAACTTGCCTATGGATCTAAGTTTAGTTTTTCACAACAACAAGTATTTGGTGGAATTCTTCAAGAATTTATAACTATTTTTATCACATGGCCAGATCTCCCATTAGGGGACTCAGATTCATCATGCCTTGGAGATGTTGAAGAGCAAATCCTAACAAAGGACCCTAATATAGTCCAACAATTCAAGTCTTTGCCTACTATCCTAGAAGATAGTTCAACCCTTGTATCTAAAGATACAATAGATGTAAACATCAAGACTCCATCAGACCCAAAATAGATAAAATTAGTTTCATCCCTTACTAAGGAATATGTGAAGTCTTTACAGCTCTGTTAAAAGAATTTGTAGATAACTTTGCATGGGCTTATTCTGGCATGCCAAGTTTAGACCCCACCTTGGTTTTGAACCACCTTGTGGTCAATCCTAATGCCAAACTGGTGAAATAAAAGCTATGTAAGATACATCCTCACATTTATATCTTGTTAAACAAAGAGTTGGAAATTTTTTTAGAAACATGATGTATTTGGTCCATTGACTACTCAAAATGGATATTTAATGTTGTACCTATTAGCAAAAAACTTGAAGGAATCATAATCTATACTAATTTTTGAGACATAAACAATGATTTTTGTAAGGATGACTTTCTATTTCCTAATATTGATATGATCCTTGAATATATGATAAGTTATTAAATGCTTTCACTCATGGATGACTTTTCAAGATATAACCAGATTAGAATAACACTAGAAGACCAACATAAAATAGCATTCACCACTCTATAGGGAACTTTTTATTATTAATTAATGCCATTTGGTCTTTAAAATGCTAGAGATACATATCAAAGGGCCATGACTATCATATTCCATGATATGATGCATGATATTGTTGAAGACTATGTCGATGACATATGAGGAAAATCCAAAACTAGGGATGACCATCCAATAATGCTATGTAGGATATTTGAAAGATTGTAGGAGTATAGTCAGATTCAATCCAAAGAAATGTGTGTTTGGAGTAACCTTAGGAAAATTACTTGGCTTAATTATGTCTCATAGGGGCATTGAAGTCGATCTGGCCAAAGTTTATGCTATAACTAAGATGCCACCACCAACCAATTTGAAGCAACTCCATAGTTTATGAGGTAAGATCCAATCAATCTGATGCTTCATCTCTTAGTTAGTATAAAAGTGTCATCCATTTAAACATATTATAAATAAGGGAGTTTCATTTCACTGGGATCACCACTACCAAAAAACTTTTCAACAAATCAAGGACTATCTAGTTAATCCACCTATTTTGTTACCTCCTATGCCAGGAAGGTCATTCTTATTGTATATATTAGCTATCGACAATGCCTTAGGGGCACTTTTGGATCAACATGATAACAATGGAAAAGAGCATGTAATATACTATTTAAGCCATACCTTGGTCACATATGAACACAACTATGCACCTATTGAAAAAGATTGTCTAGCCATGGTCTTCATAGCTCAAAAATTGTGCCATTACATGTTGAACGATAAGACCATGGTCATTTCAAAAGTAGATACACTCAAGTATATACTATCTAAAATAAATTTACAAGGTAGAATGGCCAAATGAATCATGCTTCTTAGTGAGTTTGACATAGAGAATGTCAATCAAGAGGTAATCAAAGGATATGTCCTTACAGATTAACTTGCTAAAGCACCCCTTGTAGACACAAATCCACTCACATTTTATTTTCTTGATGAATCCATAATGACCATCATTGACACACCTCTTGGGGAGAAGCATTAGAAGCTATATTTTGATGGTTCATTTATTGCAAATGGATCAAGGGTAGGTCTCTTATTTATTACACCATAGGGAGATCTAATCCCTAAATCATTCAAAATTAGTCTTCTTTATACAAAAAACATGGCTGAGTATGAAGAACTTATTTTAAGACTTTGAAAAGTAGTATAATGGAATATATCTCATCTAAAGGTTCATGATGATTCTCAATTAATCATCAATCAAGTCACATACCATTTTTAGACCAAAGATGACAAGTTGGTTCCATATAAAGCTATGGTCGATACCCTAAAGTAGCAAATTCCAAATATCCAATTTGAGCATATACCAAGGGATAGTAATAGAACTATAGATATCATGGCTATGATCAACTCACTGATTTAACATATAGACAAAGCTAGAGAATATTAGTTCCTTGATGATAATTTATTTGCACTAGCTCATGAACCTTCAACCATTGCAATGATTTATGATATTGTTGGTCTTAATTCTATCTAGTACTTATACTTTTACAACTAATTTATACCACCTAACCTATCTCAAAAACAAACCAAAGCCTTTATTCATCATTCCACTTGTTATACTCTACTTGTATCCACCCTTTACTACCACAATTTTGATGGAAATTTGCTTTGTTATTTAACTTTGATAGATTCTATACTAATGTTAAGAGAATTTCATGGAGTATGTGGAGCTCATTCTAACAGGGCATTCCTATCCAAAAATCTCTTGCATACTAGTTATTATTGGCCCACAATGGATACAGATGCAACTACATATGTAAAAAAGTGTGATAAATGTCAATGGTATGCTAATTTGATTCATGCCCCAGCACAAAATATAAAACTAATGTTGACACCATGGCCATTTGCTACATGGTGACTTGACCTCATTTTGAAGATCAACCCAACTTCATCTGATAGCCATAAACATATCCTTACTGCCACTGAGTATTTCACTAAGTGGGTTAAATTTATATCACTCACTTATGTGAATGGAAATAAAATTTCCAAATTTATCTTCAACCATCTCATTTGCCACTATGGTATCCCATCTAACATTATATCTGATAATGGAAGATCATTCAAGAACAAGGATGTAAACTAGCTATGTATTGAATATGACATCACACAACATTTTTTATAGCATATTTACCCTCAAGGTAATGGTCAGGTCAAAGCATCAAACAAAACCATTATCAATATTCTCAAAAATATTTTCAATGATGTCAATCATGATTAACACCTGCAAATATTCCTTACCCTTTTTGCATACCATACCAATCATTTTACTCCTACAAGAGCCACTCTATACTCACTTGTTTACGGTATTGAAGCCATCCTTTCTATTGAGGTTAAATTTCCTTCACTACACATATCTTTCAAACATGTCCTAGATGATCATGACTATAAATTAACTTGCCTACAAGAGCTAGACCTACTTGATGAAAAATTCATAGCTATGCTCAATAATCTTCAAGCATATTAGAATTGACTCAAAGGCCACTATAATTGATGTTTGAAATATAGAAAATTTGAACTTGGTGATCTTGTTCTTAAAGAAAACCAAAAGAGTACCATGGTTGAGAAGAAGCATACAGTTAAATTCAAACCAAACTAGATAGGGCCTTTCATCATTAATACAAATTATGGATTAGGGGCATACATGTTTGCCATACTAGATGGAGATGAACTTCCTGAGCCAATTAATATTATCCACCTTAAGTGGTACTGTGCTTGACTGTTAAGGTGGATTATCTATAAATACCAATTCAATGGTGCCATTTTATCACTATTATTCTTTGTATAAATATCATTCTTATCCACCTCTTAGCCTTATCCATTTTACCATTTTATTTTATTGACTAGACATGTTCTAAAGCCTAGCCCGTTTGACCTTGGTTTTTTCCATTCGTTATGTATTTTTAGCATCAAGGAATTTGATTAGTTTCATTAGTTGTTTCAATTAATTCAAATAGATATTATATTTTGGAGCAATATAATAGAAGTTTTAGCAGTTACATCCTTTGTTTGTTATTCTTTTCTTATCACTAGTCTTGCTACTAATTATACTACCTTTGGGAAAATTAGTACCATTGATCTATGAAGTTATGTCCTATTTATAACTACCTATGGGAAAACTAGGAGCAACATTTGTTTATTAAGTATTGATGTACCAACTTACCACTTCCTATGCCATACTATGCATTTTTACCACCTATGCCTATTTTGTTTGAATTGACTACTACACTAGTCAAATTCCTTTATTGTAGGGTGGAACTATAGTGACTTGAGGTCCTAATTTGGGACTATATAGGCAGTGTTCGATAATTTTCAAGTTCATCTCAGTCACCCTTTCCACCATGCTTTCATTATTTTATGAGCAACCTAAATTTAAATGCTCTCACTATTTTGTGAACAATCTAAGTTTGAATGCTCTCACCATTTTGTGAGCAACCTAAGTTTGAACACTCTCACCATTTTGTGAGCTTGAACTATTCAATGTCTTGTCATTCTTGATTAAGTTGAGATACTTCCAAAATTACAAAAACATTTATAAAATTGTTAGAAAAATCCAAAAACATTTGACCACTTTTTTCCCTTAAGGATTCTAGGAACCCTTACTAAGTTGCTTGAAAACCACTTGTCACTTAGTTTCCCCATCCTTTTTGGGATTTTCTTTTATGTACTTGACATTTTTCAAGACCATTCCTATTCTTCTATCACATCCATTATGTGTGTTTTTATCAGTTATCACATTCTTCCCATTCTATAGGAGAACTACATTTGGCATGAAGTTTTTTTATTAGATATTAAATCCATGGAACTATGTAGGCAGCATCCACTTGCCTAGTGCATATGGAGATAACTTGACCACCCCCTTCCTTTTTCTTTTATTCCCCTATTTTTTTTGTTTTTTAAGTTGTCACCTATTTTCTAGGGGCAATGTTCATATGGTTTCTATTGCATTGTTTGCTTGTTTATTTTTGCTTATTTTGTTTGTTTGTCTACCTGTTTGTTTACTTTCAACACTTTTATCTTTATTCAATTTATGTGTGTTCATTAGGTGATTCCTTGCCCACACTTATACTCAAATCCATCCATATTAATATGTTTATATTGTAATCATGGTTTCTATCATTGGTACATTATTTTTGATTGAGTATTAGATTATGAGAGTCAGTCCTTATGCATATTTTGGCCAAGTCCTCATGATGTTATACCATGATGCCTACTGACATGTGATACAAAAAACCTCAAATTTAAGAATTCTATTCAACAATGTCATCATCAACATATCTTCAGCACTGACGTCTTGATTTAATCCCAATCATATCCCAAATAGAGTAATTAACCATGAAAAAATTTCAACCTTTATTAGTTTAGATGAGCATCTCCCTAACAATAGGCTGTTCCAATTCATCATTACCCTCTATGTTAAGTTATCATCATCCTCAGCCAAGTTTATCATGTTTGCCATAATCTAGGTTTGATGATTATAACTTCATGTGGGCAACTCATTATACACCATCCTACTAGTATTTATCAATGATTATAACCACCTTTGGGAAAATCATTGTGTTCTCATCATTTTACTTTATATAACCATACAAGGGCACATTGTTATCTTGTTTATCTATCTTAACTAGGGTAGCTTTCTCTTCTCAATGATTATAACCACCTTTGGGCAAATCATTGTGTTATCATACCACATTGCCACTATCAAGGTACAATGCTTATAATCACCTTTGGGAAAACCATTGTACACCATTCCACTTGAATTCTCAATGATCTTGACTACTTTTTCAAAATCATTATGTTTTCACCCCTTCATCTTTCCTTTCTTTGGTCCCCTCATTTTGCTTCTTATCAAGGGATTGTTTGTCGACTTACTTATGCCAACCATTCCCTTGAGGGGGCAAACCATCATATAGTTAGTTTATCATCATTGCAGTTGTAGGCATATAGGACCTTTTAATTCTTTGAGAAGATGTTACTATGATTATAGCTTGCAATGCCTTCCCAAATAAAGGCAAACTACAGACACCTAAATTTGGCAACCAATGACCTCCAACCAAGCTTTTGACCAATTTCTACTAAAGTGCATAATTTGGCCTAAAAACACTAAACCACATTAAATGAGTTGAAATTGACATATTCAAGTGTCAATTTTGGCTATGGTATCACTAAATGGGGTAATGAAATTTATGGGCTAGCTAACTTTGATCAAATCATTTTAAGTCAAAATACTAATTTTATACCTGGGTGTTTTGAATTATTTTTTTCTATCAAATTTATTGTATGAGATGCATGTCTTTGTTATTTAGTGTTGAAAATTTCCTAAATAGGATAACAAATCCAATGCATCTAACATTGAATTATAATTTCAATCCAATCAAATTTTGGATCAATAATAAGGCATTCTAATCAATTTAAGTAATTTGTGCACAAAGTGCTTAACCATGCTTAGGATATAATTAATCCAAATCAAGGCCTAATTAATAATTCCATGGAAACTTGTTGAAAAATTATTTTTAGAAATGAATATTGAATATTTGTTTATCAAGTGACCTCATTTCTTGGGAAGACATCCCTAGACCATAAATGCCATAAATATCAGCATTATGGGTCTCCCATGCCTCTTTATTACCTCCCATGCCTCATTAATGTCCCTTATTACAAAGTCATGATGAGGATAATTATGGATTTTAATTACATAATTCAATTAATCCATGACCACACAAATTATATAATTCAATTAATCCATGACCACACATCTCAAACTTAAGTTGGATGGTCATGGTTGATTCTAGTCATTCTTGAGAATCTATAAATAGAGAGGCCATGAACATCATTTTTAATCTTAATTTATGAAAATTTACCATGTCAAATTGATTACAAAAAATATCACATGCCAAAGTTATGATGCCAAATTATTGAGCTAAGCCAAACCAAAGCCACAAGGTGCCAAGGAGATGAGGAGATAGCCAAGCCTCCTTTGATGAAGACTTCATGAGCACAAGCTGAGCAAGCCAATACAAAAAGAATTTGGAGCATCCAAGGAAGGTGAAGGATTCTTGTTTTTCTTTACTTTTAGGTGTGTTTTTCATTTGTTTTTGTTATTAAGCTCACCCTAGTAACTAGGCCTAGAGATGTATGCTAATTAGTGTGTTTTTCTCAATTTGTTTGCATTTTTAGACTAACACAATACTAATCACCTCTCTTGAGTCAAATTCTTAGTTCAAAATGGAAAGAGCATAAGGCCAAATCCCATGTAAAATAAATGCACTTCATAAGTGAATAGGAATAGTTCACTCATAATCAAGAATTCAATCTTATGGGATAAGATCCAACTTAAGGGTTTTCTTGGGACATGTCATACATGAACTATGCATGAATTACAAGGATTCTAACCCCTAATCTACCCAAAGTGTCTTCCCACATGGGTTTTAATATAACTAGATAAAACTTTGATGGAGGTGTGGATTTATTAAGGACATACTCATTTAGTATAATTGAGTAGCTCAATGATGGATGTTGAAAAAAATCACACCTTAATAAAATTTGATACTAGTAGAAATACCTCCAATTAGACCAAAGATCTCAATCCTATTAATCAAGATAACCATAAGAAGTAGTAACCCTATTTTTCAAGTTAGTAAAACTATAAAAAGTCCTATAAAGGGTGAAATAATTATGGATACCACACTTTTTACCTTGAGTGCTTCATCCTACCTCTACATAGACTAGCTTAAGATCTAGATGATCAAGACCACCATCCTCAGGAGGAAACATTGATACTTCAAGTGGGATAATCCCAGGAGGAAGCAATATAGGAACTAGTACTAAGAAATGAAATATCTCATAAAATATTCCCTAACAAAATTTCATCTAAAAAATACCTATGAAACTACTAGAGTGTCGAAGAGTGATAAATTCTATAGATCATGTACATGAGTTTGGAATCATCTAGTGTGTTAAGGGAATCACTTAACCTACCTAAAAATAAATGTAATTTTGTACCACTCTTCTTGATTGTATACATACTTAGTATCATAATTTTGATCCACATTAGGAAGTAGTGGATTATGATTACTTGATGCAGGGTTTTATTAAGGAGTTTCGTATCTTGAAATCAAAACAACAAAGTATCTTTTTGGCAAAGATGATCAATAAGGATATCATATAAAGTGTCTATGCTTTTCATTCAAGGGATAATATGCTGAATTATAATCTTTCATATGAAATCCATCCCTTTCAACATGCCCAATTTTTTTAGGTGTTGACTCATACATTTTCGATGCAATTTTTAAATGAAGACTTTCATAGAGCCAAGGGAAGATTTGAAAGATATCCTAAGAGTTAAATAAGTTAGGAGAATAAATACTAGGATTAATCCCTTTATATAAGAATAAATCATGAAAAAAAAACTCAAATTTATAATTTGACTTTTAACAACTCCCATGACACTAGAAATGGGTTGTGATGCATTGACTATAAGTTCAAGGGCCACAACAAGAATAATTATCCCAAACATAATATCAAATAACTACTAAAGTATTGTAAATTATTCTAAGATGACCATGATGTGAGGGTATACCTACCCAATGTTGTATATGGATAATTAAATAAAGGTCTCAATGTATTACAAGATTTGTGACACTATCACACACAATACTAAGAACTATTAGGTCATAGATGAACTACATGAAGCATGAGATGGGGACATGTTAGGAAATGTCAAGACCTTTGTAATAAGTGGTATTATATGGTGGGGATTACTATTATAAAGGATGAGGTGGTGGATGATAGAGAGGAGGTAGACTCCCCATATGAACATGTTATAAATGTATTTTTTTAGACCACTATTAGAGAGATTACCCCAAGTTCCCTATTAGTGGGTACCAAAAAGAAGTGCACAAGACTAGAGAGTTCTCTAACTTATAAAAAATATCATTCATGGATATAAATCATATGAAAGCATTAGAATGACAATAATTAGACAAAAATATGATAAGTGGGTCCTAAGGCAAGGTGTGCACAAGCAAACCAAAGATTATCTCTTAATCATTAGATCATAATTACTGCTTTCTAGATGAGTTTGATAAAACTCATATGGTTTCATAATTTTGAAGGCATCCAAATTTGATGGACCTATCCTTACACTAAACAATGGTAATTTCTAAATTCAAATAATCTTTATGGTTTGGCCCATACAATATACATATTGATGGCATGAGATGATACTTAAAGAGTAATCTATTTATACATAATAGGTCTATGTTATTTCCCTATCTATAAATAATTAAAACACATCTCTATACATATACACATTTAAAGGGATTTACCCAAATTTACAAATCATTGGACATTAGTCATAAGGAGTAGGCCCTAGCCAAGCCTGAAGCACCTAGGCCAAGTTAAATTACCATTGTCAAATGTCAAATCTAGATCATAGGATGCATTCATACAATTGGATCATGATTTCACACATTCACTTAAAGGGAAAAACTATGTGTGATTTGATTTTCCTCCTCAGAGTATTGAATATATGAAACACTCAACCATTCATTAGGGAATGGTTGAGGTTAATTCAACCTATCATTCTTCCCCATTTTTTACAAGTTTACCTAGTCTTAAAAGTGGAGCTATGTTTTCAAGGTCAAGGAGATAATATTTTTGGATTTGTTCACATAACAAGCACTTGATATCACATAGGAAGATATTTTTCAAGTAGGGGTAGTAGCTTGTGCCAAAATAGTGAGGCACAGTTCACAAGGAAAAATATAGTAGTAATAGACACCTCTGTCCAAATTCTAACAGACTCATCCAAGCAAACCAAGTAATCAATTTCTTGATACGAGTGATTCTTGATCTATTTCAAGTACTTTCTATCACCTTCACATAATTTTAGTCCCACACAAACTCAAAATAGGCTAAGTATCTTAATCCCTTAGGTTATTTTCATTTAAATTCAATTGCAATTATTTCATTATACTCATGTGTAGCATTTAGATCTATTTTAATTTATACATATCTTAAACAATATGAATTTATCAAGTTTTTATCTTATAATTTCACACTATATTAAAAATAAGGTAAAACATATTGGTGAACCCATTCCTTATAGTGATCACATCAAACCCTAGGTCTTCCCTTAGGGTTTCATCCTTATTTATAAGGTTTTAAGTTTCTAGATTCAAATTTAATTTTTAGATATGATTTTTTATTTTCCCTCATTCCCAAATCACTCATGGCTATTATATATATAGTTTTTATTTTTAATTCAAACTATGTTTGTAATAATCACACATTTTCTTGAAATATGAAATATATTTAACAAATATGTAATTAAATGGATTAAATTTGTATAGTAGTTTTAAGGCTGAAATTAATCATGGAGTATTTAGTCTTCCTTCATAATTCATATTTTTTAAATATTCAATCTGAGTTGCTTCTAATTGATATTAAACACCAAAGAACATGTATGACTCATTTTTTCCTCCTCCTAGACCTTAGCATAATAACAACACCATCCCACTCCTATTATTTACCCAAGCATTGTATTAGATTCCACAGTCCTTATCATTATGATGCAAAGAGGTAAGGTAACCCATATTATAGTATAAAATGAAAGTCATCTAAATGTTCCTCTCACCTACCTCCACCTGCCACAAGGCTAACCAACCAATCAAATGAATATGATATCATTGAAAAACTTAAGAATACACTAGATAAAATATCTATGTTATAATTGCTCCATAAAACACCTATTTATAAGGATATCCTTTATAAAACACTATGGTAAATAATTATACAGGGTGATTTAGAACCGCCTTTGTTATTTTTATCATTAATACATAGTAAGAGTGGGGGATGCATAGGAAACTCCTCAACATAGACTCACACCAACCATGGAAAACTCATGAATTAACAAATAAATAATAATATTATTTATCATTAAAAAACATTAAAATATACAAGGGAGGTGACCAATATATAACAAAATCAAAAGTTTTGTTCTAACTTGATTTTGAATAATTAAAAATAATACTTGTGAACTGAATATGATTTTGGCCAAGTAACTGACACATGTATGAAGTGATGGACACATGTGGGAAGTGGTGGAGAGTGATCAATGGTGCCACTTATCCTATATTAATCCTGTGAAGTGTGTACTAAGTAACCTTTGTATAGGTATGCTAACTTAAGTCAACTTAATATTAATGTAAGTAGACTATTACACCAACACCCCCTTTAAGTGAAACTTAGATAGGATTATACAAAATAAGAAGGTTAATAATCCTTTAAAATACATCCCAATAATTAGACATGATGAGATACTCATGTATAATACTTACAACTTGGAAAAAATATAAAACAAAATAAAGGTCTCTAAAAAAACTAAACTATGTACTATCAAGATTATAATGGATGGGATAAAAGTTGTCACTAAATATGCACTAGATGGGATGAAAGCCATTAAGAAGAAGGTGTAAGAAGTGCAAGTGAAAATACTAGTGAAGAACTCAAATTCATATGAGGGTTTAAATACACTAATATATCACTTAAGATATATGTTGGGGATGTCAGACAATAATAATGTAGGGTGAAGTGTCAAAATTAAAAAAATAATACATCAAGAATGATCTGGGGCCTAGGAGGAGACCTAATAGATAACTTAATCAAATGGATTCAAGAGGCTTATGAATGGAAGTGATTTTATGAATTTTATAAAAATTGAAAGTTCAATGCATTTAAAGAACAAGAAAAGTAGGTAAGAGATGACAACCAATGTATAACTGTAATGTCAAAGTTGTATTATGCTAAGGTTCTATACAATATTTATGAGAACAGACGTCTAGTGTCTATATACTTCCTAACTTCATCATTATATATCTATCTCTTATAAAGAATGAAAGTATACATTATTATATAATTAAGGAAGATGAAGTATCATTTAAACCATTATAATAGTTGGTAACAACCGCTTCATAACCAAACAATGGAGTGACATCACTAACCACCATTACTAATGAGCTAAGTGTTATAGTACTAACACTGCATGAACTATGCAACAATGCAAAAGTGGAATTGGATCTAACAAATTTTGATGTATGTGTGGAACCTACTACTTGAGTTTTTGACATTAGAATATGGAAAGATGTGTAATAATGATTATTCTTAGTAAAATATAGTGACTTATATCCTCCTATATTATTCACCTCTCCTTGAAGAGCAATGGTCCCCATTACATGAATTTGTGGAAAAAAATTGGTAACTTGCACTTCTAAAAGAGAGGGATATCTTGTCAGCATGTTTATTTGGATCAAAAATCAATGAATTGATTTTATTCTTCTAGGGTGATACAATATGGATTGATCTCTATCTATTAAAGAGTCTTTATAGTATCTATAATGTCCAACTAGGGTGAAAAATAATTCCACAATATTTCTATAGTGAATATTGGATACAATCTAAGGTCAGAAGAAAGATTAAGTTTGAAAGTGATATATCATACTTTTTTTGTGATGTTGTAGGGCGTGTATCAAAATGGATAAAAGTTGTAGTAAGGTCATGCCATTGTTTCCTTCTATAGGTGTAGCTAGACTTTATCACCAACATTAAATGTGTGCAATGTCTAATGCTTGTCATGGGGTTGTTTGTATTTCATATTATCCTATTGCATAATGGTTTTTACTTGATGTTGAATGTGCTCAATGAATTGAATAACTTTTTCAACTTTTTTTGAGGTAAATAAGTTGTTGGTGTTAGTGGTGGAATAGGTTAAGTTATGTCAATGGGTGCTAAAGGTTAGAAACCCAAAAAAACTTGAAAAGTGTTATGTTTGATAGATTTGTGTAGATTTATGTTTAGTATGCTAAATTAAAGGCAAAATTTCATCTCAATTGTGTTGCTTCTTAAAATTTTACACTCTTAGAAGGTGCACTATCATTATATTTACCACTTATGTCTATCCATTAGTCTATGGATGAAAGGTTGTGGATTTACTCAACTTCATTTCTAACATAGACCAAAGTGCTTTCTATAAATGGCTGAAAAAATGTGTATCCATATTAGATGGATAATTTATATATTTTTAAGTGGATCTAGACATGTTAAAAGTAAAATTGAATGTTTTTAGAAATGATATTGATTTTTTACAAGGTATGAGAATTACCATATTTATGAACATATCATATACTACATGAACATAATAATTACCAAGATTGGTATTAGGGTAGCCTCAAAATAAAATTGAAATTGATTCCCATGATTTCATTGGAACTAATTGAGTTGTGTATAAATATTGTTTCTTGTTGATTGGCTTGGCAATTACACATGTAATATATGACTTGATATATTTAGATACATCAAACCTTAGATGTAGCTAGAAGAAATACTTTTTTAATGCTACAAGAGTCATTTCAACTCCAAAATGAAACCTTACTAAAATGAGCCTCCCATATTATTTTTTGTCTCTCTTCCTCATATGGAATGCACAAGTGTCCAAGGTGATATATAAGTCCATCTTGCAAGTAGAAACATAGAATTAAATTACCACAGAGTAAATTTTGATACAAACACATATGATACATGTTATATGGATATAATTTTGACCACATGTTGAATTTATGTCCACATGCATCAAGTACAAAAATGAGGGATTAAATTGATGGGAGTCTCAGATAATATATGATCAAATTGGCACTAATCTTGTTATGATTAATGCTCAAATGGAATAGTTTAAGATAAGAATACAAATTTTTATGTCACTCTTGTTGAAACTTATTTTTATTATACAAGAATTGAAGTTTCTTATGATTTATGTGGATCATAGTCTCCTTGCCTAAGATATAATGCTTCTAATGCTTACATGCTTGAACGATAACATAAATCTCACAATCATATGTTGGGTAGTTTTTTACTAGTGTGACGAAAGTTTAGATGTGGTAAGCAACTAAATGGCCATGGTGAGTGAGGAATTCTATAAGTATGAATTGAGAGCTATTTATCTCAAGCTCAAATGGTTGTTGAAGGTTTCGTAAAGTAAGTACTAGTGCAAAATAAAATTTGTATTTCAGTTCTTTGAATATTTTTTATTGTGTGGCTTCCTATATGAAATTTGATTTACCACCACTTTTAGTAAGTTGGTTTAGGTTCCAAGTCACATGATAAAAACCAATTACAAATATCTTGTATAAAATTTCTAATCTCAAGAAGCTATGAAGCTCTGTGAGATTATTTGGTTATGGTCATTCATGTATGACTTGAATCTTGGTCATGTCCATGTGCACCCTTTTGCATCTACTACATATCCCAAATAATGTATCTCCTACATATAAAATGAATATTTGTCCATGTTTACATAAAAAATATGTTTCCACAAAGTGTTAATCACTTTCTCTATATGGAATATATGTTCATCCCTTTTTTCTAAAGATCAAGATGTCATCAAGGTAGACTACCATAAATGACATAGTGAATGACTTTAAAATGTCATTCATCATCCACATGAATGTGTATGGTGCATTGGTAAAACTAAAGGGAATGATTAAATATTATAAGAAATGTTCTTTGGCCTTAAATGTTGTCTTCCTTATATCTATAGGTTCAACATGAATATGATGATACTTAGACTTAATATTGATTTTGGTGAAGTATTTTTCATTGTGAAGCTAGTCTAATAAGTTCTTAATCCTTAGAAGAGGATTTTATTTCTTCACTATGATATTATTGAGATATCTATATTGATTTAGAACCTCCATGTGTTATCTTTATTTAGTACAAGTATAATGGGGTTACCGCATGACAATGAACAGGTATTAATATTTCCTTTATCCATGAGTTGATGGATTTATTTATTAATTTATTCATTCTTAAAAAACTATCTATGGTATAAAGAGGCATTAGGTAGAGGTAATCTAGTTATAAAATCAATAATGTGCTTCAACTTACAATACACTTCATTTGGTAGTTGAAAAATATCCTTGTATTTTTCTAAATTATGGTTTAAATCTGATGTTTTTACTACTACTAGAAGAACTATAATATAGATTAGTTCCATAAGGAATTTCCTATGTTCAAATGTTACCATCGAAATCATAAACTTCATACTATATGTGATTATATTTTATAATTCTTGGTGCTAATGAGTGATACCTTTGGAACTACTTCTAGTATGTGGTATCTCATATCACCAACATCTATGACAAACTTTTTTGGATTCACCTCATAGACTACATGTTAGTGGTAAATATATGGTTGATAATGTAAAACATCATATACCTCTAATGGAGTGACATTATAAAGAACTGTATCTTAAAAAGGCTTAATGTTTTACATCACTTGGCACTATTGAGTGATGCATTCATTGAATGTTTCACTAAACCATATAATGGAGTATAGTTGTGGGTGAGGCATCAACAACATGTTTAATCTATGAAATCTTCAAGAGAAATTAGATTCTTCTAACTTCCATTGTCAACAATTAATTTAAATAGTTAAACATTAATCCACATTTGAGAATGGAATAATCTTTCTACTTCCTTAATTTATTTAGGAGTAGTAGAGATGTTTGTTGTACTCACAATGGATATAGGCTCAAAGTCCATGATTTTATTACCTATTGTACTCACAATGGATATAAGCTCAAAGTCCATGATTTTATTACCTTATCTAATGATGTTGTGTTTGAACATGTTTATTCAAGTTGTGTAATTAGATTATTCCTATCATGACATTATTCATATAATGACTACTAGAGTTGTGAATTAAACACCGCTTGCCAGTCTTAGACTGCTTAGTCTAGTCATTTGATGTTTTTTACTTCTTTTATGGAGGGTAATTAGTTATATTCCATTATTTGGAATTATGTTTTAAATGTTTGGATTATTACTTGGTCTGAGACTTAAAATCTTTTGTCTTAGTCTTGGCCTTGGCTTTTGCTTCAAGCTTATAAGCAAATCTATAGGCTTCTTTGATTGAATAAATGGCAAGAATCTAGAACAATAAACTGCTCTGATACCACTTGGTTCTGGTCTATAGATGACTGACATCAGCACCTATCTATTTGATGCCGATTCCTCCTGACTGATGCCAAACTTTCTCTCTATCTAGCACCCAGGGAATCCCTGCTTTGATCCCTCACACTTTACAATACAACCCATGAGTCTCTTAAATATATCTAATGCAAATAATAATTAGACATCCAATTACAATAATTAGATCCATAGCTCCAAGACTAAAATTAGCCTTTTACATGCAAACAACCGGTTTGTCAAACTAACTATTCGTCAACTAGCAGTTCTGGAACCGCACAGGTGACCAACGTCAGTCCCTATCTAGCTGGAGATGACTGATGTCAGCTGATACTAACCGATGTTGGTTTCTCTACTCACTAGATATGACCGATGTTAGTTGATCAGACTGACGTCAGTTGCTCTACAACTCAGCAACCTCTCAGTAACCTCCTCCACATTTGCATCAATGAAGCTTTTAGCTCCACAACCTAACAATCTCCCACTTGGAGATAAATAGTTGCACTATACCTATACCTGTACACCATCCAATTTATTTCCTGGCTTGTATCCCTCTTCAAGCTCAATCTTGAAGACCAACCACCACACATCTTGTGGTGCAACACTTGTCATCCAAGTAACCTACCATATCCGAAGTGCCTGACCCTGCATAGCATGAACCCCTGCTGCTGGTCCCTCTCAGATACCTGAGAACCCACTGAATCACTTTCCAGTGCTTCCTTCCTAGATTGGCCACAAACTTGTCAACAACTCTGTAGAAGATTGGCATGAAGGAACTAAAGAAGTAGATTTTGCAGGTGTTGTTAAATAGGATGCTCTAGTATGTTCCTTGGATAAAGTAGAATCTTGTTTTATAGATTCTGTTGCCTCTTTCCATGCAGCCCAAAATAGAGTATTTTTCCATGTTAAGGTATTGGAGACTTTGAAAAGATTTATTTAGGGGCTGGTGTGCCTTATCAAAGTTTTGGCAAAGGGAAAGTGCAGTTGAAATTGCAGACGGCCAACACATGGGTGTTGAAGGAGTCATGCAGGTCCCAGTCTTGAAGATGTGTCTAATTTCTTTAGGAAAGTTGGGTGATGAGAGATGCACAGTAACTCTCACAATAGACTATTGGAATATTTCCAAGGGTGCACTTGAATTAGCATGTGGTAAGAAAGTAGGTACTCTTTATCTATCTACTTGTATTATTGATTCCACTTCTGTTGCAAAGATGTGGCTTTGTAAGCTTGGTCACATGAGTGAGAAGGGAATGGATGTTCTTAAGTCAAATGGTAAGAGTTTAGCTTTGGAGAGCATAGACTAAGATTTTTTTGAGTAGTGGAATGCTACAAGAAAGGATTGGATTTATTGTAGGAAAAGGAATTCTAATGTCTTTGACAGACTTAAGAACTAGAAAGCCTTGGTGTTCATGGAGGAGATGACAGAAAGAGATCAGTGGAGAAGGCTGAGTAACTCTGAGTAGGGTATTTTGGATAGGGTTTTGATTCAAAGTAAGCTCATAGGTAAAAAGTCATCACTCATAGGAGAACACATGACCAACATCAGCACCTGTCTGTTTGATGTCAGTTCCTCTTGACCGATGTCGGTACCTGTGTTCTCCTGTGAGTGATGAATTTTTACCCGCAAGCTTACTTTAAATCAAAACCCTATCCAAATTGCCCTGCTCAAAGTTACTCAGCCTTCTCCACTGATCTCTATCTGTCATCTCCTCAATGAACACCAAGGCTTTCCAGGTTTTAAGTCTATCAAAGACATCAGACTTCCTTTTCCTGTAATAAATCCAATCCTTTCTTGTAGCATCCCAATGCTCACAAAAATCTCAGTCTATGCTCTCTAAAGTTAAACTCTTACCATTTGACTTAAGAACATCCATTCCCTTCTCACTCATGTGACCAAGCATACAAAGCCACATCTTTGCAATAGAAGTGGAATCAGTAATACAAGTAGATAGATAAAGAGTACCTACTTTCTTACCACATGTTAATTCAAGTGCACCCTTGGAAACATTCCAAGAGTCTATTATGAGAGTTACTATGCATCTCTCATCACCCAAATTTCATGAATAAATTAGCCACATCTTCAAGACTGGGACCTGCATGACCTCCTTCAACACCCATGTGTTGGCTGTCTGCAATTTCAGCCGCACTTCCCCTTTGCCAAAACTTTGATAAGGCACACCAGCCCCTAAATAAATCTTTCCAAAGTCTCCAAAGACCTTAACATGGAAAAATACTCTATTTTGGGCTGCATGGAAAGAGGCAATAGAATCTATAAAACAAGATTCTACTTTATCCAAGGAACATACCAAAGCATCCTGTGCAACAACACCTGCAACATCTACTTCTTCAGTTCCTTCATGCTAATCTTCTACCAACCAAAAATATTTTTTTACCTACTCTTTCTTTCCATAACTCCATAATTGATCATTCTTGCTTTTCAATTCCTCCATTCTTAGTGTCCTTTCTTCTACCATTGCTATACTCCCACTCAATCAAAAACCCCTGAGAGTGACCTGTAATCAAACACAAACCTGCTTCCTACAACCTTAGCTCTGATACCACTTGTCAAGAATCTAGAATAATAAACTGCTTTGATACCACTTGTTAGGACCTAAGAAGCACAATTGATTACCAAGAAACTAAACACAGAATTTAACTAGAAGTAATAAGTAACTAAAAATCAAAAATAACACAGAATATGAGAGACAATACCCAATTATATTAATACTCTTCCAGAAGGAAATACAACAAAGAATATGCCATAGTCTCTTCCTTACACTCCTCTAGGGCTCCCACACCTCTAGGGCATAAATAGTAAATCTCTTTAAGAGCTCACTCTCTCAATTACGGTCCCAACAATCAACTCAACACAGAGTTGTTGTTCACCTCCACCAACTAGTAACAATACTGCCAATCCACCAGTCAGTAACAATACTACCGGTCCACCAAGTACTCCACGTACTCCAAGTCCAAGTATACACACAAACTCCAAGTACACAATGTACTCCAAGTAGATCTCACCTGATCTTGCTACCTGTTGTGTTGCTAACCTCCCTAATCTTGCATACCTGCAAATCAACCTGGTTCTGCACACTTGCAAACCTAGATCTCGCACACACACACACACACACACCTGCAGGTCAACCAACCTTACTTACCACATGTAGATCTCCTTCTTGATCTTGCACACCTGCAAACCACCCTGATCTTACATACCATGAAGAACACTTGTCCTCTAAACTAGCACCCCTGTGGATCTTCTACTAGACCTTGCTCTCTCACAGATCTACCTGATCATACACACTTGGCACTATGTCACTATGAGGAGCCAAACTTGCTCTCTCTATCTAGCACCTAGGGAATCCCTACTTTGATCCCTCACACTTTACAATATAGCCCATGAGTCTCTTAAATAGATCTCATGCAAACAATAATTAGACATCCAATTACAATAATTAGATCCATAGCTCCAAGACTAAAATTAGCCTTTTACATGCAAACAATCAGTTCATCAAACTAACTATTCATCAACTAGTAGTTTTGGAACTGCACAGGCGACCGACATTGGTCCCTGTCTGGTTGGAGATGACCGACATTGGCCGATACTGACTGATGTCAGTTTCTCTACTCACTGGATATGATCGACGTCGATTGATCAGACTGACATCAGTTGATCAGACTGACATCGGTTGCTCTACAACTCAGTAACCTCTCAGCAACCTCCTCCATGTTTGCATTAGTGAAGCTTTTAGCTCCACAATCTAATAATAAATATATAAGAAATCCATATCTGATTGAATATGTGGTTTCAATATTGAACTACTTTTGAAAATAAGGTAATGTTCTAAATCCTAAATCCTAAGATTGGACACCAAAGGATGAAAGGCATCTGTGTATTTCTACTTATATTAATCCTTACATTGGCATAACTAAGAGAACTTGATGTACTAGTCATCATAGTTTTCAATAGGATAATATATTTCTCTAAATACTTCTATAAAATAATTCCATGTCTCTAAGTTGACTTTATATTCAAAATTATCATGTGAAGTGGATTAGTTTTCCCATAATTTATATACTAATAAATAAAATTTTATAAGAGTGAATGTAATATTTTATCAGTCAGATAATTGATTAGCTATGTAGTATGAATAGATAAGGTTAATATATTTATCTAGTGTATCTAAATCATTTTTACTTAAAATATAGGTATGTCTAGATTGACTTGTACCTTGTATGAAGTTCAACCCCCAAATAGTTGATGATAATGAGAGGTGTTTGAAGGAGTCTTCTACATGAAAAGTAATACTAAAACATCAACTATACTTTCTCATGCACATGCATGACATTCTTAAAAATCTTCCCATTGTCTTTGAAATGTATTTTTATCATATTTTGGGACTTTTCTAAAATTGGTGTCATCAAATATTTGTCTCCTATTTAAAGATGTGAAGGAAGGTATGATGAAGGGTCATAAATCTCAAGCCTTAACTTCCTATACTTAGATCTCATATGAGTAGGCAAACAAACAATGACAAAGTTTATATATACCATAATATCACTAAGAAATGATATGTAATGTGTATAATCTTATACCATCAATCTAGGTCCCAAGAGGAGACCTGATGGATAACCTAATTATAGAGATTGTAGATGGTTTTTAATGAAATTGAAGTTATGAATGACAAATAATATGAAAGTGAAATGCATTTGAAGAATAAAGAAAGTAGGAAAGAGATGAAAAAAATGTAGAATTGTAATAACAAAGTTTTATTATGCCATTTTCTATATAACATCTATAAGAATAGACTTCTAATGTGTGTGTGTGTGTGTGTGTGTGTGTGTGTGTGTGTGTGTGTGTGTGTGTGTGTGTGTGTGTGTGTGTGTGTAAAGAACAAATGTGTACATTATTATATAATGGAGGAATATGGAGTTTCAATTAAAATATTATAATAGTTGGTAGCAATCACTCATAATAAAAGAGTGTGGTGATGTCACTTACTATCATTACTAATGAGATGAGTTCTCTAGTCATGACACTGTAGAAGTTATGTGGTAATGCAAAAGTGGAATTGGATCTAAAAAGTTTTCATGTAGGTGGGTAACCTACTACCCAAGTTGTTGATGTTATCATAGGCCTAGATGTGAAATAATGGTAATCCTTAATAAGATCTAGTGACCCATATCCTCCTAGATCATATAATGCCATCAACTCTCTGATGTAAATGTAAGGGACATTAAACACCTAAAGAAGTAATATGAATACACCCCCCCCCCACAACCCTTAATTTTGAATGGATGGAGTGGATTAAATAATATATGTGTATGAGTGGTTTAAATCCACTACTTAAACACTAAATAATGACAAGTTTTATGTGTTATAAAATACTCACTAAAAGGAGATGAATTGATTGTTAAGGTGTTGAAGAAAACATAAATGGTTTCTAAAATATGGAGAGACTAACAACTAAAAAATAAAAATGGTAAACAAAATAAGCAATCCATGCATGAATATAGATTAGGCTATGAAAAGTAAATCCCCCATGACACTATATAATTACTTTTAAGTACAATATATCCCAATAAACACCAAATGAAAATAATGATGACATTGTATAGAATAGAATAGTTCCAAACAAGGAAACTATATATCTATCAAAGAAAGGCCATATCAATGTTAGAATGTTCTAAAATAAGTGTACACTTATAAATAGAGTTTTTATAAAATAAAAGGAGCATTGCTAGGAAAAATGAGTAGTGTGTGGATGACGTAGTTGAATGGTATATGATCCATGCTAGTAAATCCCATGCAAAAAATGTTGATGCTACTTCGACAACTGAATAAATATCCATCCTATGAAAACATATATGGTAGATGAGTATGCTTTCATGTGATATGGTTTTATGTGCACAAAGAGTGTATGAGAGGAATCATATGTATATGTATCAAGACTTTCATGTTTGACTGAAGTAGTCTCAGGTTTATCATGCCCAAGAAGGTGTGCATAAGGACTTGTGTGTCACTTAATATCCTCATGAGGAGTGGAACAAACAAAAAAATTTATTATGTAAGTGTTGGGGATCAACCAACAATAGATTACACTTGTGAAAGCAATAAACGCAGAAATAAATCAAATAGACAAGTAACTAGAATGATAAACAGCAAGAACAAGAGATACAAGAAACCACCCTGAAAACTTGTATTAACAAACTCTTTACAAAAGGAATACAATTGAAGAAACTTCTTTCTTCCACACCTCTCCTAGATGTATAGATCTCTCACTAGATCTCTATTCCTCAAGAGCTCTCTCTCTCAAGAACAATCAACTCTAACAAACCTGGATTGATTCAATTCTGTACTGTTCTTCAACATACCAAATACAATGAACTACTACAATAATTCACACAAAGCTAAGAAGATCTAATTCTACATATAGAATTAGGAAACTTGAGCATGCACTTACAACAAATAGTTAAGCCTCTTGAATAAGGGCTCTAAAAATAATATTACTAGTAATAGAGACGTGAGCTTAAGACTACAACTTAAACTCATCATGCAAACACTCACTTTTATCCTTGGAAATAGCATTCTGGATGCACAGGTAACCGATGCTGGTTCCTGCTACTTGCCTATGACCACCATCGGCTAACCCACTGCCGACGCCGGTGCCTCTACAACTGCACCTAACCGATGTCGATCGCTCCTAACCGATGTTGGTGTCTGTGTAGACTTGAAATTGTCAAAGTGTGCTCCTTGGTGAAGCTTTTAGCTCCACACCCTAACAATCTCCCACTTGGAGATAAATAGCTGCACCAGTACTTGTACAACAACATCTTCTAGCTCCTCCATCTTCAGCTCAATCATGAAGACCAACAAAAATTGAATAAAGATTCAACTTCTCCTTTGTAACTAGCTTGGTTAACATATCAGCAGGATTCCTATCCATATGGATCTTCTCCAGCTTCAACTCACCATCTTCCAATACTTGTCGTATGAAATGGTACCTTAGCTGTATGTGCTTTGTTCTTGAATGAAAGGCTGAATTCTTAGCCAAATGGATTGCACTCTGACTGTCACTATACAATCTACAACTCTCATGCTCCCTACCAAGCTCATCCATGAACTGTGTCATCCATATCATCTCTTTGCTAGCCTCTGTGGCTACAATATACTCTGCTTCTGTAGTTGACAAAGCAATAACCTTTTGCAACTTAGATATCTAGCTAACCGTCGTTCCACCTACAGTGAAAACATAACCTGTAGTGCTCCTCCTGCCATCCAAATCACCTACCATATCTGAATCTACATAACCATGTAGAGAAGTATCTGAACCTCCATTGCCCAAGTGCCTACTGCTGGTTCCTCTCAGATATCTAAGGATCCACTTAACTGCTTTCTAATGTTCCTTACCTGGATTGGCCATATACTTACTTACAACTCCCACTGCTTGGGCAATATCCGGTCTAGTACACACCATTGCATACATCAAACTCCCTACTACAGAAGAATATGGAAATTTACTCATGTACTCTACCTCATCATATGAATTAGGACATTGTTCTTTACTCAACTTAAAATGTCCAGCCAAAGGTGTGCTTATTGGTTTAGCATCCTGCATATTGAACCGTTTCAACACCTTGTCCACATAATCTTCTTGAGACAATATCAACCTGTGATTTTTCCTGTCTCTCTTAATGCTCATGCCAAGGATTTTCTTAGCTGCTCCCAAATCCTTCATAGCAAACGTTTGAGATAATTTCACTTTAAGCTCAGAGATATCCTGCATGTGTGATCCTGCAACCAACATATCATCTACATACAACAATAGAATAATATATCTACCATTATCAAATCTCTTGAAATACACGTAATGGTCAGATTGACACCTACTGTAGCCATGCTCAGTCATAAACCTGTCAAATTTTAAGTACCATTGCCTAGGAGCTTGCTTGAGGCCATACAAGCTTTTCTTCAATCTGCACACTAACTTCTCCTTACCCTTGACCTCAAAGCCTTCCGGCTGTTCCATATAAATTTCCTCATCCAAATCTCCATGAAGAAACATTGTCTTAACATCTAGCTGCTCAAGATGCAAATCCTCAAAAGCAACCAAAGACAATACAACCCTTATAGAAGTCATTTTAACAACAGGAGAAAAAATCTCACCAAAGTCAATACCTGGCTTTTATGCAAATCCTTTTACCACTAATCTGGCCTTATATCTCATCTGTCCATTCTCACCTTCTTTCAACCTGTAGGTCCATCTGTTCTTGAGTGTTCTCTTACCAGCTGGTAATTCAACCAAATCCCATGTTTGGTTCTCTCTTAAGGACTCCAACTCCTCAACCATGCCACGCTCCCACTAACTCTTGGACTCCACCTGTATTGCTTCTTCAAAACTCTCTAGTTCTCCACCATCAGTTAGCAATAGATAAAATAAAGAAGGAGAATATCTAATTGGAGGCTTACTCACCCTTTCTGACCTCCTGATGGGTGTTTGAGACTCGTTCACAACACACTGTCTACCCAAATTCTTTGACAGTGACTGACCTCGATCACCTCCAGACCTGTTACTGGCCGACACCGGTTCTGTCTGACCGACGCCAGTGCCTGTCCTGCCGACATCGATCTCTGTATGGCCGACCTCAGTTTTTGTTCTACTGACGCTGGTTCCTAATTTGCCGACGTCAGTCTCTGTGTTTTCTTGCAAGTGATTATTTCTTTTTCCCGCAAGCTCATATTGGACATTCACCTCATCCAATTCACCATTGCTCTGCTTAGATTGATTCAGCTTCCTTAGCCTATCACAATACATCACTCTTTCATTGAAAACAACATCATGGCTCCTAATTACCTTGTTAGTTTCTAGATTCCACAATTTGTAACCAAAATCATCTGAGCCATAGCCTATAAACGTGCACCTCATAGACTTAGCATCAAGCTTCTTTCTATTTTCTTTATCTATGTGCACAAAGGCTTCACAACCAAAAACTTTGAGATATGAGAGATCTACCTTTTTACCTATCCATGCCTCTTCTAGAATACCACCATCCAGAGCTGTAGAGGGTCCTCTGTTAATCAGGCATACTGCAGTGTCAACAGCTTGTGCCCAAAACTGTAAGGGCAAACCAGCATGCAATCTCATACATCTTGCACGCTCCATTATTGTCCTGTTCATCCTTTCAGCAATTCTATTCTGCTGAGGTGTCCTTGGAACCATCCTTTGCCTATGGATTCCATGCATATAACAATAATCTCTAAACTTATAACTACAGAACTCACTGCCATTTTCAGATCTCAAGCACTTCAGTCTTTTACTTGTTTCATTCTCAACCATAGCTTTTTAGATCTTAAAAGTCTCAAATACATCAGATTTTCTTCTAATACAATAGATCCATACCTTCCTTGTAGCATCATCTATGAAAGATACATAGTACTGTGATCCTCCAATGGAAGCAACCTGAGCCGGTCCCCACACGTCTGTGTGAACAAGCTACAACTTATGCCTCTTCTTAGTAGACCTAGTCTTGAGAAAACTAACCCTTTTCTATTTTCCAAATACACAGTGCTCACAAAACTCTAGATCTATGCCTTTTAAATCTGAAAGCATACCTTTGGACTTAAGAATTGACATCCCCTTCTCACTCATGTGGCCAAGCCTTGAGTGCCACAATTTAGCATCCACATCTGAAGTAGATAATACAGAAGGAGATTTGTTAGTAACACAATTACACAAATAGAGAGTACCTTCTCTCTTACCTCTGGCCATAACAAGTGCACCCTTGGTCACCTTCCAAGATTCTGCTATGAGAGTTACTGTACAACCCTCATCCCCTAACTTTCTTGTAGAAATCAAATTTCTCTTCAAGCTAGGAACATGCATCACATCTCTCAACACCCATGTGTTGCTATTCTACGTCTTTAGCTGCACTTTACCTTTGCCAATTATTTTACAGGGCTCATCATCCCCTAGATACACTATTCCAAAATCTCCATGGATATAGTCACTAAAATATTACCTGTTAGGGGTAGCATGAAAAGATGCACCAGAATCTAACACCCAAGATTCTATATTATTATGCAGAGAGAAAATTAAAGCATCTTGTGCAATACCTACAACCTTGGCTTCTTCCTTTCCTTCGTGCTGATTGTCCTCCTTAGGCTTTGACCAACAATCTCTGCTTATGTGCCCAATCTTTCCACAATTCCAGCATTGTGGCTTCCTGCCGTTCCTAGATTTGGATCTTCCTCTCACCTTAGACTTTGATCTTGATCTCCTTTTGCTCTTATCTTTCTGCCTCCCCCTGCTCTCAAAACTTAAAGCGTTCCCAGATGTCTCTTCTATGCTTTTCCTGCATGTTTCCTCATTCAAGATAACACTAACAACATCCTCTACTTTCAAAATATTTGATGCAGATGCAGTATTACTTACTGCCATTACTAAGCCATGCCAGCTTTCAGGTAAAGAACATAATATTAAAAGAGCTTTTATTTCATCATCAAAAACTATATTGACTGAACTTAATTGATTCACAATTCCATTGAAATCATTCAGATGAGTACAAACAGATCCACCTTCATTCATATGCAAATTAAATAACTGCTTCATAAGATATACCTAATTAGAAGCTAAGGCTTTTTCATACAAATTTGCTAATGTAGTCATCAACTCTACCATAGACTTTGCCTGTGATAAATTAGATATCACAGTGGATGCTAGACTCAGTCTTATAGACCCCAGAGCCTTTCTATCAAGAACTTCCCATTCTTCATCCTCCATGTCTTTGGGCTTCTTTGCAACCCCACCTAATGGTAAGTAGAGATCTTTTTGATACAGATAATCCTCTATCTGCATTCTCCAATGTTGGTAATTTTTGCCATTAAACTTTTCCATTCTCAGTTTACTTTCATCTGCCATTGCTTCTCCCACTCAAACAAAAATCCCTGCAAAAACCCCTGTTAGAACCTGTAATCAATACACACTACACAGATCTGAACCACCTGTTAGTGAACCTGAGCTCTGATACCACTTGTTGGTATCAGCTCTTGAACCTGCAACCAAGGCTCTGATACCACTTGTTGGGGATCAACCAACAATAGATTACACTTGTGAAAGCAATAAACGCAGAAATAAATTAGATAGACAAGTAACTAGAATGATAAATACAAAGAACAAGAGATACAAGAAACCACCCTAAAAACTTGTATTAACAAACTTTTTAACAAAAGGAATACAATTGAAGAAACTTCTTTCTTCCACACCTCTCCTAGATGTATAGATCTCTCACTAGATCTCTATTCCTCAAGAGCTCTCTCTCTCAAGAACAATCAACTCCAACAAACCTGGATTGATTCAATTCTGTACTGTTATTCAACATACCAAATACAATGAACTACTACAATAATTCACACAAAGCTAAGAAGATCTAATTCTACATATAGAATTAGGAAACTTGAGCATGCACTTACAACAAATAGTTAAGCCTCTTGAACAAGGGCTCTAAAAACAATATTACTAATAATAGAGACGCGAGCTTAAGATTACAACTTAAACTCATCATGCAAACACTTGCTTCTGTCCTCAGAAATAGCATTCTGGACACACAAGTAACCGATGCCGGTTCCTGCTGCTTGCCTGTGACCGCCGTCGGCTAACCCACTACCGACGCCGGTGCCTCTGCAACTGCACTTGACCGACGTCGGTCGCTCCTGACCGATGCCAGTGTCTGTGTAGACCCAAAACTGTCAAAGTGTGCTCCTTGGTGAAGCTTTTAGCTCAACACCCTAATAGTAAGAAGTGGAACCAATGAAGAAACATATGCTCTATATCCAATGTTGTGGTGAACAATCCAATGAATAGGCTGAATTAGGGAAACTATGCCCTACAAATGTTTACCTAGGCCTCCACTATAATGACCCATAGATAAAATGTTTTGTGATCAAATCCTAGTTTTGTGCATCTAAACTAAATGGTTGGTAAATATGAAGTGTGGGTTACAATAGGTATAACAATGAATGCATCAGACCTAAAGTAAAATTCATGATCAGGTAGATTGGAGGATGATGATGTGTCAATAGGATTTAAATCGATGACATAAGGTAGACTATGCTCAATAATAGGTATATCCATGGTTTCAATATGACATTGAAAGCATGAAAATATATCCTAAAATGAAAATAAAGGTGTCATTTTTGGAAATTAGTGAGAGCAACAGAGAGTTGTGTTTTTTAACTTATTCTCTTCAACAAATCTAACCATGTCTTCTTGAAGTGACCATAGTTCAAAAAACATAGTGTTTTTCAAAATTAGGATATTATTTACATGCATGAGAGTTTTAAGGTCATGGTATGAAGATATTAAAAAAAATCAAGGCAAGCAACCTTGAAGATAACCCTAAAAAACAAACACTCAAAAAACCCCTCCCAAACTACTTATAATGATGTAATTTTTATAAAAATTTCCCCAAGAGTTAGTTAATATTCCAAGATATAAATTATCCCAACCTTGAAATTATTATAATAATATTAATATTAATTCCATATTCCATGTCAAATGTATAGAAACACTTTTGGATACAACAATGTTAATGTAGAGAAACTATTACAATACATAAAAAGGTTCTCCTAGCTGAAAGTAGGTGACACTTTATAAAATAATGTGTTTAAATTTTAAATAAAAATTAAAATAATAAAATTTATTGAATTTTTTTTTTAATAAAATCATACACCAAATATAAGTCACCATTTTGAATTACATGAAAAAACATGTACTTAAAAAAACACTTCAATTTGATGCATGAATCAAAAGATATAGTAGTTTGAAGTTGTAAAAATCAATAAAATTCCTAAACTCAAGGAAAAATGAAATTTTATGGGAAACCACACCATCAAAATGTAAAAAATCCTATTCTAATGTGTATATCTTGAAAAAATACACAATCTCAAAAAAGTGGGCATCTCAAGCCTTCTAGAACAAAAGTTACGACCTCTATAAAAAATTCAATCAAATTATGATATTAAATAGTTAGGAAAGGATAATTTTTTGGCATAATGGGATATCATTTATTGTGTTTGATCATATTCAACTAATTTATGAATAGGGTCTTCAATGGGTGTATGGGGCTAATTGAGTTGAGCCCATTATCATATTCACTATCTAGGGGCTTAAAAAAGGTGTTTGGAGATTCACATGATTTTATAAGAAAGGATGAGGTCAAAGGGATCTGACTCTATGACCTATGTAAAGTTAGTTAATTACCAAAATATATCTAGTTGTACTAACAATACCTTTTTTTTTGAGAAAAAAAATGACATGTGCCTTTGACGAGCCTCCCAAGTAACTACAAACTTTAAACTACATCCCTAGAGAACCGTAAGTAAAAATTTTAAAAATTTAGAATTTATATAAATCTCATCAAGATTAGAATCTAGAAACATATATGGAAATAGCCTAGTTTATATAAAAATTACAAAAAATGTTATATATCCTATTGCTTTGGTGTTTTTCTTAGAACCTGAAAATTCAAAATTTCACCTTAAAATATCTATGAAGCTTAAAAATCCTAGTTTGTTTTATATTCAAATTTTTGGTGTATAATGGAATAAAAATAGTGTAATAAACTATTTTTTTTCAAAAATATAAAAAACATTGAAAAATAATGAAAATTATAGTTTTTAGCAAAAATTTAAAAAAAAACCCAAATAGTTTTTTTGGAAGACCAAAATGTTGGTTGTGCCAAAAAATATGAAAGATGATAGTATGTGGGAGTGTCTAATAATTTAAAAGTCTTAAAAAAACCACAAAGGGCCACTTGATGGAGAAAAACTTTGCTACCACGTAAGAGTGGGGGACGCCAAAGAAAATCCGCAATGTGGACTCACACCAACCATGAAAATATCTATAATTGACAAATAAATAATAATATTATGTATTTACAAAAAAATACAATATACAAGAGAGTTGATCAATATATAGTAAAATCAAAAGTTTGGTTCTAACTTGATTTTAACTAAGTATAAGTAAGAGTTTTGAACAAACTCTACTTTTGACCAAGTAACCAACACAAGTCTGAAGTGATGGAAACATAATGGACACATGTGGGAGTGGTGGAAAGTGATTAACAATGTAATTTATCCTATTCTAGGCATATTATGTGTGCACAAAGAAACTATAGTATAGTTAAACTAGCCTAAGACAACTTAATACTAGTGCAAGTAGAATATTTAACCAACATACATTATGATGGATAGAGCAAAGTATCTCTTTTGAGAAATATGATTTAGCTCCTAAGGATATTATTGATGAACACCTCTCATTATATATTTAAGTGTGTGTTCTAAATAAATAAGTAAAAATGAGTCTTGGTGGATAATGGATCAAGACTTAATATCTATAACATCTCTTTTTTAAATCTACTTGATATGGAATGAAATTATCTCACCTGTTCAGATATGAATATTCATGGATTTGAAAACATACCTATAAAAATGTTAGGATAAATTACATTGGATATCATTGTAGGCCCTAAAACAAAGCTACAATGTGTCTGGTTATCCCTGATTATCTTAACAATAAAATATTATTGGGAAGAACTTAGATTCATGATTTGAACACAATACCATCTACCTTACATCCATGTCTCAAATTTAGTCATTGAGGATGTGTGTGTGTGTGTGTGTGTGTGTGTGTGTGTGTGTGTGTGTGTGTGTGTGTGTGTGTGTGTGTGTGTGGATCATGAACCTCATATGTAACCTTAACCTCAACAGTGTGAGCATTCTATTCAACACAATGATATACCAACACCAATATCTATTTTTGATACTCTTTCATCACTAGCAACATATTTAGATAAATATGGATTTGGGATTAAATACTCAAAAAAGTTAGAATAAAATAGATAAGGATTAAGGAAACATGCACAATGCATTGATAATATCATACTTGCATCATATCATAAAGGAAACCAAGGCCTTGGATATAAGATTCAATAGTTAATAAGGAAAGTAAAATTAAGAAAGTTATACACATTTTCTTAAATAAAAACTTGAACTTATGAAATAGGTTTCAAAACTATAATTAGTATATTTTGACCTCATTTATGATGTAATTTTTCTATAGATTTGAACATTAGATGAGTTATCTAATGTTGAGTCTCTCTTGGAATATTAGGGAGCATATGCAAATATTCCTTATTTCTATCATAAGAATAAGTTTCCTCATACAAGTAAATGCCCATGCATATTTTTGAGAGAGTAAAAATCCAAATACCGATGTCTACATATAATTCCTACTACACCATAAGTGGAAGATAGATCAACATTGATAAATTAAGAAATAGTTGAATTCAATTACATAAAAAATAGATTTATCAGACCATGACTCCTTTCAACATCCTCAAGGTGATGAGGGTAAATACTTTAGATAATTACTACATGACTACTCAAAGTTATTTGTTTTGGCTTAATCAAATAAGTATGGAATTAACCTTGTAGTTTCCATGCATAATATCATACTTTATCTAGATGCATAGACAATTTTAAAAAATTAAAAAAATGCATCCAAAATTAGTTTTACTTGTTAAATATGAAAATTTGAGACTACTGCATGTAAGATTTATTCAATTTTCCAATTATCTCAAATGGATTTCTAATATAGTGCATGTTGTAAAGCGTAATGGACATATTATATGTTATATAAACTATTATTATTTAAAACAGGCTTATCCCAAAGATGATTTACCGCTAACCAAATATGGATATGATTATGGATTCTACAACTGTTTAAGAGACCTTGGCATTTATGGATGGTTTTGCTTGATAAAATCAAATAAATATTAATCCTAAAGATCAGGAAAAAACATATTTTACTACACCATGGGGTATGTTTTGTTATTTCATCATTCACTTCAGGTGGAATAACACATGAACCACCTATTAGAGGGATATTACACACATATTTCATGATTTTATACATAAAACTATCAAAGACTATGTAAATGTCATACTTGATGAATCTAAACATCAATAAGATCATGCTATAAACTTAAGACATATATTCCAATGTTTACAAAAATATGTACACTTAAAATGTGTATTTGGGGTACCTTCAAGAAAGTTATTAGGTTATATCATATCTTAGAGAGGCAGAGAAGTAGACCCAAATAAGATAAAATCTATTGTAGTTATGCCACCACCAAAAGGATTTAAACAATTAGGATATTTACAGGGAAAGATTTAGGCAATAAGACATTTTGTGCTTAGTTAGCTAATAAGACCAAACCTTTCATACAATTAATAAATAAAAATATAAAGTTTGGATAAATTGCCAATTATTAAAAGATTTTTGGTGTAATAAAATAATATTTACTTAATCCACATATTCTCATGCCTCCAATACCAAATATATCCTTTTTATTATATAGTTTTGCTATGGAGCATGCACCAGGGGATTTATATTGGCCTAGATTCCAATGCAAATAATGAATAAATTACATTATGATAAAAGAATTTTTTTACACACCAAAATTTGTATTGTATTATTTCTCAAATCAATATTTAAAAAGCATGTGAAAAGCTTTATATGCTTTTCATGGGTGGTTACGGGTTAAAACCAACTTTCCTATGAACCAATAATTTATTTAAAATAAAGAAAAATAGTAAATTAACTACTAACTAAATATTAATATAATAATATAAAATAAACTAAATTTGGATCATTAAATGACCCAAGAAACTCTCCCTTGATCTAAAGGGGTATAAAAATACTAGATCAAAGAATTGTGAGTCATCCAAGTATACTCATCACAAGTACAACTAGTACATTATACATCTTAGACTGATCACATCTTGATCATCCCTGCATTGTAGTAGAATATGATCACACACTATCTAACTACATCAATCCTCACATAGAATCCATTCAATAAGTGACTACCCTCTATACTATGTATGGCACATCTCAATTAATTCCAAACAATCACCAACATCTCCTGCATGCCTTTGCTCAACACTAACAATGCTAACAACATAATGCTGACTCATACTACACATCAGTAATGACTGATCTAAAAACCAATATGTAATATCTTCTCCCCCTATCAGGAAAGAGGTGAGAACCTATGAAACAAATAAATGAATTACAAATCACTGAAATGCTCCACATCAAAGATCATAGAAACACTACATCTATAAAAGTAAAGTATACAAGCCAAAAAGTGATACTACATCAAATCCCAATCTTAAGTCTAGTAGCTCGCACAAGATGGGTCAGTCACTATCTTAAAAGATATAGTCATCATCCATAGACCATGAAACTTCATGGTCATCCCATCCATCAAAAGAATATGTAGAAGAACATCTAGAAGAGTGACTAGAGTGACTGGAGTGATTAACAATGTTTGTTTCTGCCTTCTATTAATGTCAAGAAGACTTCCTTTTAGAGGGGCACTCTGTAGAAAGATGTCCTATGCCACCATAATTGTAGCATATTCTCTCATGTCCACTAGAACTAGAGGAAGAATAACCACATGAAGAAGAATGTTTATGCTTGTGGTTATGTCCATGTGAATGTTTGTGGTGATGTTCATGTTTTGGAGAACCAGAATGATGTCTATGCTTCAAAGAGCCTTAAAGATCTCTATGTCTAGAATGATGCTTATGTATAGAAGTGTGCTTATGAGAGTGTTTATGTTTCTCTTTTTGAAAGTGTTTCAAATAGTGTTTCCTATTAGTCTCATACAATAGATTTATTATTTTGGTATAGTATGCATCCTTAGTAGTTTTTTCTTTCTTCTTTATAAATTGTCATTCATGTTGAGTGAGAAACTCACAAATGGAATCAAAAGTAGATTTTTTAAGCTTATCACTACATTATAACATTTCTAAAAAATTCTTGTAGCTAGGGATAAGACCATTCGAAACACTAGAAATGAGCATTTCATCATCAATTTTTATACCAGTGGTGCCATATTCTTGTTTCAAGTTCTTAATATGTGACACATTCTCTAAAATATCTTCATCATCAATGAGTTTAGTGTTGAGAAACTGCATAAGGAGATCAATTTTTTTGTAAGCATGTTGTTTATCATACAAGTCTTTTAGATATTTTCATGATTTCCATGCTTCAAATTTGATAGCTTTAATGTGAATTATGACTTGTGCACTACAAGTGGATTTTAATAATGTAAGAGCTCACCTATCGTGTTTATGAAATTATGCAAGTTTTATGGCTTCAATGGGAAATGTTGGTTATTTTTCAACAATTTCCCATAATTCATTGAATATTAATGTGTTTTCCATGTTCATTGACCATTCTTTCTAATTCTTAGGAGTTAAGCGTTCAGTGTCACAAATAAGGCTCACAATTTTAGCCATGATGAAAAAAAGTAAGGAATGCTATCAAGGTTTTGACTTTTCCTTTGAAATATCTTCCATTTTACAAATGATCCTGGGACTTGTGAGAGACTATATGTTCTCCAAGAATACAAACATAATGAAATAGGAAAAAAATTACATTTTGAAGGTGTCAGTTTCAATAAAAAATGCACCTTAATACACTATTTGAATTTTTTTTCCAAAAATCATATAAGGAAGCATAAAAATATAAATTTTATCATTCAAATGTATCCAAAATGTCAAAAACCATGAAGATCACCTAGTCACATGACCACCTTCACAAACAAGAAGATGTACAACTAGTGTTTGCAAGAATGATGACTTACACCCTTATGTCTTCGTATGAATAAAAAAGATTATCAAAAGAGAATATTAATCCAAAATATTCTCTTAAAAAATAATATTCTTTTAAAAATAAATATTTTAACCCCTGACCTCCCCTTTTCAAATCACTTCACAAAATTAAGCTATCCAAGTGCTCTATGAGCATTTACAAGCTTATAAAAACAAAAATTTATATATGAACCTAATTTTTTTATTTATAAAATAAAATAAAAATTACTTGGGCATGGTAATTATTTCATCCAAGAATATTTTTTCCAATTAAAATCCAACACTTTATTTCTTTGGAACCCATAAAACCCTAAATATGATCAAACTATAGCAAAAACTCTATAAAAATCAAATCTTTTATTTTCCACAATGTTCCAATGCTTCCCTAAGGAACTTCAATGCCATGGCTGATCTAGATAATTATGAAAGCCTTCTATTACTCCCTTAGGCTATACAAAATCCATGCAAGATTGAATCTTTTATTATTTTTTAGTGTTTGAGACAGACAAGAGAGAATTTGGTTGTATAAAATTGATTTTTGATGATATAGGACGTTGGAAAGCTATAATACTATAATTTTGGGCTATACTATTCCATTTTACAGCTTGAAAAACTCTCAAATACTTTTGGTTTTTAGAATTTGATCTTTAGGAACTTGAAATCAAATCAAATGTTGAGCAGATCAATTGCCAGAGAAATGGAAGCCATTTTAATCAATCACATATATTCCAACATGAAAAGGCCATAAAAATTCATATGTGGGCTGTACAACGACAATTTTCATCTTCGAAAAAACTTTCATAAGCTTTTTGAATTGAAAAATATCCTCAGATGATCAAAAATGTGTCATTAACTCAATAGATGGATTGAGGGAAGTTTGGATCCATTGCAAGAAAAGTCATACAAATGACCTTTGGACAAATTTTGGGTTTGGAAAAAAAACAACTCTAAAACACTGTATGGCTTAAAAATCCAATATTGAATGCTTAAGATGGCATTTTGATGCACTACCAGGGAGCAAGGAAATCTTCTCTAATTATATGGCCTTACACAGACTATTTTCTCAAACTTTCTAATGTAAAATTATTTGAAAAATTAAAATATTTTAATAATTTTCCAAAAATTGCAACATTAAACTAAGTATTGAAAAGAAAGAACAAAATTTAAAAAGGGCATACCATATACTATTCATTCAAATTCTAAAATTTGATTTCACGTGAGGCTTTTCATTTCATGTGAATCAACTTTTCACTTTGCTCTCTCGTATTCACCTTGAATTCACCATGCTTTAACAACCTTGCTCTGATACCACTATTGGCCCATATTCCAATGCAAATAATGAATAAATTACATTATGACAAAAGCCTTTTTTTACACACCAAAATTGTATTGTATTATTTCTCGAATCAATATTTACAAAGCACGTGATAAGCTTTATAGGATTTTCACAGGTGGTTACAAGTTAAAACCAACTTTCTCATGAACCAAAAATTTATTTAAAATAAAACAAAAAAGTAAATTAAATACTAACTATATTAACTAAATATTAATCTAACAATATAAAATAAACTAACTTTAGATCATTAAATGACCCAACAATTTATCAGGATAATACAATGATGATCACAAAGAATGTGTAATATATTACATCAATCCTATACTATCAGGTTAAAAAATAAATTATAATACCATGGAGAATCTATGTCTATCTCTTGTCTTCACAACACATAAACTTTGATATTATATGCTTAATAATGAGACATATGTTATTACAAAGGTGAGTCCGTTAAAATTTCTCATGGTAAACCCAAATTTTTTAGGACGTATAACTAAATGTGGAATCCTACTTATGAAATTTTGACTTAAAGTTCATATTTCAAAAGTCCATAAAAGGATAAGTAATTGGCAATAAATTAGCTGTAACACCATTAGTTGACACACTACTAATGAATGATGATTTTCATGATGATATTCTTACATAATATTTTGATGATGATAAATGGACCATGTACTTTAATGGATCTAAATGCACCATAAGTGCTAGAGTTTAGATATTTTTCATAACCCCTTAGGGTTAGCCTATGTCATTTTCATATTGATTAGAGTATTCATTCACAAATAATATAATAGAATAATAGGTATTAAAACTTGGTTGATATGTCTATACACATTACAAATAAAATTTATTCGAGTGTAAAAATATTCTCAACTTATATTTATTCAAGTCAAATAAGTTTATCCTAAAAAAAAAGGAAAATGTGATTAATCCTAGAGGATATGGGCCACTAGATCTTACTTCAAGTTATTGTCGTTGCATATCTAGCCTTACATTAATATCATCAATAATGACATTAGGTTTCACACCTAAGTGCCATTTCACAAGATCTAACCCCACTTATATGTTACTGTATATAGCCTACCCTTAATGAATTTATTATATAAATATCATATCTAAAATTAATTGTATATTGGGAACAATTTTCATAAAATTCATGCCTTTCTCTACACTAGCTAGTGAAACCCAAATTTGACATATATTATGAAACAACATAGTAACTATAAAACAACACACATGGGAACTTAAATTTCATAAAAATGATTCCAAAAAAATTACTAGGCACTATAAAAATCACACCATAATATTTCTAGATCAAAATATAAAGTTTGGGCAAAAACCCTTGTTATAATTACACCATAACAATGTAAACACTGCTCAAATAGAACATAAATTCACAACATTAATAGTATAATTACACAATAATTGATAATAATGATATAACCTAAAAATAACTTCACAATACATTTGATATCTTTTGTAACAAACTTATAAATCTAAAAAAAATTATATAACCTCTACTTACACCAACTACTTGCATAAAACATTGAAAACTAGTTGAATTTGCACTCCTTGAAGCTCTATTACAATTTATGTGTGAAATTGTACCTTTGTGTTACATGGTTTTCATCCTAAAATCCTTGGGATCAATGGGTTTCCATCAAAAGACCTCCAACATCCAAGAGTTTTCATTCCAAGATGGTTTGATGAGCATTGTTCAATAAGAGAAATTAATTAATTTGGCAAAAGATGGTCTAGAATGAAATTAAGGCATATAAATATCCAAAAGGGCCAAAAGGGGTTCCAAAACCTAACTCCTTACTTTAGAAAGATAGAAAACTAATTATAAAAATCCATTAGTTGTCAACTTTCTCCAATTTCCCATAATATGCTTTAATCCTACTTTTCTTGCTTTTATCCTATTCTAGGATTTCATCAAATTGGCCAACCTTTCTTGAGGATAAGAAAGTAAAAATAATTTATTATTTTGATTTAAAAACTATCATCCTCTTCATTAAAAACACCACACCCAACTTTGGCTAACAAAGTATTATTATTTAACTTGATCCCCTATCTACTTTTCAAACTTGCCAATTTTAAATAAATAATTAATAAATATTTGTTCCAATTTTATTTCTCCTATTCCCTTGTAATTGAAAATTAGATTAATTAATTATTAAATTTAAATTAATTATAAAGAGGACGTGACAATTCCTCCATCCTAAAAATTTCTTATCCTCAAGTGATTCAAACTTGGATGATTTAAATTCTTTGGGCCTTCCTAAGTGGCATCCTCAATTGGCAAACTCTTCCAAAGAACCAAATATTCAGTGATATCTCTATTCCTCAATCTCTTAACCTTGGTATATATCACCTCTTCAAGAATTAGGATAAATTTCCCCTCCTCATCCAAAGGTGTAAAATTTTTGGAGGGTGTAATTTTATGACCCAGAGATCCCTTTAGATAAGAGACATGGAAAACATTGTGAGTTTTACTATTTACAAGAAATGTCAGTTCATAGGCTACCTCACCAACTTTCCTTATAATTTTATAAGGTCCATAGAATTTGGGATTGATTTTATCTGCGCCAATTCTCTTGATGTATTATTTCCTATATGGCTACAACCTTAGATATACCATGTCACCTAGCTCAAAAGATCTATTTGTGTCATTTTTGTCTGCATAATACTTGTGCTAATTTTGTGGTTTTTGCATATGATCCTTGAGGTTTTTTAATACTTTTGAGTGATGGTTAATTAAATCACTTTCTTCCAGAACTTTATTATCTATAGAAACCAAATAAATAAATGTCATTGCATCATATCCATATAAATATTTGAATAGGGACATACTAATAGATATACGGTAAGTGGTTTTATAGCAAAATTCTCCCATAAGTAGCCATTTAACCCATGAAAATTACTAGCTTGAGGCATTATTATTTAAGTAACCCTCTACCCATTTGTTTACTATTTCTAGTTGGCCATTAGTTTGAGGGTGGTATCTAGAGATAGGAGTGAGTTCATTAACTATCAATATGAATAACTCTTGCCAAAAAGAGATAAGAAACCTATTATCACTATCACTAATAATATTATGTGGTATTCCATGCAATCTAAACACTTATTTAAAAAATAATTCAGCCACATGAAGGGATTTAAATAATGATGATATAGCAAAGAAGTATGCAAAATTAGTTAATATGTCCATTATTGTATACAGGAAATCTCTACCAATTACCTTGGGTAAACTTGTGATAAAGTCCATTGATATACTCTCCCACTTTTTGACTAGGAATGGGTAAAGGTTAAAGTACTCCTATTGGCAACCCTTGTTCCCCTTTGTTCTGTTGATAAATGCTACACTCCCTAACATGATTGAGAACATCATTCTTGAGACCCTTACAAGTGAATATTTATTGAATTTGCTTATATGTTTTGTAGTACCTTGGGTGTGTTATTATTGGCACATCATTCATTGATCTTAAAATCTTTTCCTTCATTGTAGATTTGGGTACTAGGACTCTATTTTTATTAAAAATCAACTCATCATATAATGCATACCTATCATACTTTACCACTCCCTCAATAATGTTAGTAATAAATTCATTCTTTGTGATGATTGGTGTTATACCTAGTTTTAATTATATTACATGTTAAAAACCTATATTTGGGGGTAAACCAGGTGGTAAATAATTGGAAACCTCTATGTGAATATAATATATTTTTTATATCAACATGATAATAATTAGAATTATCTTTAGATGAATCAAAATAATTTATCAAACAATATATTTCCCATGTTTCTTATCCTATTTAGATAAACCTCTTTATTCTTTTTGTTGTGACCATTTGTGGTGATTCATTGGACAAGCCCTTGAAAACTATCTCCTTCTCATTGGACTTAAACTTGAATTTCATAGTCTAGTAAATCTAGTAAAAATACACCAAAGAATGCATCCATTTCACTCCTAAGACCATGTCTATTCTGTTGTCCCCCAAAAATATCACTCATTTTTGGGACAACATTTGAACTTTTTTGGTCTTACAGATCAAAATTGTCTCTTCCCTTTTTGAAATTTGTCTTGGGCATTCAAATTCCTCATTTTTTGGGCTTCACGGCTTCTACAGGTGGGTTCAATCAAAAGAATCAGTTTCTAATAATTGGTCATTTTTGGAATTGGTTCATCGCCAAAGTTCAAAGGGTTAGTTCAATGCAAAAGGAAGCTTCCCGAAGGACAAGTGCCCTTGCAGAGGACACTTAATTGATAAAAACACCCTTTGAAATGGTCATTATCAAGGAAGTCAAAAGGTAATTCTTTCAGATTTGTTTAAGTCCATTTAAAATTGTTTCAGCAGACTTTTTGTTCGTGAGAATTTTCCACAGACTTTTTCTTCACGAGAATTTTCCCCGGGAAAAATGTCCATGGGAAGAAGCATAAGAAAAGCCCAAGGGAATATCTGAAGAAGCCCAAAAGGCTATTTAAAGACTGCTCGAAGGATAGATATCCTTGCGGGAGGCTATTCCAATTCAAAATGGGTCATTTCTCAAGGCCTAAAAGGGCAAGTCCAATCCAAAAAAGTGCCAAACAGAAAAGCCAAAAGAGGACAAAGGAATGACATGCTCAAAAACATCAAATTCAACACAGTGAACTAGCCATTGATCCTTTGAACATACAGACTAGAATACATTCACAAATTTCAAGGCCAAGACCATCAGAAAGTGGAGAAGGAAAAAAACAGCAAATTTAATCCAAGACCCAATTTAATTAACCAGAAAAGGAGGAATGATGAAGATAAGATCAGATTGCCAAGTGGACATTGAAAGTTGCAAACTTTCAATAAGCGCAACTTATTTCCCTGCATTGATAAAATCAAATGCGTAAAATGCCCCTAAGTTCCAGCGTGTCTTCTTAATAAATTCTAATGCCAAATGATGTATTTACTATTTTTGAGTCCTTCTTGAAGAGGCTATATAAGGGACTTTCTTCTATTGTAATAAGGATCTCTTTTTTGACAATTAAAATGAAACTCTGCCCTTTTTTTAAAGCATTACTAAGACTTTGAGCTCAGATTGCCGATCATATTTTATTATTGGAATAAGAAAGCAAGTGGTTTTTCAGACTTTGTGCTGTAATATCTTTGTTATTGAGGAAACTATTCTTATGTCTTTTTTCTTCAATATATCTTCTGTTCCTTTAATTTAATAAGCAGAATTAGTGATAGCACTCAAGAAGGTGTCCTAAAGAGTCGAATGTGGAGAGACTTTGTGCCCCCATAATTTCCTTTAGTGTGTTTTCTTTTCATTTCTGTGTAAAGGACCTTGAGGTGACTTTGTGCCCTCATTGTCCTTTGTATCTTACTCTTGACCAATCCAGGTGAAGACTTTGAGCTACATCTTGATTTGCTGGTTATTGCATCCTTTGCTACATTTTGTTGTTACTACTAGGAGTATTCTTGTGGTTTGTTGAATAGTAATTTTGAAAGAAGAGGAGTGTTGTCTATTATTTCCATTGAGTTTTTCCTTTTATTTGTATGCATCATCTCTGAATAAAGAGAGATGGATGGTTTGTCCTACCCTTGAGTATTATTTTTTGTTTATATATATATATATAACATACCTATAGGGAACCTCCCCTTGATGAGAGGAGAGATCAGTCCCCTTCTGATGTGATAAAACTACACATTTGGATGACTAATCTTCCTACTTTGGCTGATCAGACCTATTTTGTTTATCAGTACGTTGATCGACAAAATATTCAACCAACAATTTTTGGCAACTCCACTAGGGATATAGATAATATTGTGCAATTTGGAACCTCAAGTTTTAGATTGAAACATCACCTATATAACCCATTATCATTATAACCTTATCCATTATAGGCTCTAGCGACTTTGTTTCATGTCTTACCCATTATCTAATTATAACCTTAGCATTTTCATCCATCTCCATTATATTATCTAGTCTGCAAAACCAAAGCTGCTAAGAAAGAAAGAATAGTTTGAAGCCTCAAGATTTAAGCTAAAGTAGGGCCAGTTTCTTTTCCATTTTTGTCCTATAATTTTGCAACTCCACTCAGATGTGTTATCCCTATTGTTCATAATTAAATCATGGCAGTTTGAGGCCCTTATGGTAACTCTTTTGGCCCACTCAACTTAAATCCACCTCTACATGAGCTACCACTCAGTTCAAGGAAGAATTTCCCCAAATTCTTTGGTGATGGAAGAGTCCACCCTGATGAACACATTATAGCCTTCACCATAGCCTGTGGTGTGATAGGGGTGGAATTTGAAGACGTGGCAGTCAGGCTTTTTATGAAGACACTACAAGGTGCTACTACAGACTGGTTCTACCATCTACAAACTAGATCAATGACTGACTGGGATACACTTAAAGCCAAGTTTGAAGCAAGATTCAAGCTCATAAAAGATGCACATGCCTTGCTAGCCTAGCTCACACAGATGAAGAAGGAGCCCCATGAACCTATGAGGGAATTCATTCTCAGGTTCAACAAGCTGAGGCATAGGATTCCCATGATCATCCAACCAACACCTTAGAATCTCATGTGTTTCTTCATCAACTCACAGCTACCTAAAGTGAGTTTTCTATTGAGATGAGCTAGACACATAGACCTTGAGGCTGCTCAAGACTTGGCTACTAAGCTAGAAGATGACCTTATCTTGGTAGGAAAGATAAGGAGAGATCTTAATAGAGATAAACCCTCTTCATCTTCTGAATACTCACCCATAGTCACCACTGATCCAATGGTACAAAAGCTGGCAAATGAATTGCTAGCCTTGAAAAGGCAAATGGCACTAAGTATGTCTTCTGCTCCTCTATATAAAGATATATCAAGGAGGACATTCCCTAATCAGCCATATCAAGGCAATGCTACTAGAAGTCAAGGGCAACAAAATCATCTTCTTCCTCCATAGAGAAATCTTGCCTTTGAAGCACCTCCAACAAACTCGGTAGTTGGATATCTAGAAATAGAGCATGTTTCCTATTTCCAACCTAAGTTAGAGCAAGAAAATGGTGCTGATCTCTTCAAGGAGGATCTAGAAGAATTAGCTAGTGACTCCCACATTAGTTTCTTGAATTACCAAGATGAATCCAGAAGTGAAGGTGAAGCAATTAAAGGATCATACGCAGTATTCACCCAGTCTCAGAATCAGTCAGCCTAGTAGGCTAACAAAGAGAAGATAGAGGAGTGACCCCAACCAACAATTTCAATTACTGAGCAGAGAACCCCTCTTCATTTTTAATCAAAGGACTCGGTGATTACCAAAGAAGTAAGTACATTAAACATATCTGTACCTTCTACTTTAGCTTCACAAACTAGTCCTTCCCCTCTTAGAAATCAAAAGGATGAACTCCCATCCTCTCTTCCAAATCCATTCCAGTCATTTGACATGATTGATCATGTCAAGGAATCCAAAACTCAAATGACTGAGTTTGAATCCCTGCAAGTCAATCTTGAGCAATTGGACATTGATGGAGAACCAGATGCGGACCTGTCTGAGACAAAATATGTGGTCACCCAAACATCAGACCATATAGCACAAATTCTATCTGAGTCTTCAGGCAGGGGTAATTATTTCTTTACCACAGAGGATGTTCATGTTTCTACAAAGGAAAGTCCTGTAGCTGACAATCCAAGAATTGATCTAAACAAGACTTTAAGAGAATTGGTAGGATGCAGTATAAACAAGAAAGGATCTTCCATCTCTAATGAAGAGAAATCTGATAGGAGATCAGCTTTTGATGATGATAGTAATTCTTCCACCAATGATGAAGTTAGAACTATGTTGATATCTCCTCAAGGAGATATTCTTTTGTCATGCAATTTGTAAGTCAGCAACACCAACATAGCTGGATGTGAATCTTTATTTCTTAAATTGAAGATTGCTCAAGATGAAGAAGTCAAACTCCTTCACATCAAAGGAGATGTTGATTTGATAGTTTGTCAGGAATTTGATATGGACAATCCAATCATATGTTGGACTAAACTAGAAGAACAACCAATTATGGTAATGGACCATGCTGCTGTAAATCAAAATCAGGCAAAGGAACCCTTCATAGAGAGAGCAAGGAGTTATGGTTTTTAGTTTGAAGACCACATCCTACCATAGAGCAAAAAGAAGGAAAGACCAAGAGGAAGACGTAAAAAATTGGTTTCCTGGTGGAGAGCTCCATTTGCCTGTCACCATTTTTGGGGACAAAATGTCTTCTTACTGGTTTACCAAGATGGCGCACTATTTTCACTATCTCTCAAAAAGAAGCATCTGAAATACTTCAATTCTTGAAGTATCAGATCATTGCATATCATGACTCCGTAACCCAATGGCATACTTGAAGACACTGGAGATTCTAGATTCTACTCCTTTCAATTTGTTTTGTAATTGACAGAAGTTCCCCAACTGGAGCTAGTTGTTGTCCCCCAAAAATATCAATCATTTTTGGGACAACATTTGAACTATTTTGGTCTTACAAATCAAAATTGTCTCTTTCCTTTTCAAAATTTGTCTTGGGCATTCAAATTCCTCATTTTTTAGGCTTCACGACTTTTGCAGGTGGGTTCAATCAAAAGAATTAGTTTCTAACAATTGGTCATTTTTGGAATTGGTTCATCGCCAAAGTTCAAAGGGGCAATTCAATGCAAAAGGAAGCTTCCCGAAGGACAAGTGCCCTTGCGAAGGACACTTAATCGATAAAAGAACCCTTCAGAAGGGTCATTTTCAAGGAAGTTGAAAGGTAATTCTTTTAGATTTGTTTAAGGCCATTTAAAATTGTTTTAGTGGACTTTTTGTCCACGAGAATTTTCCCCAGACTTTTTGTCCATGAGAATTTTCCTGAGGAAAATGTCCATAGGAGGAAGCATAAGAAAAGCCCAGGGGAATATTTGAAGAAGCCCGAAAGGCTATTTAAAGATTGCCCGAAGGATAGATATCCTTGCGAGAGGCTATTCTGACTCAAAATGAGTCATTTCTCAAGGCCTAAAAGGGCAAGTCTAATCCAAAAAAGTGCCAAATAGAAAAGCTAAAAGAGGACAAAGGAATGACATGCCCGAAAATGTCAAATTCAACATAGTGAACTAGCCATTGATCCTTTGAACATATAGACTAGAATACATTCACAGATTTCAAGGCCAAGACCAACAAAAAGTGAAGAAAGAATAGAACAACAAACTAAATCCAGGACTCAATTTAATTAACCAAAAAAGGAGGAACGATGAAGATAAGATCAGATCACCAGGTGGACATTGAAAGTTGCAAACTTTTAATAAGCATGACTTGTTTCCCTGCATTAATAAAATAAAATGGGTAAAATGCCCCTAAGTTCTAGCATGTCTTCTTAATAGATTCCAATGCAAAATGATGTATTTATTGTTCCCGAGTCCTTATTGAAGAGGCTATATAAGGGACTTTCTTCTATTGTAATAAGGATCTCTTTTTTGACAATTAGAACGAAACTCTACCTAAATTGTAAAGCATTACTGAGACTTTGAGCTTAGATTGCCGATCATATTTTGTTACTAGAATAAGAAAGCAAGTGGTTTTTCAGACTTTGTGTTGTAATATCTTTGTTATTGAGGAAATTGTTCTTATGTCTTTTTCTTCAATATATCTTATGTTCCTTTAATTTAACAAGAAAAATTAGTGATAGCAGTCAAGAAGGTGTCCTAAAGAGTCAAATATGGAGAGACTTTGTGCCCCCATAATTGCCTTTAGTGTGTTTTCTTTTCATTTCTGTGTAAAGGACCTTGAGGTGACTTTGTGCCCTCATTGTCCTTCGTATCTTACTCTTGAGCAATCCAAGTGAAGACTTTGAGCTACATCTCAATTTGCTAGTTATTGCATCCTTCGCTACATTTTGTTGTTACTACCAAGAGTATTCTTGTGGTTTGCTGAATAGTACTTCTGAAAGAAGAGGAGTGTTGTCTATTATTTTCATTGAGTTTTTCCTTTGATTTGTATGCATCATCTCTGAAGAAAGAGAGATGGATGGTTTGTCCTACCCTTGAGTATTATTTTCTATATATATATATATATATATATATATATATATATATATATATATATAGCATACCTACAGGGAACCTCCCCTTGATGAGAGGAGAGATCAGTCCCCTTCTAATGTGGTAAAACTACACATTTGGATGACTAATCTTCCTACTTTGGCTGATCAAACCTATTTTGTTTATCAGTATGCTGATCGACAAAATATTCAACCAACATATTCCACTCAAACTCACCACATACCTTATAGTCTCCCATAGTAACATTGAGTTGCTTGATCACTTTGTTATATGGCATTGTAAATCCATCTGCAACAACAACATCGAATCCTTCAAAATATTCCATATGTAACCATATTTTTACCACCAATCCTTCATCAATGAAATTATGGTTGGTTCCACTATCAATAATTATTGTCATTCTTTGTCCATTAAATGCCCCATGAATTAAAAAATGTGATATTTAAGTGCTCCTAAAAGGGTTACTAGAGTAACTCTTCCTGTAATTTCATTTCCATCCTCTTCTATTTCTAAGTTTTCCACTTCTTTCAAAGTTTCATCTTCGTCTAGACCTTGTTCATCATCTTATATCTCTTCAATATAGTGCACTTTCCCTTTACCCAGGCATGTATGACTTGGTCTCCATGTATCTTTATTTGTGAAATAAAGCTTTTTCCTTCATACTTCATTCCTAGTATTCTCATCTATCCTTTTTGTGTTAGAGGGAGGCATGGTTTTTTGAAGAGGAGTAGGAGTTTATTTCTTCTAAAAACTTCCCTTGTTCTAACTAGGTAAAAATGGTTCAATAAGATAATATAAATTGCTCTTCTTATAGCATCCAGTAAGGTGACTAGTGTAAAAGCCTTGACAAAACCTCTAAGGGGATCAAAAAGTCCATCAATAAAAATAAAAATATCCTTTTTTAAAAAATATCAGTTATCATTACAGTCATATTTTGAAATTATGATACATAGGCACTTACTGATGTTTATTGAGTACTCTTATTCATCCCTCAATTCGAATATGTCAATAAGCCTCTAGATAAATTATTCAAATGTGTTTATTTGATCATGCCCTTGTGTTATTAGGCCATGATACCACCAATCATATGTAACACCCTAAAAATTTAGAGTATCAAATTGAATAGCTTTATTCTCCTTCATAGGGTTGAGATTAAGGTAAGTTTACAATTTCTACAACCCTACCCATGTTGAAATTGTATCACCACCATCATAGGTAGGAGTTGATAGTTTGCTCAATTTATTTTTTAGATCATTTCATCCACCACCATACTTATTTCCTTATCCTCTTTGTCATGTGGTTCCTATTTTCACTTATATTTTCACCCTTTGAGGATATTTCTAAGCTCTCCTCATCCAAGTGGCACAATTGAAACACCTCTAGGCTTATGGGTAGCCTAAGGATGAGGTGAATCTTTAGGTAGGGCTATCTCCCTTGATATACCAATTTGGATCATAATTACACCTAAAATTTATGGGATGGAATTGAGAGAGAAAAATAAAATAAAACTATCTTAATGGAGGTGATACATCAAATAAGTTGATGACTTCCAACCAGCTACATGTTACAAATGAAACCAAGAGACTAACCAAACATACACTTCTCCAATCTATATCTTCTCACATCAATATTACATTATGAGGTTATGGATGAATGCTTAGGCTAAGAGGAATATATAATTGGCCTTAAATTTAACTAGTTAATAGACTAACTCACTCAACCTTGACACTTCCTAGAACACTTCACATGCCCTGCAACATGTTCTCCAACTGTAAATAGGATGAAATAATGAGACAACATGCTAAGGAAATCATAATTATAAATAATAAAGATCAATCATAAAAGTATAAAACACTATGAATAGTCATTAAAAGGTAAAAATTATTAGTATTATTGATAAAATGGTATTCAAATGATCAAGGATTTGCCATACTCAGGTGGAGCATGAGTTATAATGGAAAAAATGGCTAGTTCTTATAGAACTTGAGAGAGAGAGGAGAAGAAAGAAGTCCAAGGGTCAAAAGAATACTTGTAAATCTGAGAAAATGAGGTAATTTTTCATCAAAAAATTATATGGGATGAACCATGCAAGGTCGTAAGAGATAAGTGGCCATACAAGGCATGAAACTCTTGCAAAGTGGCATGAAAGTTCTCATATTAGCTCAAAAAAATACCTTAATGATTTGGACCTATTTTAACATACCAAAACTGATTAAGGATAGGTCTGATTATTAGAATTAATGGTAAGTGTTTCATACATGCCTCCCTATGCATTTGTTTTAGTCTTGATCAATTGGAATCTCCCCAGAATGAGCTATCACCATCTCTAGTCTAAAAAACTCCACTTTCATGCACCCTGCACACTTTTCCTCTAATTTAGATTTAATTTTCCATTAAAATACATAAAAATTGATGGATTACACTTTTAAAATTTCTCTATGGCATTATAGGCATCAAGCACACCTTAAAAATCCATCCACTTGAAGCTTTCACACTTCTCACTAGCTTGGTCACTATGTTAGCTTTAATTGGCTAAGATGAGAGATATTTTTTGAACAATTTAGAATTTTTTTAAATTATTAAATTGATATTATTGGTTATCCAAACTCTACATATTCCTCCCAAATTTGGTTTCATCTTGTGAAAGTCCCTATAACTTGCTCAATACACAAAATAGTAAAAAGTACCATGTTTTGTACCCTGTCCATAAAATTATGTATAGTATAAAATCATGGGGAGTATCTTGATAGATTATATTTAAATTTTAAATCATCATCCTAGGAAAACTATTCCATTATATTATCTTTCCAACCTCATTTCTCCAAACTGGTCACTAACAAGGGTTTGTAAGGGTTTTAGCCTATTATGACCTCTTAAGCTTTGTTCATAAAGACGGGATGTTCAAATTGAAAAAAATACACAATAAAGTTTTTTAAGAACCCTTATAACTTATCCACAATTATTTTTCCCCCATGAAAAGCATCAAGAGAGATGTGAGCTTCCAAAGTTACTCTATTGAGCTCATGCTTCCACTTGCACACGCCTAATACTGACTTTGAGCCAAAATTGGATTCCCCTATAACTTATATACCTTTAAAAAGATTTAAAACATATTTAATTACCCTAAAAACATTACTTAACAATTTACAAGTCTCACTAAAATCTATAACTGAAAGTGGCCTACCATTTGGCTTTAGGCCTAAATTGTGTTTGACAGGCCTGCTTATTTACTTGAGGGTTTAGAACATTATATTGGGTATCTTCCCTCTCATAATGGTTCCTCAAGTTGTTTTAAATTATTTGTATCTTATTATCAATTCTACAATGTCTAATTTTCCCCTTATCTCATCCATTCCTCTACATTCCTTAAGGTTACAAGTTTTGTTCACAAGGGAAGTACATTTTGTCTGAGACAAAAGAAAGGGTACTTCCCTTATTTTTCCAAAAAAAATTGCCATTTAAAGGGATTATCAAATTAATGTATATTATATATAAAAAAATTTATCTCTTTATTAGGTCATATGACCTAATAACTCTTCAAAAAACCAAACAAACTTATAGAAAAGGAAGACTGTGCAGGGTTCCAAGATGTGGACTGTGCCTTGCTTGTCTAAAGCTACTTTATTTGATTCATAAACCATTGTGAGAGTATAATTATTTTATTATTAACATTATAAATGTATTTCAATATCATTTATTCCTTCAAACCCTATTGTACCTTTATATACATCTTGCTCAGTCAAAATTGGGTTTCAACTATTCACTAAGTTTTGCTTGTTTAGAACTCCTGTACGTGTACTTTGTAATAGTTGGAACTTGACCTGATGTTGTAAAAACATTATTAATACCTCCAAAGACCATTTTTAAATGACTTTGATCAATTTTTCTCGTGTTCATTCCATCTTCACACCAAGAACACTACCTTCCCTAACTATTTGTCACAGTCATCTACAATAGTTGTAGGTGCTCATTAGGTCCTAAGGGGTCTATATAGGCTTGTTTACATTGTTTATAGCTTATGGAGGTGATCATGATCTTAATGGAGGTTTTAAAAATCTATTTTTCATTCCAACCCTAATTTTTACCTTCATATAGACTTTGAAATCATTAAACTAAGTTTTCTCTACCTTTTGACTGTGATATCTTATTTCCTCAATTCTTATAGGTATGCATTACCTATTTAGACTTCAATTATTATATATTAAGACTTAAATTTAATATTTATAGTCACATATCACCTTAAATCACCTTGGATGGGCTAAAACACCATCAAAACACCCTGCTTAAGTAACTAACTGCTATCCCAGTTGTAGGTGCCTATTTCTTGTAGAGGGACACCTGTAGGTGTCCATGAGATTGAAGAACTATGTATCCACATCCTTTTGATTAAATTAATTCCATTTTATATACCATTTAACAAATGGAACCATTCTATCCATGAGGTAATTCATTATTTTCAACCTTAGGATATCAACTATCACTCAAACCTCAAAACCTGTAGATGTTAATGCAAAGTTTCAGTGTTTTTAAGGCAACTTTGAGGCCTTTAAATTCTACATTCCATACTTTCCCTTGACTCCATCTCTTGTAAATTTATTTTCCTATGATAATTATTATATATTTGGTTATTATAGGCATTAAAACCTTTAGTATCTCTATTATATGATCTCCAACAAAAGGCTTTGGACTTCTATTTTACATTTTTAGGGACTAAGGGCTTGAACACAATTATTTGATCCTAGAAGGTAATCCATAACTCCATTTTCTCATTTAACACTTAAAATAGGTCTTCTATGGTTAATTTCACCTACCAAGATCCAAAGGAAAGGCTTTATCATATTTTAACCTCTCAAACAAGGACTTATATACCTCTACTAGGGTCACCTGTAGGTGATTGTTAGTGCATACAAGGAGTAAGGGAGAATGTGAATAATGTGTATTACTTTAGACATCTTATGATTTTTATATCCATATCGAAACCTCAAATTCATTATTCATGCTTCAAAAGACTTGAACCATCACTAAGATCTTCACCCTAGTATGACATCATCATGATAGGCTATATGTGTACCTTGAATGGTATGGAAGTAGTATGTGAAATGTATGAGTAGTGGTATCATGACCTTGACCTTATAACCCACTCCATAATATTCCAAATATATCAAATGATGAATGATGATATTAAATTCTTGAGGCAAGTTTTACACCTTTTATCGACATTGGAAAACCTTTATGAGAGCACTTGTAGATGCACACTCCAATGAAAAACTATGTGTATGTTGTATTTGACTATCACAGTTCCATTTACACTATTTGGAGGATATAACCTACTTATTCCTACTTCTATAAAAATATAAACCTCTTGAGACCTCTAATATAGCTCCATGAACACACTAAACATGTTATACACATGTGATCAACATGATTGCATATGAGATTAGGTAAAGGCTTGGTTGTGAGGTGTTCATGACTATATATTTGATCCAAGCATGATGTTATGAGACTAAACATTAAGGGAGGATTATCAATATAGGATTTATATATGGGAAACATCACATCACATCACATTCCTACGAGACTTCTTCTAAGAACCAAACATTCTACAAACAAGGAAAATTGACTAAGACTACATATGGTGGCACCTTCTTACAACATGAGATAATTTTCTCATACAAAAACCATAAAACATGAAATTAAAAATGGATATCATCTGATAAGATATCCCATATCCTTTGGAGTCAACATCACCTATTGATTTTTACAGACTTGACCAAAATGAAGTAAAACCTATAGGGTGCACAAATTACCAAATAGAAAAACACAGTCAGCTTCAAGAGGATGGTTCATAAATCACAAGACACCATTATTTAAAATATTTTAATGTAAATTAATCTCTTTTAGTTTACTTTCACCTCCTAAAGGTGTTTGACTTGGAAGTTCTCCAACTATCTCTACCAAGTACAAACCTAAAGACTGGTTTTAAATGTCTAGAAGGATGAAAAGGGATCAAAATAGTTTTGGGCATTATTTAACACATAAAAATCATGTAATTCATTGATATGGATCTAATTAATTTAAATATTCATTCCATTGCCTCCCCCATGTGGCACATTACCCCATGGGCCATACAAGTGATAAAATTTTCTTTTTTCCCAAGAGAACTACCCTTTTTTTGAAGAACCTACCACTTTTAGTTACCAATAGTTGATTAATATATATGAGGACACATGGGGTATGAAATCACCTTTTATAACCTTCACATTTCCATAAGAGGCTGTACAACTCATTTAATGCCCATTTATGACCCCCAAAATGACTCAAAATGATAAATGGACTAAAAGACTAATTGACCAAGGCTAATGTGATATGGAATAACATAAAAAGACATATAATACATCCTATAACATAATATTATACCCCATAAAACACCTAAAAATCAATTTTTTACCTATAGGTTCCCCAATTTGACTTGCAAGGTCAAATTTGGTCAACCAGTTAGTGACTCATGGGGGTAGTATGCCTACTATACTAACTAGACCAGTAACATTATCAGTCCACTGGGCTTAGGGATTCATATGAAGTCTAAGACACAATAAGAGGACCTTGAAAACAATATCTTATCAAGACAAGACCAATTGACTACCTAAACCACACAAAGTAAAGGACACACACAAAACAAAATAAATAAACTAACAAGACACACACACACACACACACACACACACACACACACACACATATGCTCAAGGTACTTAGGGGAATTTAAAAAAACTATTATGCACAACTATAAACTAAGCATACCTCATTTCCATGATCAAAATGAAATTTTCTTGAGTCTTCTTCTTCATGAGATGAGCCATAGTGCCAAGCATGTTTCTCTTTGAATTGGATGCTTTGTAGATCAAACCTAGTCCTTGGAACTTCACTTGATCTGATCTCAAGTAATTCATCCTTAAATAGGTCTCCAATATATATATATATATATATATATATATATATATATATTCCTCTTGAACTTGTATACATACCTCATACTTTTTTCCACTCTTCGTCTCATGGTCAACTTGCATATTCTTTGTAGGCATAACTTCAATAGGATTGGTTTCTTGTTCCTTAGAAGATTGAGGCCAATAGGAGCTTATTCCATCCTTTAAGAGATGATGTGTTTCTCCCAACTAGTTAAGAGAATGATATCCCATCTTGATGATTTCAAACATGTCATCATGAGATGCATATGCCTCTTAGAAGGATAGATTTGAAAGGTTGTTTTTCCTTTGCATACTCACTTGAGTGCAAAGGCTACCTTATTTATTCTTTACTAGATCATAGCCTCCTTGAAGAGGAGTATAATTGTAGACACCTAAATCTAGCCACCAATAACCTCCAATCAGGCTTTTGACCAATTTTTAATAAAATACACAACTTGGCCTAAAAATACTAAAGCACATTAAAATATTTGAACTTGATATAGTCAAGTTTTGATTTTGGCTAGCGTATCCCTAAATAGGGTAGTGCAATTTATGGGCCAGCTAACTTTGATCAAATCATTTTGAGCCAAAATGCCAATTTTGCACCTAGGTGCTCTGGATTGCTCTTTCTTATCAAATATTTTGCACAAGATGTGTGCCTTTGTTATTTTCCATTGGTTACATCTTAAATGGGATAATAAATCCAATGCATTTAACATTGACTTCCAATTCTAATCTATTTAAATTTTGGACCAATAACAAGGTATTCTGATCGATTTTAAGTAATTTGTGCATAAAATGCTTAATCATACTTATATCTAATTAATCCAAATCAAGGCATAATTAATAATTCCATGGAAATTTTTTGAATACTTGTTTTTATAAATGAATATTGAATATATGCATCATCAGGTGACCTTATTTCTTGGGAAGACATCCTTAGGCCATAAATGCCACAAATATCAAGATTCATGCCTCCCATGCCTCATCAATGCCCTCCATGCCTCTTAATTTCTCCTCTATCCCAAATATTGATGAGCCTATTTATCAATTTTAATTACATAATTAGATTAATCCTTAGCCACACAACTCAATCTTGAGATGGACAGTTTAGGTTGATCCTAGCCATTTTCAAAAATCTATAAATAAGAGGCCTTGCCACATGAATTTTAAGCTTAGATAATGCAAATTTGCCATGCCAAATTAAATTTAGAGCCTCATGTAAATTATTTTTATAATGCCAAATTTTTTAGCCAAGCGAAGCCAAGCCACAATACATAAGGTGCCAACGAGATGAGGAAATATCCCAGCCTCCTTTGATGAAGACTTCATGAGCACAAATCAAGAAATCTAATCAAAGAACACTCTTGGAGCATCAAGGAAGGTAAGGAATGTGTGTTTCTTACATTTTATTTGTGCTTTGTTCATTTGTTTTTCTTCACTAAGTTCCCCCTTTGAGATAGGCTTAAGGTGTTAGCATTTAGTGTGTTTTATTTGATTTTGATTTCATTCACTAACATAATACTAATCTCCCCTTATTGAAATCCTATGCTCACAAATGTCATGCTCGGTGGGACCAAATAGATTTACAAAAATGATCACAAATCTCTTTCAATCAACCTAATAATTATTTCCTTGTAGAATCTTGAAGTAAGAAGCCAAAAAGAGTGAAAATTTGAGTAAAAACATGTTTTTCTAGAAATCACAGGTTTTTTCTAACACAGTCATGGTATTTTTGATCTGAGTCATGATATTGTCCTACAACTCATGGTATTGTGCTTAAACTATTTTTCTTTTAGACTAGCTTTGTGTTTATGTGTAGATTTAACAATATCACTACTATCTTAGTAGCAGAATTATTCTATAACTCATAGGGTTTCCAAAATAAGTCATGGTATTTTCTAACCATTAATAGGTTAAATGATAATACCACTACTTTAAAAGTTGTGGGATTGTCTTTCAACTCAAGAGATTGTCACTATGAGTCATGGTATTGTAGTGTGCAGAATATTCCATTTTCTAGAGCTTCATTTGGGGCCATTTGAACTCCATTTTTGATTTTTTTTTTAAAACCATGTGTTTTTTCTTGAATTTTCATAATATATCATAGTTTATCTTGAAGTTATATACATTTTTCACAAAACCCCATTTTACCAAAAGTATCAGGATTATCAACCCAAATAGTGATATTATTACCCCAAGTCAAGGTATTATTGCCTTGAGTCATGGTATTGTTACCTTGGGTCATGGTATTATTACCCCAAGTAATATTATTATTACCCTAAGTCATGGTATTATTACCCCAAGTCACAATATTGTTACCTTGAGTGGCAGTTTTGTAGAGTTGTAGGATTGCTCTATTAAGTAGTGAGATTGCATTATGTCAACTTGAGAGCTTATTTTCCTAAGTTGATTATTTCATATTCAAAATTTCTTCAAAGCTAAACCACTTGCTAACATTTTTCTTGTGGGACCAGCTTGGAAAATTGCTAAAACATGTTTAGATCATCTTTTGCATGCTTTAAAATTAACTAGGAACATTATTTTGGTGCGTAATGTAACATTCAAGTGCTTAAGTAAGTATTTTTGAGAATTATTATTCAAAGTTCAAGATCTTAAGACCAAGGGGTCAAAATAACACCATCATACCTTTCGATTTAGGGCTTAAAAATGAACTCATCTTTCAAAGCTTTTGTACTCACTACTTGTTTCAATTAGCACTTTGTTTTCTAAAAATAGAAGGATGTTGCATGTATGCTCTTCCATTTGTCCCCTTTAGGGAACCCTTGAAATCAAAATCACTTTCTTTATTTGCAAAATTGCCTATTCTAAGGCATAGAAAGAACATCATCTAAAGCACTCTCCAAAAACTTGAAAAAGTATTGGGTGACCTTGACACAACCCTAAAGCCTTTCTATTTTATGCTTTCTTTCATTTCATTTCATCTTGGATAGTGATTGGAGTGCACATGGGATGTATCTACACTTTGGACATCGCACTACACTGAGCAAACAATAGGATGTAGCGGTTGTAAAAAGGACTAGACCTTTTTGCAATAAGATAAGCACCATAAACATCTAATTTCTATGCTTTTATTTCTCATCATTTGACATGAAATTCATTGTGTAATTGATTCCCTTAGAAATGTTTAAAACTTGCTAGTTTAGTCAACCCCACATTACCATACCCTTTTTAGGATTTTGATGATTATACTTAGAGTATTTTTGTCATTTTTGCTTGGTATGTTTTGAGAATAAAGTATGATTATTTATTTGTAAACCATGCCAAAATCAATTTGTTTATATGTAATTCTTTTGTCTAAAGAGGTGTTATGATGGTTTTTTAACACCACACTTGTGCCTTAAAATTTTTTCTAACTTGTTTGTTTGTATGTCATTTGAGTTGTGGAGGGTAGTGTTATGATGCCCAAAACATATTAGAACCATTTTACCTTTGAGCATTTTGAAATATAATATTGACCACATAATTTGAGCATCCTTACACTTTTAGGATACTCAATTTATTTCAAAACTTGTTTACTATTGCACCAAAAACCATTTGTTTCAAACCATATCATGTATACCATTTGGACCTTTGTCTTATGCTGTCATGTTGTCCAATATTGTCTAGCTTGTTTGGTCAAATCATAGTTTTCAAATTTGAGTTTTCAATCAACCTTATTAATTTTGAATCCAAACATTGATTGATTTTTGTTTAAGCCTAAATTCATAGGGCTGATACACAGATCTTTCTTTTTTGGATTACATAACTTTGGTTAATGATTACCCAAAATTGAAAACTATTGATGATTTGTTTGTTTAATGCCTATCCTCATAATTGTTTGTACCTTTATTTAGGAGAACATAGTCTTTCTCAAATTCCTTTTGCATTATGCCTTATGCCAACTGATCATGTTTATGTTTACTTTTGTGTGCAAGGTCTATGTCAAAGATGTTTCCAAACTTGTTAGATTAAATCAAATCACATCATGCCTTTGTTTCAAGCCTAGATTTTGATACCATTTGGCCAAAATTCCTGGCATGCCTATTTGTTTGTGCCTAGCTTTTGACTCTGCATATGGACAAAAGACCTAGTAACTCAACTGTTAGGACTCGAAAGCACAATTGATTACCATGTACAAGCAACTAAATGCAAAATTTAACCAGAAGTAACAAGTAACTAGAATTCAAGAATAACACAGAATATGAGAGGCAATACCCAATTGTATTAATACTCTTCTAGAAGGAAATACAATAAAGAAGATGCCATAGTCTTCTTCCTTACACTCATTTAGGGCTCCCACACCTCTAGGGCATAAACAGTAAATCTCTTCAAGAGCTCACTCTCTCAATTACAGTCCCAACAATCAACTCAAACATAGAGTTGTTGTTCACCTCCAACCAGTCAGTATCACTACTGCTAGTACACAAGTACTCCACGTACTCCACGACCAAGTACACACCATACTCCAAGTAGATCTCACCTGATCTTGCTACTTGTTGTGTTGCTGACCTCCCTGATCTTACACACTGACAAATCAACCTAGTTCTGCACACCTACAAACCTAGATCTCGCACACACACACGCACACACACACACCTACAGATTAACCGACCTTACTTACACATGTAGATCTCTCTACACCCTGAAGAACCCTTGTCCTTACCTCACCAAGTCCTTATGATTCTCCAAACTAGTACCCTAGTGGATCTTCTACCAGATCTTGCTATCCCATAGATCTACCTGATCATACACACTCGACACCCCTGTGGAAATAGGAGGAGCTACCCTTGCTCTCTTCACACTAAAGGAGCTAACCAAGCTCAACTCTCTAGCACCAATTTACAATACAGCCCATGAGTCTATTATATAGATCCCATGTAAACAATAATTAGACATCTAATTACAATAATTAGATCTACAACTCAAGACTAAAATTAGCCTTTACATGCAAACAACCCATTCAACTAACTAATTGTTCATCAACAACTAGTTCTAGAATGCACTGGCAACCAACGTCAGTCCCTCTCTATCTAGAGGTGACTGACGTCGGCCGACTCATGACTGATGTCGGTAGCCCTGTGCTCTGATATGACCGATGTTAGTTGCACTGTTGATGTTGATTGTTGTGCACCTTAGCAACCTCCTCCATGTCTGCATATAGTGAAGCTTTTAGCTCCACAACCTAACATCAACTTTTCCTTTTCCTAGATTAGACCCTATTTGGAACACTCTGACCTAGACCTTTGACATACCAATTTTTATTTAGATTCTTAACCTTTTATATGTATGACATTTGACATTTGATGTTAGACTATTTTATGCCAAGTTTTATCACCAACCATTTTAGAGATACAGCTCCACCTTTAGACCATATTAGAGATACAACTACACCCTTTCGACCAAGTTAGACCAAGTTTGAACCATTTGTCCTTTGGACATAGTTTTTAGAGTTTGTAAAACTCTAAGCTTTTCTGGTTTTGGAGATTTTATCATTTATGTAGATATGTCTAGTTACACCCATGGTAGAGTCATGTATAATCCAATTTATGATAGAATGGCTAAACAAAAAGACTTTTATGGCTTTAGTCAAGACCTTAATGATGCTAATATGGTTTGTGAGATAGATTTCTATCCACCTCATAATAATTATTCATGGGAACAAAGTCTTGGAACAATTTATGATACAAATCAAGACCTTGATTGGTATGAAAAGGCTTGTGAGGAGGAATTTGAAGACCCAACTATAGATAATATTATTTGGGATATGGATCAATACCCTCTTTACAATAATCAGTGCATAGAACATAGTCAAGAATTAGCTTATGATCCAACTCAAGATTGGGATGATATGGTTTATTAGGAGAACTTGGACGCTTTGGTTTGTGTAGGTAATCAAGATCTATAATGTCCTTTTTAAATCTGATCTTTAGGTACTCCTAACCCTCTTTGGATTATATGAGTTATCAAGCTTTACAATATCCAAGGAATACCCTTCCCATTTCACAAGCCATTACCATCAACCAACATAGCCATATTATTGACATTCCACCTCCCACAAGTGTCAATTAGTATTGATAGAATCACACTTTATTGAATTAAATCCATGGTGACATAGAAATTGAAAAAGAGAAAGGAGGCTAATACCACATTCATGTAGAAGAACATTCTCCTAGTGAAACCTTTTTAAAGGTGTTGGGGGACAATCAAAGTCAGAACTCAACATCTTATAGTGAAATTTTTTTAGAAGCACTAGAAGAAAATCAAATTCAAAAGCCAATTTTCATTATGAAACCTTCTTAGAGATGATATAGGATAATCAAGATAACTTCATTGGTGAAAACCTCATTGAGACACCAATAACTAAGCACAAAAGTTCTTCACTACTTGATGAAGATAAAATCAAAGATCAAATAAAAATAGCTTCATATCTATAGCCTAATTAGATGGTATCTACTCTTAGGCCCAAATAATAGAAAAATATGATGGTCCTATCGAGAGAACAATTCTTTGACCCTGCCACAATGAAAGTCATGTCAAATTTAGCATCAAAAACATTACATGTGACTGAACATCCTGATCTTTATTTGTTTCCCAACCATTCCACATTCTATTATCATCTAAAATTTCATTTCACAATCAAACCTACCATGAATTATTTATCCTTATTTACCATCCATGACCACACTTTCCTTTGTAGAGGCTACAAAGATACCTTGTCTCAATGTTTGAAGGAATCAAAATCAATGACCAATGAAGATCACAAAAGAATTTTTGAAAACTAAATCTGTAGGCCATTCTTGATAGAGAAGTTATTTATACAAGGTGTGAGCTATCAATTAACATAATAAAAAATTATATTTGTAACATTTGTTGATTAAGATGTGCATCTCCCCATCAACAAGAATAATAGAATCAAAAATCACACCCAAGCCAAAAACATGTACCATACCATTTCACATTGCCATGACATTATCATTATTACATATCCTTTTTCCATTGTCATGTATCTTTCTATTTACCCCATCACTTGAGGGCAACCCTCTTACCATTTTATCCAATCTATCAAAAACCATCATTATCCTAAGCAAAACCATACCATCCTATTATTCCAGTTCTATCTAGACCAAAGCCTATTTTTAGTCATCTTACCCAATCCTATTATTGATCTTGATTCTTTTGGTTCTTCCCATAATTTTTATGAGAGGATTCTGATCAAGTTTCAATAATAAATCAAATCTATGTTTATAATGATAGTCTATGAAAGTAGTGTGACAATTGATCTAACAAGATATCTTTCATCTTTTATCAAGTTTGTTTATGTAACCTAGATTATAACTACCTATAGGCAAATCAGTATCTCACTAGTCTTGCTACTAATTATAACCACCTATGGCTAAATTAGTATCATTGGCCTATGTCATTGTATCCTAGTTATAACTACCTATGGGAAAACTAGGGGTATCACTTGTTTACCATGCATTGTTGCATCACCTTGCCATTGTTATTTTCATTTGACTGGCCATTTGATAGATTTGAGAACTTGTTGGGACCTGGTTGGTTTTTCATCACTTTTTGTGTGGATGGAATTATTGTGAATTGAGGACACTTTAGGACTACATAGGTCATGCTTAATTCATGTTGAGGTCACCTCAGTCCCCCTTTTCCAAATTCTCTCACCATTTTGTGAACAACTTAATATAAATACTCTCACCATTTTGTGAGTAGGTATCTTTTCATTCTCTAATGAGTTAATATACCTCAAAATCCAAAAACATTTATAAACATTTAAAAAATCTAAAAACATTTGTCCTATCTAAGCCTAGTTAGTTATCCTTGATCCACCTTGTTGGGGCATAGTCATTATTAGGATGTTTTCTTTTGCTTTTATATTTAGGCTTTTTATTTGTTTGTTTATTTCAATTTATTTATTCATTTGTTTTTTTATTTGTTTGTTTTTCTATTTGTTTGTATGTTTGCTTTCCTATTTGTTTACTTTCAACACGGTTGCTTTGACTTAGTCTATATGTATGTATTGGGTGATTCCTTGCACACATTATTCTTGAGTCTATCCATATTCATACGTCAACATTGTCATCATGGTTTTTATCATTGGTGCATTGTTTTTGAGTGTTTATTAGATTAGGAGTTAGTCTTTATGAATATTATGGGATAATCTTCATGGTTTTCTATCATGAATCCTACTATCACATGCTATAGAAAAAATTATCTTCAAGAAGGTCTATAATCAATGGATCCACAAAATTTTCTCCTTGGCACCTTCACAAATCCTCCCACCCACCTTGATCAAATAAACCCATTGACCATTCTAATTGTATCATTGCTAATAAGGATGAGCATCTCCTCATTGGTAGGTACAACTAAATCATTTCTATTGATCAATATTATTATTCTATTCATCTCTTTCATCACTTCATGCTCACTCATCTTTAATCTATATTCTAGGTTATATCCTTATGTTATGCTTGCTAATTAGCCCTAATTGGGGTACCATCATATTTATCCAATCTAGGTCATATTAATTATTATAACCACCTAGGGGCAAATCATTATTTTTGAATTTTATTCTTGATTATAACTACCTTTGGTCAAATTAACATCCTTTTTAAATCAATGCCTACAAGTATTTTTTCATTTGGATTAATCTCAACCATGGGTTAATTCTATTTTTCTTCTTACTTCTTTTCGAGGGACTGTCCATCAACATATGTGATGGTCACTCCCTTGAGGGGGCATCATCATAGGCTTCAAAAAGCAATTTGGAGATTTTTTTTTCAACCATCATCTTCTTTTCGACATACAGGCCATCTCTCATTATTTGAGAATACATTGTTTTGCCTATGGTTCACAACATCTTTCCAAATAGGGGTAAACTATAGACACCTAAATCTGGCCACTAATAACCTCCAATCAGGATTTTGACCAATTCTTACTAAAATACACAATTTAGCCTAAAAACACTATAGCATATTAAATTTTTTGAACCTAATATAGTCAAGTGCTAATTTTGGCTAGGGTATCCCTAAATGGGGCAGTGCAATTTATAGGCTAGCTAACTTTGATCATATCATTCTGAGTCAAAATACCAATTTTGTACTCAGGTGCTCTGGATTGCTATTTCCTATCAAATATATTACACAAGACATGTGCCTTTATTATTTTTTATTGGTAACATCCTAAATGAGATAATGGATCCAACGCATCTGACATTGACTTCCAATTCTAATCTAGTCAAATTTTGGACCAATAATAAGACATTCTAATCAATTTGAGTAATTTATGCATAAAGTGTTTAATCATGCTTAGAGATAATTAATACAAATAAATTTCTAATTAATAATTCCATGGAAACTTGTTAAATACTTGTTTTTATAACTAGATATTGATTATCTACATCATTAGGTGACCTCATTTCATGGGAAGACATCCCTAGGCCATAAATGCTACAAATATCAAGATTCATACCTCCCATGCCTTATTAATGCCCTTCATGCCTCTTAATTTCTCCTATATCCCAAATATTGATGAGCCTATTTATCAAATTTAATTGCATAATTATATTAATCCTTAGCCACACATCTCAATCTTGAGATGGATAGTTTAGGTTGATCTTAGTGATTTTCAAAAATATATAAATAGGAGGCCTTGCCACATGTATTTTAAGCTTGGATAATGAAAATTTACCATGCCAAATTAACTTTATATCTTCATGAAAATTAGTGTTATAATGCCAAATTGTTGAGCCAAGCCATAAGGTGCCAAGGAGATGAGGAGATAGCCAAGCCTCCTGTGATGAAGACTTCATGAGCACAAACCATGCAAGCCAATCAAAGAACACTTTTGAAGCATTAAGAAAGGTAAGTAATTTTTTTTATTTAATTTTATTTTTGTTTTGTTCATTTTTTTTTATTTACTAAGCTCTCCCTTTGAGATAGGCTTAAGGTGTTAGCATTTAGTGTGTTTTGTTTGATTTTGATTTCATTCACTAACGCAATACTAATCTCCCATTATTGCAATCTTATGTTCACAATAACCTTCTCCAATGACTATAAACAAGTCATCCCAAGGCTGATTAGAAACTTTTTCTTTCCCATTCATAATATCTTGCATAGTGATGGAAGAACCATTGACTATTTCTTCCTCTTTGGCAAAAAGAAGACATTCTTCCATATCAACCCAATCTGAAGATTCAACACAAGAGACCACATCTTATTTATAATTTATAAAATATTAATAGATATCAAGTTACATCTCAACCTCTATAATAGGACTTTTGTTCTTAAGGGCTTCAATATCTGCAATCTCCTTTGTGATTCCAAGACTAAGCATCTTGAAGTCATCTGACTTGTCCAACAACCCTACCAAGGAGCTAGAATTTCTTCAAGAAAGAGTTCTAAGTTTTTATAAACAAATTACTCCTCTTTATGTTCCCATACCATAGGTCCATCTAGGTAAAGGGTGATGGGGTGAGTACAAGATGAAATATTTGGTGGAGGTGGCACATAGAACTCAAAATCAAATTGAGAGTGGAAAGTAGGGGATTATTTTGGAAGCTCTTAAGGAAGGGGAGGAAAACCTTGGGATCAAATGGATTAGTTTTATTCCTTACATTTGATAATAAATTAATTAACATCTTATTTATCTTGATCACTCTCTTGAGGGAGGTTATATGGGGTGTGTTTAGTCATAAGATCTTTTTTTGGGTCTAAACCTTCCATCACACCTTGACTCAATAATTTCAACCCTAACTCTAACTCTTCAATTTTCTTGGCTAGGTTCTCTTGAAAAAATCTTTATTGAAGTTAAAATGCATCCTCATGAGGACTATGAGTATAATAAGGCTGACATGAAACACTAGAAGCTTCTTGAAGGGTGGGAGGGGCTTGCATAAGATCAAACTCTCTTTCAATTTCACACTCCTTATCTAGGCTTTTAACTTCTTTATTTCCCCATGATTACACTACCTTATTCCAGAATATAATGTTGGGATTAGGACCCTATTTTTGAGGTAGTGGTGCAAATTAAGGAGTGGATGAATTTTTTAAGAAGTTTGGGATCTCTTTAGGTTTGGATTCTCCACCTTGTCTCAAACTTGGAATCTCATATCTAGAAGTCTTATCTTTAGGTGGGGATGTAATGGGAGAGGGAAATGAGGTATTATATTCCAATTATTTTACTGATGACATAGACTGCTACATATGCATATTATTCAAATTAATCTTCTTATCAAGATTTTCTTTAAAAATAGGGTTTTCCTTCTCAACTCTCTCTTCTAGTTGATTGGGAAAATTATGACTTTGAAAAGCTTGATTGGGATCATGAGTAGGAGTTAATAGGAATGATATCACTCTTAGAGAATTGGATGTGAAGGCTAATAGTTTTGATGAGGCTAACTTTGATGAATTTTTATGTTATCTTCCAAGGATGAAACTAGGCCACTCACATCAAGCATCTCACTTATGAGATTTTACCAATTGGATATCTCAATAGGTGCCCACTCTCTTTTGACTAGCTCTAATGCATATCTCACCTTATGAATAATATTACTAGAGACATCTTGGCCATATCCCCTTTGTGAGTCAAGATCCACATTTACTTCTCATAGCCTGAAAGTGTTTGCTTGAAGGTGTAAATGGATTAACTTAAGAAGTGGCTAGGTTGAGTAGGAGGAGAAAGAAATTGAGAAGGATAACTATAAGATTTATACACTTAATTAATGGGCTAGTTATATCATTGATAATAATCGTGACAAGACTGGTAATAATCACACCAAGGTTGATAGGGAGTGCCATAAGCTGGATATGTCTCACCAACTTTTTTAGAATAGTATTCAACACCAAAATTAGCCATGAAACTTCATTAGGAGAAATAACACAAAGAAATATATTACCAAAAATATTCAAAAGGAAACCTAGGTTGTTTTACAAGCTGATGTATCTTTGGAGTCACCATTGATGCTTAGATAGATGCCTTTAAAGGCTTATTATTGAAAGACAACACCAAAAATATTTCAACCTCTTGGACTAAGAGTCCCATTGAGCATGCCAAAAAACTATTTTCACTTGGATTTTCACTCTTTGAGGAGATTTATAACCTCTCCTCATCTAAGTGGAATAATTGAAACACATCTAGGCTTGTGGGTAGCCTAAGGATGATGTAAATCTCTAGGTAGGGCTAGATCCCTTGATGTACCACTTTGGATCACAACTACACCTAAACTTTAGGGGAAAAAGGGAGAGAGACATTAAAATAAAATTATCCTAAGGGAGGTGATACACCAAATAATTTGATGACTTCCAACTAGTTACATGTTACACATGAAACCAAGAGACTAACCAAACATACACTTCTCCAATATGCATCTTCTCACATCAATATTACATTATAAGGTTATGGATTATTGCTTAGGATAAGAATACTATACAAGAGGCCTTGAATTTAAATATTTAATATACTAACTCACTCAACCTTGACACTTCCTAGAACACTTCACATGCCATACAAGAAGAAGCTTTTCAATAGTAAATATGATGAAAGAATGAGACAACATGCTAATGAAATCATATTTATCACTAAGAAAGATCAATAATAAAATAATAAAACACTATGAATAGTCATTAATATGTAAAAGTAATTAGTATTATTGATCAAATGGCATGCAAATGAGTAGGGTTTTTCAATACTCAGGTGGAGCATGAGTTACAATGGCCAAAATGGCTAGTTTTTATAGAACTTGAGAGAGAGAGGAGAAGAGAGACATAAAAGGGTTAAAATAACACTTCTAAATCTGAGAAAAGGAGTTACTTGTGCATGATAAAATGATATGGGATGAACCATGTAAGGTCATAAGATACAAGTGGCCATACAAGGCATGAAACTCTTGTAAAGTGGTATGAAAGTTCTCATTCTAGCTCAAAAAACTTTCTTCATGATTTGGACCTATTTTAACATCCCAAAACTGATTATGGATAATTATGATGATTTTAATGAAGGTTAATTATTTCATAAATTCCTCTCTATACATTGGTTTAAATCTTGGTCATTTGTAATCTCCCCAAAATGAGCTATCACCATCTGTAGTCTAAAAAAACTCCTCTTTCATGCACCCTACACACTTGGCCTAAAATTTGGATTTAGTTTCCTATTAAAATACATAAAATGGAGTGTATGACACTTTTAAATACCCTCCATGTCATTAGAGTCATTAGGTACACCTTAAAAATCTATCCACTTGAAGCTTTCACACTTCTCACTAGCTTGGTCACTATGCCAACTTTGACTGGCTAAGATGAGAGCTATTTTTTGAACACTTAGGATTTTTTTTAAAGTATTAAATTTATATTATGGGTTATTTAAAATCTATATATTCCTCCCAAATTTTGTTTCATCCCTTGAAATTCCCTATAACCTATATAATACATAAAATAGTCAGAAGTAACCTATTGTGTACCCTATTTGTATAATTCTGTATAGTCTAAAAGCACGGGGATTATCTTGAGAGAGTATCATAAAATATTATATCATAATCTTGGGAAAAATATTCCATTATATTAGCTTTCTAACCTCATTTCTCTAAACTGGTCACTATCAAGGGTTTGTAAGGGTTTTAGCCTATTTTGACCTCTTAAGCTTCATCCATAAATATGGGACATTCAAATTGAAAAAAATCCACAATAAATTTTTTTATGACCCCTTATAACTTATATAAAAAAAATTTCCCCCATGTAAAGAATCAATAGATATGTGAGCTTCCAAAGTTGCTCTATCGAGTTCCTCCTTCCACTTACACATGCCTAATACTACCTTTGAGACAAAATTAGATTCCCATACAACTTATCTACCTTTAAATTTTTTTAATAGATCTAAAATTACCCCAAAAAACATTATTTAACAAGCTATAAGGATCACTAATATCTAGAAGTTAAAGTGGCCTACCATTTAGCTTTAGGCCTAAACTATGTTTGACAGGCCTGCTTGCATACTTGAGGGTTTAGGACATCATATTGGGTAACTTCCATATCATAAGGGTTCCCCATGTTGGTTTGAATTTTTTACATATTATAATACCTTATCCAATGTATCATTTCCCCCTTATCTCATCCCTTCCTCTATATTCCTTAAGGTTGTAGGTTTTGCTCACAAGGGAAGTAACTTCTATCTGAGACAAAATAAAGGGTACTTCCCCTATTTTTCCACAAATGATTTTCATTTAAAGTGATTATAAAATTAATTTATATGATCTATAAAAACATTTAGCTCTTGTTTAGGTCATATGACCTACTAAATATTCAAAAAACCAAACATACTTCTAGAAAATGAAGACTATGCAAGGTTCCAAGATGTGGAGTGTGCCTTACTTGTCTAGAGCTCCTTTATTTGCTTGATAAACCACTGTGAGATTATCATGAGGTTATTAATACCATAATAAATTTATTATAATATCATTTATTCCTTCAACTACTACTATACTTTTATATACATCTTACTCAGTCAAAATTGGGTTTCAATAATTGATTGAGTTTTGCTTGTTTAGAGCTTGTAGGTGTACTTTGCAATAGTTAGACCCTAACCTAATGTTCCAAAAACATTTTTAATACCTTAAAATACCATTAATAAATGAATTGGATCAATTTTTCTCATGTTCATTCCATCTTCACACCAAGAACACTACCTTCCCTACTCACTATTTGTCACAGTCATCTACAATAGTTGTAGGTGCTCATAACATCCTAATGGGTCCGTATAGGCTTGTTTAAATTGTTTAGAGATCATGGAGGTGATCATGATATTAATGGAGGTTTTAAAAATATATTTAATAATTTTAACCCTACTCGTACCCTTCATATGCACTTTGAAATCATCAAACTGAGTTCTTCCTACCTTTTGACTATGATATCCTATTTCCTCAATTCCTATAGGTATACATTACCTATTTGGACTTCGCTTATGATATATAAAGACTCACCTTTAACCTTTATAGTCACCTATCACTTTAATTCACCTTGGATGGGCTAAAACACCATTAAAACACCCTACCTAAGATGCTAATTGCCTTCTTAGCTGTAGGTACCTATTTCTTGTAAAGAGACACTTGTAGGTGTCCATGAACTTGAAGAACTATGTATCCACATCATTATGATGACATTAATTCCATATTGTATACCATTTAGCCAATGGAACCATTATATCCATGAGGTAATTCATTGTTTGCAACCTTAGGATATCAACTGTCACTCAAACCTCCAAACCTATAGATGTTAATGCAAAGTTTTAATGTTTTTTAAGGCAACTTTAAGGCCTTTCACTTTTGCCTTCCCTACTCTCCCTTGACTCCATATCTTGTATAGGTCTTTTCCTATGATAATATTGATATATTTGGTCATTATAGGCATAAAAACCTTTATTATCCCTATTATATGATCTCCAACAAAAGGCCTTGGACCTCTATTTTGCATTTTTAGGGACAAAGGGCCTGAACACAGTTATATGATCCTAGAAGGTAATCCATAACTCCATTTTCTCATTTGAAACTCCAAAGAGGTCTGTTATGGTTAATTTCACCTACAAAGATCCTAAGGAAAGGGTTTTTCATGTTTTAGCCTCCCAAACAAGGACTTATATACCTCTACTAGGGTCACCTATAGGTGATTATTCAGTGCATACAGGCAATAAGGGAGAATGTGAACAATGTGGATTATTTAGACCTATTATGAGTTATATATCCATCTCAAAACCTAAAATTCATTCTTCATTATACAAAAGTCTTGAAACCATAACTAATATCTTCACCCCAGTATGACATCATTATGATAGGCTATATGTGCACCTTGAATGGTATAAAGGCAGTATGTGAAATGTATGAGCAGTGGTATCATGACCTTGACCTTATAAACAACTCCATGATATTCCAAAGAGATAAAATGATTAATGATGATATAAAATGATTTATGAAATCTTTACACCTTGTTTTAATGTTGAAAAACCTCTATGAGAGCACCTGTAGGTGCACACTCCAATGACAAACTATGTATATGTTGTATTTGACTATCATAGTTCCCTTTTACACTTTTTTATGGATCTAACCTACTTATTACTACTTATAAACACATATAAACCTCTTTATACCTCCAATACATCTCCTTTGACACACTAAACATGTTATACACACATGATCAACATAATTACAAGTGAGATTGGGTAAAGGGTTGATTGTTAGGTGTTCATAACTATATATTTGATCCAAGAATGATGTTATAAGACTAAACATGAAGGGAAGATGATAAATATGGCATTGAGATATGGTAAAAATCATGTCACATTCATATGAGACCTATTCTAAGAACCAAACATTCTACAAATAGGGAAAACTAATTGAGATTGTATATGGTGGCACCTTCCTAAAACATGAGATAATTTTCTCATCCAAACACCATTAAACATGAAATTAAACATGGAGATCATTTGATAAGTGATCCCACATCCTCTAGAGTCAACATCACTAATTGGTTTGTATGGACTTACCCAAAATGACTCAAAACCTATAGGGTGCACAAATTAGCAAGCAGAAAAATAGAGCTTCATGAGGATGGTTCATAAAGCACAGACCACCATTATTCAAAAACTTGTTATGGAAATGAATCTCTCTAAGTTTGCTTTCACCTCCAAAAGTAATTTAACCTAGAATTTCTCCAATTGTTTGTACCAAGTACAAACCTAAAGATGGGTTTTGTATGTCTAGAAGGATGAAAAAGGATCATAATGGTTTTAAGAAATTTTTAGCACCTCCAAAACATGTCAATAATTGAGATGGATCTAAGTAAATTGAATATTAATTCTATGACCTTATCCCATGTGGTACACTTCCCCATTGGCTGTACAAGTGTCAAACTCTTCTCTTTACCCAAGAAAACTTCCCTTTCTTCTAAATAACCTATCACTTTTAGTTACCAATAGTTTATTAAGACATATTAGGACACATGGGGTGTTAAATCACCTTTTAAAACCTTAAAATTTCCCTAAGAGGTTGTACAACTCATTGAATGCCCATTTATGACCCTCAAAATGATAAATGGACTAAAAAACTAATTGACCAAGGCTAATATGATATGTAATAACATAAAAAGACATATAATGTATCTTATGACATAATATTATACCTTAAAAGAACCTAAAACTTAATATTTCACCTATAGGTGCCCTAATTTGACATTTTTACAAACTTATCATAAGAAAGGATAACTTTGAGACCTTCATTTAATTTCTTATATGCATTATATATCTTTATTACCTCTATTAAAATTTATCTAATGGATTGAGGGGGTATAATTATGGTTTATTCCTCTTATAATATGAATTTGGGTTTTGGATTTTTTTAAATGGAATGACCCATAGACCTATTGCTCATAGGTGAACCTTCCTTTCTAAGATATCCCCAAGACTAAGTTGACCCACTAGTTTCTCCATCACCTCTCTCAACTCTTTTTTAACATAATTTATGTTTTATAAGGTATTATATAATTGATCCACTCTTTATTAATCTATTAATATTTTTTCTCCTTTCACATTCATCCATAGTTTCTCTTATAGAGATTAATTTCTCTACTTAGAACTTTTCCTATTCCCTTCTGAAATACCTAGTTTCTCTCTCACTAGGAAGCATATGCTCTTAAAACCTTATAGGTAGGTAATATTATGGATATAATACCACTATCATGTCCTCTTATTAAAGTTGATATATAAATATCATATGTAAAATTAATTTTATATTGAGAATAATTTATATAAAATTCATGTCCTTCTCTACACTAGTTAGTGAAACCCAAACTTAACAATTTTTATGGAATAACACAATAACTAAAAACTAGCACATATGGGAACTTATATTAAAAATGAGTCCAAAAACATTTAAAAGAACTTTAATAATTTTTTACACTTGTATTTTCACCCCTAAGGAGATGCCTAACTCTCCTCATCCAAGTGGCACCATGGAGACATCCCTCTTGCCATGGGTGACAATATTGAGATATGAATCTCTAGAAGGGCTAGTTCCCTTGATGTACTCTTTGAAGCTTTTCTATACCTATCAACTTGTAGATGAAAATTTATTAGGAAAAAAAATAAGAAAACCAAAAATGGTGATTCACCAACAAGTAATATCCTCCTACTCGATTGAAAATCCACTACTTAAAGAGAACAAGACTATCTCACACAAAACTCACAACATAGGATGCATTGTCACATCAGTGTTTCATATGATAGATTCAAGAAGGTATTTAATGATTAGTATGGTAATGGATGATTCCATGAATGGATACAATAATTAACCACTTCTAAGACACTTATATACATAGAAAAGAATACTAACAAAGACTTGTAACAACACCCTTTTTATAAATTGGTAGATAACCAAGATTGGCATGCTAGAAAAGAAGATATTTCACTAGGCAAATCAACAAGATTAAAATAAATACTCAATAGAACATGTGAGTGTAAAAATCACTTGTATATTTCTTAAACATTCCTTTAATTACAAATTTGTCTAGATTTTCCCCATCAACCAATGGAGGCTGCTCAAAAGAGCCAAATGAACGCATATTTATAGCTTTGAGATAAAAGTCAAGCAAAAGAAGTCCAAAGGTCACTTGGACATGTGTTGAATTTATAAAATTAGTTAAAATTTAATTTTGAAGAGAGGTGGGGTGATAAATTCCATGTAAGGAGGTCTACTTGCCCAAAACAAGTCATAAGAATTGTGAAAAGTGGCACAAAACCTTTAGACTTGGCATAGAAAACTACATTCATGATTTGCCTTCCAAAACTACCTTATCACTACTTATGGTCAGGTTTGATGATGGTTTTGAGTAGGAAGGGTTTAAAAAAATCCCTCACGTGTATTAGATTAGCCTTTAACCATTCCTATCCCTTTGGCAATACATAATTATCCTTGGTAGTCTTAAAATGGCTCCTTTCCATGCACCTCCCACACTTAGCACCAAAAAAATATTGTCACTAAAACTTAGCACCCAATGAGAATATTATATATCTCTCCTCATTCAAGTGAGACAATTAAACCACCTCAAGGCTATGTGTAACCCTATTAGGAGGTGGATCTCTATATTAGGGGTTAGCTCCCCTTGATGCATCACTAAAGCTCAATCATACTATTAACACTTGGGGAAATGAAAAGGGATAGGGATAACATAAAATTAAACATAGTCTATAAGAGATGATATAAAAAAATATTTTCTTTACTCGGACCCTTAGAATTCACTTGGAACTAAGGATAAGTTTCACACACACTTCATCCAATGCCAATCTTCCCTTTCACATCAATGCTTCAACATGGGGTCTTGGAGATAGCATAGGCTAGGAGGCACTAGACAATAGGAAATATAAAACACTCTATTGAGTATCCTAATCACTATACCTAAAATTTACTTTGACACTTATTGCTGACCTGGAAGAGAGAGATTACAAAAACATAAGGTACTAAGAGTAACATGTAAAGGTAAACAAAACTTGCACTTACACAAGAATAAAATCCATTGTGTACACTTAATAAAATATTTTAATGAGGTAAAACACTTGTATTTATTATCTCAAGGAAAAAATTTGGTAGGTCTTTGCCATACCCATGCAGAGAGATATACTTCAAAAGAATTGCATGGATTGGGTAAGTAGGTTGGCTCATCTAGGAATGACAATGTTGTCCTAGTTAATGGAACTCAACCTAAAAATGGTTAAGTTAAAAATAATGAGAAAACTCCTCATTTTTACCTATCTATAATATTTTTTGATTTATTGGTTCATAATTACATTATAGATAGTGGGGTTAGTACTTTAGTTATGCCCGAATGTATAGCGGATAAACTAGGACTCAAATATGAGCTAATGACTAAGGGAGTAAATTAGATGGATCACCAATGAAGAATTTTGGGGTAGTTAAAGATTTGAATTTGATCATTCATCATTGTCTCACCTTTTATATTCCTCATGATGTGGTGGTGACCTCCATATTTGCCCTTTGCTTATCAAGATATTTTACAGCTAAGATAGGTGGATACTTGGAAGCCAATTGGTCCTATATGGTATTTAGGACAAAGTATGACACTAAGGTGAAGATTGAATCAGAACCTATTCATAATGATCATTTGGATCCCTACTCACCTAAGGTGGAAAATTTTAACTATGCTATCATTGATGAAGAAGAACTTCACATTGACCAATCTCCATCATCCTCCCTTGAAGGAGTTTCTGATTTATTCCTAGATGAATGGGGAGATGAGCATTATGAGCATGATACTTAAAAGTTTATTGAATAATTTGGTCTTGGGGTGTACTATATGCATGAGAAGGACTCTTTCATACCCATCCTATTGAATCAAAGTGAAGATATGAATAGTTTATGGAAGCTTTTCTTTGATGGGTCAAGAATCAAGATTGGGGCAGGTGGTGGAGCAATGTTGGTTTCACCTTCTAAATAAAGGTAATTTTAAACTTTTAGATTTAAATTCTCATGGCCTTGTAATGTATAATAATATTAGTCCCTTATTCATGGCCTTTAATGGGCTAAGAAAAGAGGTATTAAATAATTACAAGTATATGGAGATAGTGAGCTTGTTGTGAACCAAGTTAGAGGGTACAACTTGACTAAGAACTCTTTGCTCAAGTCCTATAAGCATATATTTGGGATCTTGTTGAATATTTCAAGGCTTTATAAATAACTTATATTCCAAGAGAGGACAATAAACATGCTGATAGGTTGGCATCTATTGGAGCTCAATTTAATGTTCCAAGAGGTATAAAAGAAGACAAAAACCAACCTCATCTATAGGTGATTGTTAAGCCCTCCATACCAGATAATGTCACTAATTGGTAGGTTTTTGAGAGTGACCAAAAAATAGATATTTTTATACAAGAGGAGGCTGAGCTCTCTACTAAAAATTAGTCCAAGCTACAATAATAATATGGAGGGCAGATTGTTTAATTAAAGTCTAACAAACTTCCTAAAGGTCTAGTGACTCTTGAAATCATATTAAATGAGGATGACCAGATAAATAAGAAGGTAAGCATGTATACTAAGAAAAATAACTATGAAAAGGTATAAATATTTAAAGACAAGCTACTTTCACTTGGAAAGCTAGGCACTATTCAAGAGAAGCATGATTTAATTGAGCTATGCAATGAGTTTAGTGATGTTTTTGCATGGGAGTATAGTGACTTGAAGGGTTTTTATCCAATCTTAGCTTAAAACACAATATATATAGATGAAAATTCCAATCCCATTAATAAAAGACAAAGGCCAATCAATCCTAAGATCAAACCCCTCATGAAGAAAGAACTCACCAAGTTGATTGAATCTAGAATCATTTTCCCTATCAAGAATTCTTCTTGGTTAGCCAACTTAGTCCTTATTATAAGGAATAATGGGGAGTTCACATTGTGTGTGGATTTTAGGGACTTTAATAGAGTATATTTGAGAGATCATTATCCCCTCCCTTATGTGGAGAAAATTATACAAGATTTGGTAGGTAATGAGAGGTTTCCTCTCCTAGATGGATATTTCAGTTATAATATGATTTTGGTGTAAGAAAGTGACCAATACAAGATAGCCTTCACTACCAAATGGGGTATATATGCCTATAGTAAGATGAATTTTGGATTGTCAAATGCTGGTGCTACTTTTCAATGTGCAATGGATATGGATTTTCAAGGACTAATCAATGACATTGTATTGGTATATCTTGATGATGTGACAATTTTCTCCAAGGATGCAAATGATCACTAGAAACACCTAAGGTAGATTTTTGAGAGGTGTAGAGAGTTTAGGATATATCTAAACCCAAATAAGTGTGTGTTTGTTTTCTATGAAGGCAAACTCCTAGGACATATTTTCTCTAAGAAGGGCTTATCCATTGATCATGAGAGGGTGAATACCATCTTGGCATTGTCTTTGCCTAAACATAAGAAAGGTTTGAAAAGTTTCTTTGGTAAGATCAATTTCATAAGGAGATTCATTCCTAACTTTACTAACTTGGTCAGGCCTATAAACTCCATGTTAAGGAAGGATGAATTATTCACTTAGACAAGAAGGAGAAATGAAAGTTTTGAAGAGATCAAATAACCCATTGATAAAACTCCTACTCTTGCAAGTCCAAATTTTCCAAGGATTTCAATTTGTATACTTTTGGGAATGAAGAGGTAATCTCTGCCATGCTCACTCAAGAATATGATGAGAATTTGGAACAACCTATTGCCTTATTTAGCCAAGGTAAGATATACTTATGTTGAGAAATAAGTTCTTTTAGTTGTTAGGATCTTAGATAAGTTTAGATAGATGCTATCAAATAACAAGATTCGCATTCTTGTGCCTCATTCTAGTGTCAAGGACTTTCTATTGAGAAGGGATTTGAATGAGAAAAGGGTAGGTGGAACACCAAAGTGATGGAGTATGATTTGGAAATCAAGAAAACCAAACTTGTGAAGGGAGAGAGGTTTTTGGAGGTTTAAAGTTGTCCAAAAAACCACTAAAACTTGACAGTGATACCTACAGGATTTTGAAATAAGGTTCATCTTGAAACCCATATGGAGGATCCTAGACTATGTCAAAGAGGGGGAAACAATTAAAAATTATTCAAAATATATTCCTGAGAAAAATTTCATAAGGGAATATATATTTGAGGAAAATGACCTTCTAGGCCAACACTTTATCCGTACACAGGGCAAAGTTGGCACTTACAGTAGGGTTACTAGGAATTGGTCATCAACTCATGATTTGACATTGCATTTAAGATTTAAGTATGAATGGAGAGAAATGATTGACAACCTTATGCATTTTGAGAAATAAAATCAACCCTAAAATAAGTAATAATAACCTAAGTTGGACCTATAACCCCTATACGAACTGAGATAAAGGTCATAGGGAAGTCAAAGACTGAGCAAAAATTGTGATGGTTTTAACCATCTAAGATGGGTTTAAGGTGATAAATCATGATTGATAACTTGTAATAGGATATTAATAAGGTCTCATCTACCCTATTTCCCTAATCAAACCTATAAAATGACCTACAGCCAAGCCAAAAAGACTGTGGAAGGTAGTGAGTAGTGTTAATTCTTGAAAGTGCTAGTATGACTTAAGAACTAAGTGAATGGGCTTGATTTTACAATGAAAAAATTTTCAATAACGATATGGAAGGGTCTTAACATTTTTAAGTACCTCCAAAGAAATACATTTACAAAAAGAACACCCCTATTCACTATTACAGTTAGGTAGGGTCCTAGTTTGGAAAGAGCAAGATGTGAGTTTGACTTATTAAGAAGAAAATGAAGGTTTCAAGCATTGTAATATGAATAATTAGCATAAAATGAATGTTATATCATGCCCAATACATTAAAAAGACACCAAAAGACCATTCTCTCTTATCAAAATACACTCAGTCCATATAGATAAGTTGAGAAACCCTTGGCTCAAGGGGGTAAACGTAGGAATTTCACTAAAAAGAAAGGTTTTTGATGAAATAAAAGGTTCCATAAGCATGAAATAAGGGTGGAGATAATTCTAAAACAACTTTGACCCCCTAACCATGGAATTATACAAAACCCTTTAGTAAATTTGGTCATTAGTACCTAATAGAGCTTAAAAAATATTCACTTTGCATTAAAAAAATAAGGAAATATGCCTCTATTTTGTCTTAGAGGTAAGTGTTATAAATATTTTCATTGATGTAAAAATTATAGTATTGATGATAAAGGCCCCATTGCATTTAATGGTGTTTTTAATATTCATATCTTAGTTAATGTGTGGTTGCATATAATTCAAAATAGGGCCCAAAAATAAGTCAAAGAGTCATGGGGTAAAGACAAAAGAGGAATGGGATGAATTTTCTCATGAAGAGTCATCTTGATAAATTTCAAGAGTCACCATGTGAATACAAAAGAGGTTATGGCACATTTTTCCATGAAGGGACACTTTGAGGAATATGAAAAGTCACCAAGATAAAGACAAAAGAGGAAAATGACACATTTGCTTATGAAGGGTCACCATGTGACTTTTCAAATGAAAGGATATGAAGGGTCATACAAGTTTGGCACCATTTTCTATGTGAATTGAAGGGTCACAAAGGGTGAATGCCAAAGGTCATTTGGATAGATATAAATAAAGGATTGAGAAGCCATTTGTGATATGTAAGAGATTGCATAGTTTGTATTTGTTTTAGAGGAAAGAAAATTAAGATATATTGTAGAGTTCTATCATTTGTTGAGTAAGCAACATTGAGAGATAGTTATGTTTTATACACAAGAGGGCTTGGTGCTCCTATGGGTTGGTGCTCATGTGGGTTGGTGCTCAGAAATATTTGTTATGTTGGTTCTTTGTAAAGGGGTTGGTGCTCCTAAAATTTGGTGCTTGAAAACATTATAATTTTAGTTGGTGCTCATTCATATACTTGAGATTGTTCTTAGTGGTTTTTCCCACTTTGGGTTTCCATGTAAAAATATAGTGTCTTTCTCTCTCTCTTGTGTGGTGCATATTATTGTTTCAATTTTATTGCATATCTTGAATATGTGATTAAGTGGTTAAATAAAAAAAATAGATTAAGTAAAAGATATATAATATACTGATTCACACTCCCCCTCTCAGTATATTTCATGCTTAATAATTGGTATCAGAGTAAGTTCCTTTTGGAAAAGTTTTATAGCTTGAAGGTAGATCAGGGAAATCATGATGGTTGGATCACATGAAGGTTTTTATATAAATAAGGCACCTTTGTTTGATGGGACAAATTATAATTTTTAGAGCATAAGGATGAGGACTTATTTGATAGCTCTTGTATTTGACATTTAGCAAGCAGTGGTGGAGGAATATGTAAAGCCACATACACTTGTAACTACTCTGATAAAAAAGAAGGCAAGTGAAAATAATGATAAAAATTTAAATGCTATTTTCTGTGGTTTATGTGAATCAAAATTTGTTAAAGTTATGCAATGTAAATCTACTCATAAAACTTGGGTAAAACTTTAAAATATTTACAAAGGTGATGGAAAGGTTCAACAAGCTAAGCTTTAGACTTTCAGAAGATAGTTTGAGAGTTTGAATATGGAAGAGGAAGAAAATATAGTAAGTTATATTTTATGTGTTGATCAAATAGTTAATCAGATTCAAGGTCTTGGAGAAAATTTATAATAATCAATTGTGGTACAATTTTTTTTGTGATCTCTAGCATTGATATATGATGCAAAAATTTCAGCAATTGAAGAGATGAATAATTTAGCCAAGCTAAAGATGTATGAGCTACATGGTATTATTATAGAATATGAGATATAGACCAAACAATTGAAACCCTCAAAGAGAGAAGGTACTTTCAAGACATCAAAGAAAGAGAAGGCTAAGATTCAAGAATCAAGTGACAGTTCTAGTGATGATGAAGATGACAATGGAGCTTTATTCATTCACAAGTCAAAAAAGGGAATAGGTAAATATCAAGTAAAATAACCTTTTAAATGTTTTAATTATGGAAATATTAGACATTTTATAGCTAAGTTCCTAGATAAAGGTAATGGTGACAATGAAGAATAAAAGTCTATATATGAGAATAATTTCAAAGGAAAATTCAAGAAGGGATTTGAGAAGAAGAGTTTGTATTCTAAAGATCCTAGCTTAGCTGAAAATAGTGGAGTTAGTGATTTAGAAGAAGATGAGATTATATTCATGTCCGTACATGAAAATGCCTCTATATGAAAAAGTACAGATGATCAAGAAGAAGAATAGGATGAAGCTAAAGTGAATCTAGAAGGAGAACTTGTTTGTGCCTTATAAGAGTTAAAATATCTTTAGAAGAAGAATAGAATATTAAAGCTCCATATTGAGAAAAATAAAAAAGATTCAAAGGAAATAATTGAAGATCTACAAGCAAACTTTGAATAAGCCAAGAAGAATGAAAAATATCTAATAGCCTAGTTTCAAAAATTAAGTGAAGAGTGTGAAAAGTTTGTTATCAAAATTGATTCTTTGAAAGTAGATCTTGAGAAAACAAATAAAGTAATCAATGACAGAGCAGCCAATGATTCAAAATTTGAGAATAACACTAATGTGTTGAATAAGATATTATAAATTGAAAGATCAATTTTAGATAAGATATGTATCATATTTGCAAAAGAGAAAGGGGAGGCCATAGATAAGGTTAACATAGAAAAAGGAAAGAGTTATGTTGAAGCTCTTACAAATGAAGAAATAAAAAGGGAAGAAGTTAAGAATATAGAGGAAATCTCAAACAAAGAAGACTAGAAGGAATAGGGTTACAAAATGAAATTAGGCTAGAGATACACAAATAAGTCCTATTTTTATGGTTACTATTTTTAGTATAATGGATATGGTCATAATAAAATATAATGTCAAAAAAGGGATAAAAATTTTAGAAATAAGGAGAAGGAAACTCATGCAGAGTCAAGCAGAAGCCACAAATCTTTTGCTCCTCTATTAGGATTTAATGAAGAGGCCATAATATGTTACAAATGTAATAAATTTAGACACGTAGCTCGGTATTATAGAAGTATGTTTGAGTCATTCAAGAAAGACTAGAGTTTCAAGGCTCCATTCATCAAGAAAAAAGTTTAGACAGGTTCATGATAGAAGAAACAACTTGAAAAGTCTATGTTGGTCTAGACAGATTTTCATGCAAAAAACAAATAAAAGCCATGTTTCATTGATAGTGGATGTTTGACTCACATGACAGGAGACAAAATCAAGTTCATAACCTTGAAGAAGATCAATGGTGGTACAATGAAATTCAGAGATAATACTACTGTCAGAATTACTAGAAAAGGTACACTAAGTTTGGATAATGGTAGAACTAAAACTAAAAATATTTTATATGTATAACATATTAAAAATAATATTTTGAGTGTAATTCAAATGTGTGATCAAGGGCGCACACTAAAGTTTTATGTAGAAGGTTGTGAAATTAGGATAAAAAATTTAAATGTGTTGGTTATAGATGCTCATAGAATAGGCAATAATTTGTATATGTTATCAGACATCAAAGGTCAAAAATATTGTTTGAGTTAGATTAAATAAAGTTGGCTATGGAATAGGAGAATGGGACCCATAAATTTTGACAATATTGTCAACATCAACAAGAAGCACGTAGTCAAAAATCTTTCAAATATTACAAAGTCATCCAACACACTTTGTAAACCTTGTCAGCATGGGAAGTAGGCCAGAAGGTGGTTCAAAACAAAAGAGTGCTCAACCACTTAGATGTTAGAGCTTATTCACACTAATTTGTGTGGACCTATGAGAACTCAAAGTACTCAAGGTGAGAAATATTTCATGTTGTTTATTGATGGTTTTTTATGTATGACTTGGGTAATGTTTTTAAAGAAAAATTAGAAGCTTTCAGACATTTTAAAGCATTCAAAGCATTAGTTGAGAATGAAATTGGTTTAAGAATTAAGTATCTAAGATTAGATCAAGGAGGAGAATTCATGTTAGATCAGTTTATTGAGTTTTGTGAAGATCATAGAATAAAGAGACATTATTCAGCAGTCATAACTCCATAGAAAAATGGAGTAGTTGAACAGAGAAATAGAATAGTTCGTGAGATGGTGAAAAAAATGCTAAATGAATCCAAGATACTAGATAAATATTAGAGAGAGGTAGTTGTTAAAATAGTGCATATTTAGAATAGAGCATTATTGAGAGCCAACAGTGATAAGAATCCTTATGAGCTATGGAAAGACAAACCAACAACAGTTGATTATTTCAAAGTTTTTGGTAGTAGATGCTTCATAAAGAGAACTGATGAAAAACTAAGTAATTTTAAATCTAGAGAAAATGAAGGTATATTTTTTGGTTATTATTACAAAATTAAAGCTTATAAATTTTATAACAAAAGAACCAATAACATAATTAAAAGTGCAAGTGTTAGGGTAGAAGAAGATGGAGCACAAAGAATCAATGATCCAATAGACATTCCTAAAATCATTGAAGAGGAAGATTATGAAGAGTCAGATGAAGATAAGAATAAGGAGAAAAAGGACACCAAAACTCCATCCAAATATTTCCATATAAATAATAATAAAAGTGATATCATCAGGGACATAAATAAAGGAATTTACACCAGAAGAATGATGGTAAGTGAATTTGAGCAAGTTAATTTCTCTTTGTTATCCAAAATTCAACCTAGAACTTTTTCAAAAGCTAGACATGATAAGCATTGGGTTGAGGCAATGGATGAATAATTAAATCAAATAGAAAAGTATGATACTTGAGAATTAGTACCTAGACCAAAATATCACAATGTGATAAGAAAAAAATGGGTTTACAGAAATAAGTTGAATGAAAATGGAGAAGTGACTAGGAATAAATCAATATTAGTATGTAAAGGATATGCTCAGATTGAGAGAATATATTTTGAATAAAATTTTGCACTAGTGGCAAGGCTAGAGGTTATTAGAATTTTTCTTGCATATGCAGTGTTTAAAAATTTCAAAGTATTTAAGATAGATGTCAAATCTACCTTCCTAAATAGGAATATAGAAAAAGAGGTATATATTGAGCAACCTGAGGGAATTATTCTGTCAAATATTAGTAGCTATGTATGTAGATTGAAGAAAGCACTGTATGGATTGAAATAAGCTCTCAGAGATTGGTATACAAGACTTGATAAGTACCTACAGGATCAAGGTTTCAAGATAGGATTTGCTGACAGTAATATCTACATCAAAACAGAAGGTGAGCATCAATTGATTGTTATGTTATATGTTGATGACATAAATTTTGGAGGAAACATTGAAAATATGACAAAATAATTTTTAGATAATATGCAAAAATAATTTTTAATGTCTATGCTTGGAGAATTATCATTTTTCTTAGGGTTACAAATATTTCAGTTAGATAAAGGAATTTTCATATCTCAAAGTAAATATGCCAAGGAAATGTTGAAGAAATTTGGTTTTAAGGATTGTGTACCAGTTGGCACACCAATGAGTATAGGAAATAAGGTGATCAAGGATGAAGATTCACCTATTACAGATCAATCTTTATATATATCTATGATTGGTAGTCTTTTCTATTTGATAGCATCAAGGCCATACATCATACATGCAATAGGTATGGTTTCAAGATATCAGTTAGCTCCAAAAGATAGTCATGTTTAATTGGTGAAGAGAATATTCAAATATATCAAGGGGACATTAGATTATAGATTTTGGTGTCTCACAGGTAGATATTTCACTTTGGTTGCTTATATAGATTCAGATTGGGTAGGTTTCTTAGATGATAGAAAGAATACAAGTGGAGGATCTTTCTTTCTCAGTGATAGATTAGTATCATGGCTAAAAAAGGTAGAATTTAGTATCACTTTCTATAGTTGAAGAATAATATATTGCAATGGTATGGTGTTGTATTCAAGTGCTTTAGATGAAGCAAACTTTGGAAGATATCAAGGTAAAATATGATGAACCTATTTATATTTTTTGTGACAACACAAGTGTTATTAATATTTTAAAGAATCTAGTGATGCATTCAAGAATAGAACATATTCCCATAAAATATCACTTCTTGAGAGAGCAAGTTGCAGATCAACAGGTTAAGATGGAATATATCAGTATTACAGAGTAGATTGTAGATATTTTCACATAGGCATTACCAAAAGACACATCTGAATATCTATGAAAGAATTTAGGAGTAATTTCTTTTACTTCCTACTATTGAGGATTAGCATCAGTTGAGGGGGAGCTAAGTGTTAGCTTGAGGATAGGCCCTTTTCCATTGATGTCAAAGGGGGAGAAGAATAGAAGCAAGTATAGGTACACATATAGGTATATAAATAGGTGAAAAAATAGGTACAAGGAACATGTACAAGGTGCTACAATAAGGAGGAGTTATTGTATGTTTTTTAGATGGTAGTATGTGTAATATGGCATGTGAAGTGTAGGTTTTAGGATGTGGTAGTTTTAGTTTGATTTTTCCATCAATTACAAAGGGGGATATGGTTAGAAATATTTTCATTGATGTTAGAATTCTAGGATTGGTGATAAAGGCCCCATTACATTTAATGATACTTTTAATATTCATATCTTGGCTAATGTGTGGTTGCATATAAGTCAAAAGAGGGCCCATGGAGAATTCAAAGAGTCATGGGGTAAAGAAAAAAGAGGAATGGGATGCATATTTGAGTTGGTGCTCATTCATATACTTGATGTTGTTCTTTTTGGTTTTTCCCACTTTGGGTTTCCATGTACTCTCTCTCTCTCTCTCTCTCTCTCTCTCTCTCTCTCTCTCTCTCTCTCTCTCTCTCTCTCTCTCTCTCTCTCTCTCTCTCTCTCTCTCTTGTTTGGTGCATATTATTGTTTCAATTTTATTTCATATATTGAATGTGTGATTAATTTTTTAAATAAAATAAATCATATTAATTAAAATATCTATAATATACTAATTCACCCCCTCCTCTCAGTACATTTCATGCTTAACAGTAAGGTGTTTTTTCCATACACAAGAATGGTAGTTTTGGGGAAAAGTGATGAATAGTGAACCAAAGGTTAGTTTGATCAGTCAATAAGGTTTGTATATCTATAAAATAAATGGAGGAACATTAAAAATAATTCTTTAAGTTTGGAATGAAAACAAGGTAGTCTAGACAAGAAGGTCTACAGGGAGACCTAATGAGGAAACATGCAAATCTAGTTGCAAATGCAAGGTCATTTCAAATTATAACTCTTGAAAAGAATTATAGTGTTATGAATAATGACTATTGGGATGAAAATTATGTGTTCAATCTATGATAATTCATAGTAATTATAAATAGTAGTTATTTAGCTCAAAGGTGTAGGCAGGCTCATTGGCAAGGTATAGGCATTGTCTCAAAATAAGGGTCATTTCCATTTTTAGCTATTGGTAACCTATTATAAGGATTGGATCATGGTTATAGGGTAGATATAGAAGTGATAAAACATTTTTTTGGTATGTAAACTCCAAAATAAACCATTTTTGGCCTAAGATGTGCTCAGACCCTCACAAGAAGCATGAAGAGGACTAGAAGGGCAACTTTAGATACTCATATCATTCATAACCATTTTAATGGTAGGATGATATATTTGTGGATGATTTAGAGGGCCCTAATTAAGACACATGTGGCATTATAAATTTTTTCCAATGTTTCAACATTATGAACGAAGGTTAAGACTGAAAACCTCTCTAAAACCCTTATAAACCCTCATAAGGACCCAATTTAGAGAAAGCTTGAATTTGGAGAATATAGATACAATATAGATGCCATGAAAAAAATTTAATTATGTAGAGTAATCTCTATTTATTCTCCACATATGACTTAGATGAATGGACTTGTATAGAATAGGCCAAATAGGGTTATTTTACTTTTTGTGTTATTTGCAGGCATGGTGAACTTTCAAGAGACAAAATACCTTTTGGAGGAAGGTTTAGGAATTTTTATAAGTAATAATGGTAATTTTATCAGGTATCTCAAATCCTAAGTGTGCCTACCACCTCTCTCATTTTAGCCAGTCTGGTGGGCAAGCTAGTGAATACTTAGGGAAAATGGTGAAACTCAACTAGGGAAGCCTTTTAAGGCTTAATTCTTGAAATTGATGACATATAAACCTTTAAAAAGTTTCATTACCCATTTTTTATGTATAATTTTTCAAAATTGGATGTTTTTTGGTGCCAATTGTGGGAGGTGCATGGAAAGGAGCCATTTTGAGACTGCCAAGGATGATTGTGCATGGCCAAAAGAATAAAAATGGTTAGGGGATAATCCAATGAATTTGATGGATTATTTTTAAACCCTAATAATCATACCCATAATTATACCTAACCATATGTATTGATAAGGTAGTTTTGGAAGGCAAATCATGAAGGCATTTTTCTATGCCAAGTCTGAAGGTTTTGTGCCACTTTTCATAATTATTATGACTTGTTTTGGATAATTATACCTCTTTGAATGGCATGGATCACCAAACCTCTACTCCACATGTAATTTTAACTAATTTTTTGAAGTTGACAAATGTCCAAGTGACCTTTGGACTTCTTTTGCTTGACTCTTCTCTCAAAGCTATAAATATGCATTCTTTTAGCTCTTTTGAGTAGCCTCCATTGGTTGATATATAAAATCTATCCAAATTTTTAATTTAAGTAATCTTGAATAAATATAAAATTTATTTTTCCACTCACATGTTTTTCTATTGAGTATTGATTTGAATCTTGTTGATTTGCCTAGTGAAAGATCTTCTTTTCTAGCATGTCAATCTTGGTTGTCTACCAATTTGCAAAAAGGGTGTTGTTACAGGTCTTTGTTAGTATTATTTTCTACATGTATAATTTTATTATAAGTGGCTCATGACTATATACCTTCATGGAATCATCCATTACCCTCCTAAGCATTAAATACCTTTTTGAATCTAACATATGAAACACTAATGTGGCAATGCATCCTATGTTGTGAGTTTTGTGTGAGATAGTCTTATTCTCTTTAAGTAGTGGATTTTCAATAAAGTAGGAGGATACTACTTGTTTTTACATCAACTTTTTGGTTTTATTATTTTTTTTCTTAATCCCTTTTCATCTACAATTTGATAGGTATAAAAGAGCTTCAAAGAGTGCATCAAGGAAACTAGCCCTTCTAGAAATTCATCTCTCAATATTGTCACCCATAGAAAGAGGGATGTCTCCATGGTGAAAATTGGATGAGGATAGTTATACATCTCCTCATGGGTACAAATCCAAGTGTCAATAGTTTTTGGCATGCTCGGTGGGACTTCTAAGTCCTAGAATATTGTCTAAGATTGGTGTTGATCTTGACATAGTTACAACTACAAGAGCATATACATTCAGTACCTAGTGACTCCATTAAAGATTTAAAGTTCTTGTTTGATGATCAATTCTTAACTTCCATGCCAAACATAACCACTATGTTTGTTGCTAAAGGTATACCCTTTGAGTTCGTGAAATTACCTTTATATTCTGCCAAAAGGTTTAGGTTTGTGAATACCCATCCTTATTCAAGAGAGTTGGTGTTTAGGGAGTCTAATTTATTATTTAGTCCAGGACCTAATACACAAAGTTAAAATTCCAAGATTTCAAGAATACAACCTTTTGTTCCTTTCACTGGATCATCTCCTTTAAACCTTGCCCAATATGATCAAATTCCAAGAGCAGCCCTTAAGAGTGTTCCATATTTTAGTGGAGAGGCTTCTATTACTACCATTGAGCACATTAGGAACATAGAAAACTTTTGTAATATCCATAATATCACTCAATAAAATGTGGTTATTTGGTTTTTGGCTCTATCTTTCAAAGAAAAGGTTTTGGATTGGTATGGGACTCTACCTAAACTCTATTAGTTCATGGGATGAATTAGGAGATCTATTGACTAAGAGGTTTGGAGAGAAGAGTGACTATTTATCTATATATGATAAATTGACCACTATAAAGAGGGAACCACATGATTTTATGCAATATTTTAACATTGGTTTTTAAAAAACATGGGATAAAATTCCATCTCTTTTGAGGCATACTCCAAACTATGCATTCTTGTACTATCTAAAAGCATTGAATAGTGATGTAGTTATGATGATCTAATTCATGGGTAGGAATACACTCCTTGATACATATGAGATATCCATAAACTCTAAGAATTTTCTTGTTCAAGTAGGAAATATTACTCCTAGGCCTCCAATGTTGTTATTCCTTAATTTACAGCATCCTAGTCAAGTGGCATTACCTACCTTGGCTCCTTTGCCTAGTAGTGAGAAATTTTCCATTGCTCCTTCCAATGATATCTATGAAGTAAATTTTTTTTTATATAGTTTCAATAATGAGTTTGTTTCCCTCAAAATGAAATAGGCCCAAATTTATATGCCATACCAATCTTACAATCAATTTGGATAAACCAATAAACCTCCTTTTCAAGGTAATGCCCAAGGACAAGGTCAAATCACCCAAGCTAGGCCTTATCAAAGATACAATCCTAATCCTCCCTCATATTATAAATATATTGTCCCTAATAAAAATAACTTGGTTTAAGAACAATCATGATATCTATTTTTTGAAAAAAATCAAAAACAAGTTGCTTATGCAAATGAAATGCACAATCAAACCATGAAAATGAGAGGAAACCAACCACCACAAGTTTCAAATTTTAGGATGTAAATGCAACATGGAATGAAAATTTTTCAAATGAAATATAATTCTACTCTCATCAATCACTTGGAGGGAAAATTTTATGCCATAAATCATTTGGCAAACACAAGTAGCATCAATGCTAGTGTGTCTTCCAACACTAGATCCAAAAGGAGGGTTGTTGAAGAGGCTCATGGAGCCAACAAGGACCTATTTTGACCCTTACATCATCTCCAATGGTGATTGGGTATAATTAAACTCTTAAGGTGTAGGAAAATCATAAATTTAAAAACATAAGGCCAGTTCCTATGCCTCCACCTCCATAAGCTATATCACAAGGTGTTAGTGCTCCCAAAGAGGTTCCTAACAATGTTGTCCTAGTTAATGGAACTCAACCTAAAAATGTTAAAGTAAAAAAAATGATAAAAATCCATTTTTTTACCTATCCCTAATCATTTTGATTTCTTGGTTCATAATCACATCATAGATAGTCAGGCTAGTACTTCAGTTATGCCCAAATGTATAGTGGATAAACTAGGACTCAAATATGAGCCAATGACTAAGGGAATATTATAATTGGATGGATCACCAACCAAGACTTTAGGGGTAGTTAAATATTTGAATTTGATCTTGCATGATTTTCTTACCTTTTCTATTCCTCGTGATTTGGTGATGGCAGATTTACCTCCATACTTTGTCCTTTGCTTTCAAGATATTTAACAGCTAAGATAGGTGGATACTTGGCAACCAATTGGTCCTATATGGTGTTTAGGACAAAGTATGGCACTAAGGTGAAGATTGAGTCATAACCTATTCATAATGATCACTTGGATCCCTACTCACCTAAGGTGTCAAATGTTAACTTTGATATCATTGATGAATAATAACTTCACATCGACCAATCTCCATCATTTTCCCTTGAAGGAGTTTCAGATTTATTCTTAGATGAATGGGGAGATGAGCATTATGAGCATGATGCTTAAAATTTTATTGAATAATCTAGTCTTGGAGTGTACTATATGAATGAGAATGACTCTTTCATATAAAACCTAGTGAATTAAAGTGAAGATGTGAATGGATTATGGCATAATTTCTTTTATGGGTTAAGAAGAAAGATTGGGGTAGGTGGTGGAGCAATGTTGGTTTTGCTTTCTAAATAAAGGTATTTTTCAACCTTTAGATTTAAATTCTCATGAACTTGTAATGTAGAATAATATGATTCCCTTATTCATGGCCTTGAATGGGATAGGAAAAGAGGGATTAAAGAATTACAAGTATATGGAGATAGTGAGCTTGTTGTGAACTAAGTTAGAGGGTAGAACTTGACTAAGAACTCTTTACTAAAGTCTTATAAGCATAGAGTTTGGGATCTTGTGGAAGATTTCAAGGCTTTCAACATCACTTCTATTCTAAGAGAGGACAAAAAACATGATGATAGGTTGGCATCTATTGGAGCTCAATTTGATGTTTCAAGATGTATAAAGGAAGATAAAAAACCAACCTCATGGAAAGGTGATTGTTAGACCCTCCATACCGGATAATGTCACTAATTGGTAGGTGTTTGAGAGTGACCATCAAATATTTAATTTTATACAATAGGATGCTGATTTCTATACTAAAAATCATACCAAGATACAACAAAAATATGGAGGGTAGATTTTCCAATTAAAGTCTAATAAGCTTTCCAAAGTTCTAGTCACTCTTGAAAGCATATTCAATGAGGATGACCAACTAAATAAGGAGAAGGTAAGCATGTATAATAATCAAGAGAACTATGAAAAGGTAGAAATATTTAAAGACAAACTACTTTCACTTGGAAATTTATGCACTATTCAAGAGAATCATGATTTAATTGAGCTATGCAAGGAGTTTAGTAATGTTTTTGCATGGGAGTATAGTGACTTGAAGGGTTTTGATCCAAGATTAGCTCAACACACCATAGATCTAGATGAAAATTCCAAGCCCATAAAGAAAATACAAAGGCCAATCAATCCTAATATTGAAGCCCTCATGAATAAATAACTCACTAAGTTGATTGAATCTAGAATCATTTTCCCTATCAATAATTCTTCTTGGTTGGCCAACTTAGTCCTTGTTAGAAGGAAGAATGGGGAGATCACATTGTGTGTGGATTTTAGGGACTTGAATAGATTATATTTGAGAGATTATTATCCCCTCCCTTATGTGGAGAAAATTCTATAAGTTGTGGTAGGTAGTGAGAGGTTTTCTCTCCTAGATGGATATTCTGGGTAAAATATGATTTTGGTGAAAGAAAGTGACCAATACAAGACAACCTTCACTACCAAATGGGGTACATATGCCTATATGAAGATGCCTTTTGAATTGTCAAATACTAGTGATACTTTTCAACATGTAATGGATGTGGATTTTCAAGGACTAATCAATGACATTATATTGGTATATATTGATGATGTGACAGTTTTCTCCAAGGATGCAAATGATCACTTGAAACACCTAAGGCAGATTTTTGAGAGGTGTAGAGAGTTTGGGATCTCTCTAAACCCAAAGAAGTGTGTGTTTTTTGTATATGAAGGCAAACTCCTAGGAAATATTATCTCTAAGAAGTGTTTATCCATTGATCATGAGAGGGTGAATTCCATCTTGGCATTGTCTTTGCCTAAACATAAGAAAGGTTTGCAAAGTTTCTTTGGTAAGATCAATTTCATAAGGAGATTCATTCCTAACTTTACTAACTTGGTCAAGACTATAACCTCCATAATAAGGAAGGATTAAGTATTCACTTGGACAAGAAGGAGAAAGGAAAGTTTTAAAGAGATAAAACAAGCCATTTCCCAAGATCTTACTCTTGCAAGTCTAAATTTTTCTAAGGATTTGAATTTTTATACTTTTGGGAATGAAGAGGTAATCTCCACCATGCTCACTCAAGAAAATGATGAGAATTTAGAAAAACATATTTCCTTATTTATCCAAGGTTTAGAAGTCTATGAGGTAAGATATACTTATGTTGAGAAACAATTGCTTTCAATTTTTAGGAGCCTAAAGAAGTTTAGACACATGATATCAAATAACAAGATTCACATTCTTATGCCTCATCTTAGTGTCAAGGAATTTATATTGAGTAGGGATTTTAATGATAAAAGGGTAGGTTGGATCACTAAAGTGATGGATTATTATGTGGAAATAAATAAAACAAAACTAGTGAAGGAAGAGAGGTTTTTTGAGGTTTAAAGTTGTCCAAAAAACTAGTAAAGCTTGATAGTGATACCTACAGGATTTTAAAAGAAAGTTCACCTTGAAACCCATATGGAGGATCATATAATATGAAAAAGAGGGGGGGGGGAATTAAAAATACTTAAAAATACATTCTTGATAAAAATTTCATAAGAGAAGATATATTTGAAGACAATGACCTTCTAGGCCCACACCCTATCTCTACACAGGGCAAAGTTGGCACTTACAGGAAGGTTACTAGGAAGTGGTCATCAACTCATGCTTTGAAATTGAATTTGAGATTTAAAAATGAATGGAGTAAAATTATTTATAATATTATGCATATTGATCAAGAAACTCAACCCTCAAATAAGTAATAAGAACCCAAGGTGCACCTACAACCCGTATATAGACTGAGATAGAGGTCAAAAGGAAGTCAAAGACTGGGCAAAGATTGTGATGGTTTTAACCATATAAGATGGGTTAAAGGTGATAACTAATGATTTATAACTTGTATGAGGTTCTTAATAAGGTATCATATTCCCTATTTCCCTAATCAAACCTACAAAATGATCTATAACCAAGCCAAAAAGACTGTGGAAGGCAGTGAGCAGTGTTAAGCCTTGAAAGTGCTAATATGACTTAAGAACCAAGGGAATGGGCTTTATTTGACCATGAAAAACTTTTAAATAAGGATATGGAAGAGACTTCACATTTTTAAGGACCTCAAAATAAATAAATCTACAAAAATAACAACCCTGTTCACTATTACAATTAGGTAGGGTCTTAGTTTGGAAAGAGCAAGATGTGAGTTTGACTTATTAGGAAGAAAATGAAGGCTTAAATCATGGTAATATGACTAATTAGCATAAAATTAATTTTATATAATTCAAAATACATTCAAAATACACCCAAATACCTTTCTCTCATTGCAAAATACACTCAATCTGTATAGATAAGTTGAGAAACCCTTGGCTCAATGGGTAAACATAGGAGTTTCACTAATAAGAAAGGTTTTTGATGAAATTAAAGGTCCATAAGCATGAAATAATGGTTTATATAATTTAAAAACAACTTTTAATCATTAAAATGGTTTGGAAGGAGCAGCTATAAGGAGGTTTGGTAAAAATAATATGCAAAAAATAGGGTTTTTACCCCTTTTTGAGTAAATTGAGATGGTTAGACCCCATAACCATGGAATTAGACAAACAAATTGGTAAATTTGGTAATTATGACCTTATATAGATTAAAAACATTCACTTTTCACAAAAAAATATGGAAATATGCCTTTATTTTATCTCAGAAGTAAGGTATTTTTTTCATGCACAAGAATGGTAGTTTTGGGGAAAAGTGATGAATAGTGAACCAAAAGTTAGTTTGATAAGTAATTAATGTTTGTATATATGTAAAAAACATGTATTAACATTAAAAACCTATATATAATGTTGTAATTAAAACAAGGTGGTCTAGACAAGAAGGTCTACAGGCAAACCTAGTGAGGAAACATGCAAATCTAGTTGCAAATGCAAGGTCATTTAAAATTATAACCCTTTCCAAGAATTATAGTGTTATTGATAATTAATATTTGGGTTAAAATTATGTTTTAAATCTTTGATAATTCATAGTAACTACAAATAGTATTTATGTAGCTCAAAGGTGCAAGCAAGCTCATTGGCAAGGTATAGGCCTTGTCTCAAAATAGGGGTCATTTCCATTTTTAGCTCTTAGTGAGATATTACAGGGATTTTATCATGTTTATATGGTATATAAAAATGTTTTAAAACTTTTTTTTGTCAATAAAAATCCACAAGAAACCATTTTTGGCCTAAGATGTGCTTAGACCCTCAAAGGAAACATGAAAAGGACTATAAGGGCAACTTTAGACACTCATATCTTTCATAAACCTTTGCATGGTAGGCTTATATATTTGTTCATGATGGAGAGAGAAATAAGTAAGACAAAAGTGGAATTATAAAGTTTTTCCAACTTGCCAACTTTATGAATGAAGGTTAAGACTAAATCCCTCTCTAAAACCCTTATAAACCCTCATAAGGACCCTATAAGAAAAAGATTGAATTTTGAGAATCTATATGAAATGGATATGCCATTAAAACAATATAATTATGTATAGTAATATCTAGGTATTATCCAAATATGACTTATATGTACGTACTTGTATAGAATAGGCCAAAAAAGGGTTATTTTTTACCTTTTTATGTGTTGTGTAGGCATGGTGAAATTTCAAGAGACTAAATCACTTTTTGAGGAAGGTTTAGGAATTTTTATAATTACTCATGGTAATTTTATTATGTATCTCAAATCCTAAGTGTACCTACCACCTCTCTCATTTCAGCTAATCTAGTGGGCAAGCTAGTGAACACTTAGGGAAAATGGTGAAAATCAACTAGGGAAGCCTTTTAAGGCTTAATTATTAAAAAATATGATATGTAAACATTTTAAAAGTGTCATTACCCATTTTTAATGGATTATTTTTCAAAATTTTAAGTTTTTTGGCACTAAGTGTGGGAGGTTCATGGAAAGGAGGCAATTTGAGACTACCAAGGATGATTTTGGATAGCCAAAGGAATAGGAATGTCAGGGCCTAATAAAATTCATGTGATGGATTGTTTGTAACCCCTCATAATCAAACCCATAATAATAACTTACCATATTTAGTGATAAGGTATTTTTGGAAGGCAAATTATGAAGGCAATTTTCTATGCCAAGTCTGAAGGTTTTATGCAACTTTTCACAATTATTATGACTTATTTTGGACAAGTAGACATCATTTCATGGAATTTATCACCCCACCTCTCTTCCAGATGTAATTTTAACTTATTTTATCAAGTTGACACATGTCCAAGTGACATTTGGACTTCCTTTGCTTGACTCTTCTCTCAAAGCTATAAATATGCATTCTTTTGAGCAGCCTCCATTGGTTAATGGGAAAATCTATCCAAATTTGTACTTTAAGGACTCTTTAATAAATATACAATTTATTTTTACACTCACATGTTGTTATTTTGAGTATTTATTTGAATCTTATTGATTTGCCTAGTGAAAGATCTTATTTTCTAGCATGTCAATCTTGGTTGTCTACCAATTTGCAAAAAGGTGTTGTTATAGGTATTTTTTAGTATTATTTTCTAAGTGTATAAGTTTATTATAATTTTTTAATGATTTCATCCCTTCATGTAATCATCTATTACCCTCTTAAGCATTAAATACCTTCTTGAATCTAACCTATGAAACATTGATGTGACAATGCATCCTAAGTTATGAGTTTTGTGTGAGATAGTCTTGTTCTCTTTAAGTAGTGGATTTTAAATCAAGTAGGAGGATACTAATTTTTGTTTCATCACCTTTTTTTTTTCTTAGTTTTTTTCCTAATCTCTTTTCATCTACAAGTTGATAAGTATAGAAGAGCTTCAAAGAGTGCATCGAGGGAACTAGCCCTTCTATAAATTCATAACTCAATATTATCACCCATATCAAGAGGGATGTCTCCATGGTGCCACTTGGATGAGGATATTTAGGCATATCATCAGGTGTGTGAATACAAGTTTCAATAATAATCACTCCATAATATCTTTGGATTAAAATATAAAGTTTTGGCAAAAACCCTTGCTAAAACTACACAACACTATAAACATTGCTTAAACAGAACTAAAATTCATAACACTAATAGGTTGATTATACAATACTATAAATAATTAAATAACATAAAATAAACCTAAATTACACTTTATATCTATTGTAACAAACCTAAAATAGTTTAAAAACTTTTATAACCTCTACTCATACCAACTACCTACATAAAACACTAAAAATTAGCTAAATCTACACTCCTAAAAGTTCTATTAAAATTCATATGTTAAATTTTTATTTTGTATCACAAGGGGGTTCATCCTAAAATATTTGGTATCAATGGGTTTATATCCAAATATCTCTAATATCCTAGAGTTTTCATTTCAGGATGGTTTGATGAACACTGTTCAATAAGAAAAAATAATTAATTTGGTAAAAGATCCTCCAGAATCAAAATTAGGGAATATAAATAACCAATAAGGAATAAATTTGAACCAAAACCCAACTCATTTATTTTAAAGATATAAAACTAATTATAAAAATTTGTTAATTGTCAGCTTTCTCTAGTTTTCCATAATTTGCTTTAATCCTATTTTTACTGCTTTTGTCCTATCCCAAGAATTTTACAAATTGGTCAAAATTTATTGAGGATAAGAAAGAAAAAATAATTCACTAATTTTATTTAAATAATTCACTAATTTTATTTAAAACCTATTATCCTCATCCTTAAAAACATCATGCCCCACTTTCACTAATAAAGTAGTATTATTTAACTTGATCACCTATCACCTTTTCAAACTTGCCAATTATAAATAAACAATTAATTAAATATTTGTTCCAATTGTATTTCCCTTATTCCCATGTAATTGAAAATTGAATTAATTAATTAATTAATTAATTATTAAATGTAAATTAATTATAAATTGTACATGACATAGTAGTATTGTAGACTATAATTTATGAGTAATGACAGTTAGTGATGTCACAACATTCATCTGTTATGAAGTAGTTGCTACCAACTCTTGTAATGGTTCAATTGATGCCTCATCTTCCTCCATTTTATATTAATTTAAACTTAAATTATTTATGTGGATAATAATTAAATTAGGTATCATGTATACACCATACATATGATCTCTCAAATATTGCACAAAACTTAGCATAATAAAAATTTGCTATTACAATTATACAGTGGTTATCATCATCTTCTTTGCTTTCATTTTTATTTAACATAATGCACCTTCATATTCTCTCACATTCATATTTTTATTTTATTTTTAACTCTCTTATATCTCTTTAATTAGGTTATCTATTAGGTCTCCTTTTGGGCCCTACAATAGCAATATCAGATCATACACATTTCATATCAATTCTGAGCAATATCCTAGTTTATATTAACTCCATCCCTATTTTTATGACCAATAATATGAGGTATTATTATATTAAAATATGGTTATATGCTTATGAAACTTCATCATACCTTTATTCATGTCCTCAAATGGGGGATAAAATTCAAGGATATCAACTTTAGAAATGTCCAAAATATGAAAGGGATGCGTTATAAAGATAATGAGAATATTTAGAAGAGCATCATGGAATGAACAAGCAAGTATTATTTATCATTTATCACCACTTCTCAAGAAAAAAAATACTTCCAACACCTCTCATTTTCATCAATTTTTTGGTGGTTAAACACCATGCAAGGTACAATTCAATTTATACATCCCTTTATTTAAAGGAAAAGTAGATGCAGATAGACTAGATAACTAGCTTAACTTAATATTTTCATATCACATGGTTAATAAAAATTTTGATTGATAAAATATTACATTCATTCTTCTAAAATTTTATTTATTAGTAAATAAATAGTGGGAAAATTAGTGCACTTTAGATGGATATTATGAAGATGAAGTTAACTTATACACATTTGTAAACATGTGGAATGGTTTTGTAAAAGCACTCATTGAAAAACATTATTTTTTTGATAAATATGATGACCAATACCTTAATTTATCTCACTTTCACCAAGCTAAAGAATAATATATGTATAAATATACATATACCTTTCATACTTTGGTGTCCATACTTGGGATTCATGATTCATAACAAAACCTTATTTTGAAGTAATAATCAAGCTTGAGACCATGTATCCATTTAGACATGGATTTATTATATGCCTCTTAAATTAGATAAGCTTATATATTTGATTAAAAGTTTGAATCAAATTCCAAGGTCAATACTAAGACAAAATATTCTAAGTCTTAGACTAAGAAACAATCTAAATATTATGATCCAAATTTTAAAGTAGGGAATATATCCAAACACCCTCCATAGAAGAATTAATAATTATAAAATGAAAATAATAAGAAATATAGGACTTGAAAGTAATGTATAGTTCATAATTATAATAGTGATTCCAATAAGGAGTGCCTCACTAGGAAGAATCTACTTTCACAACTTGAAATAGTAGAAACAAACACTATATCATTGTAAAAAGATAAGTAGATCATGTAATCTTAAACTATCACCATGGTGGGTACCACAAACATATCTAATATCCATGTAGAAATAAATAAATTAAAAATATTGTTTCATTCTCAAATGTGGATAAATGCTTAATTATTACACTTTTTTCCAACAAAATAACTAATTTCTCATGAAGTATGTTGTTCGGTCTAAGATCTTTGTTTCAGATGCATCTATTGGATTAGATGTATCAATAAAGCTTGGGAATAATTGGGATCGTTTCATACACTTATTTTAGGATTTTTTTGAGACAATCTAGGGCATGAGCTCCATGTATAGGGATCCATTAAATAGCCTATTTGGAATAGATCTCCAAGAGATTGTTGATGTGTACCATGGAAATATGGGAAAAAATTGCACCATATGGATCATGGTGAATAAAGGGTATAAGTATATGTGGAAGACAATCAAATAAAGTGAAATAAAATAATCTAATCATCCACACACAACAAAAACCAAGTGCAAAATCAAACTATTAGGAGGAAGGCAATAATTAAAGCCAAGTGGTAAATGAAAAGTCATCAAGTCAAATAAAAATGACTAATTAAGAAATAAAAGTCAAATTAATGTTAAAATTGGAAATAAAATGTCACCACAATATCCTAAGAACCAATCATGAATACATGATTAGATGTATAAAGTATGGGTACTATAAAATCATGAAGAATCATTGTAATTTTTATGTTTAAAATCACATGTCCTACCATTATGAAGTGAATCTAGTAAATTGTCATTAACAACATTGGTGTCTTCAATGTAATGATATGTACTAATAGTTTAATTTTCATTGGAACTAAATGATGTAATTATTTGTGTGTTACCATTATAAGTGGTTGGTTTTTTTTATTGATTTAATTGTTTCTTAGGTACCCATTTTAGATTGTATGGATGTTTATTGTTAGATGTCTTATGGGCATTAATAAATTAAATATAATGCCTAGAAGTTATTTTTGATATTTTTTTGATGTTATTGATAAAATAATTGAGATTAATACTTTGATTCACATGGTCTTTGAGGTTCCAATTTGTTATTTTCACTATATGTTCAATTTATTGAACATGACTTGTTTTGGATTTGAAAAAATGAGTATAGATAAATTTATTGTATGTATCACTATTATATGATATATTATCCAATGAAGAATCTATATATTTTATCTTATATTATTTAATTCAATACATTGATTAAATTGATGTGTTTAAAAAATAATAGGTTCTTTAATTCCCTAATCACATATTCCTAGACCATGACCCTTATATCCTAATTTTTGTGCACATATGAATTTGAATTCATATTAGGATAATGATGCTTGGATAAGATTATGGGTTTTTTTGGTTTATCAATGTTTCAAAAATTACCAATTATAGTTCCTTTACCTTTACCAAAGTAGGATGGTGCATTATTAGGTGCAGATAATTGATTGGGTCAACCATAGTTTTAGGGAGTGAAATATAGTTGGTCAATACTAAAAGTTTGCATATAATATCTATATTTGATAACACCACATGGTGTAAGTTGAGATTTGATAAATTTTCATCAACTATATTAGATGCATAATCCTCCTCCTCTTGATTATCATCCTAATCATTATTATGATCATTGAAACTAAAATTTTACATTTTATCTAATGGAACAACTTTCTTAGGTGACATAAAATATGGTTTTGGTTTATCTAGTGTGGGTAATTTTTTTTTGTGGATTATACTACCTTACAAAATTGGAAAGGAACATCATCCACATGATAAATATATATGACCCCCTTGTGAACAAAATTTAATCATATATATAACACATAAGGAACCAAATTCATGGCATGAATCCATGATTTACCAAGTAAAATATTGCAACCCACATAATTAGATATCTCTTAACTTTATGTAGGTAAAGTGTTAGCTCCAATAGTTATATTCAATGTAATTTTTCTTAAAACTCTTTATATATATGAAAAAATAGATAAAATTCATTAGAAATTCAAAATGACATAAAATTTATATTCTAATCAAGAAAGAAACATTTGATTGAGTAAGAATGGGGAGAGATATACCTCAACTTACCATGAAGATCCCCTTGTGTTGATTTTTTTAGATTTATAGATAATGTGGTTGATCAATTACATGAATGCAATAATTTTAGTAGCATGTCCCCTTATAGTGATGAATATTATTTGATGGGATGAGAGGATGACTTGGATGACTTAACATCACAATATCATGATCTCCTTACAATATTGAAGCTTTGATCACTCAATATAATAAATATCCTTAAGCTCTCTTGGTTTGTTGGAAATGAGGGCGAGGGATTTAATTTATAGATTTTTATGAGGTAAATGGATAGTTATATTTTATTTGAGGTGGAGGGATAGAATTGAGTAAACATCTTCATTTAATTAGGGAGGTGTCTATTAAGTGATGGAGGCTGAGAAGGTAAGGATTTGATTTTATGAAGAGTGGCCTTGATTCGCACATATTTCTTATCTTGGATTTTAGGGACTTGATGTAAGATTTGTTGATTTTTATTTTCTTTTATTTTTAAAATTAGAATTTTAGATTGTGCATGGATTTTATTATTAAGATTAATCAATTAATTAATGTGATTAATTAGTTTAATACTTTGAGATTTTTATTTTGGTGGGATTGGGTCAAGATAGGAATAAGATAATGTGATTAATTGATTGGGAGTGATGGTGTAGTTAAATGAAATTGATAGGGATGTGTTGACAACTAGATTAAGGCTAAAATAGAATGCAATACTAACATTAGGGTTTTAGTGAAATATAATGTAGATTAGTGAATTAGATGACAATGAATAGCAAAGATATGGAAGTGGCAAAATTAAGATGTATATATTTTTCCCTCTTTGAAATGGTGTTGCAACAAAGGGAAATGATGATGTTTCAAAGAATGGAGAAGAATAAAAATGGGTGTGGGATGCCCATTATGTCATGGTGATGATAGGTGAATGATGATGTGCTCCCTTTTTATATGGTATGTGGGGGTGAAAAACATGGATGGGATCTCAAAATAAGGAGGACTAAAAAATAGAAGAATAAGGGGGAGAAATGCAGAAATGAGGTCTTAAATAGATGAAAATTAGGTTCAATTTTGAAAATAAGGGAAAATTTTGAGGGATGGGGTGAATAAATAATATATTTGAGGGTGAAAATCATCATTTACACTTGAGCCCTATTGAGATTTGGAGATCTGCATTCTCATCATAACTCATGCTAAAATGAATGTGTTCATTCACATAGGCACTGAGGTGAATGAGTGAATGAGCACCAACATCTAAATGAGAGTGGGTCACTAGTAAGTCCTAATTTTAGTTTTTAAGTCCAAATGATAGCTTTGATAGAGAGTTGACACTTTGATACCAACACATTTCACTTGTTGATGGGTGAGATGATAGTGACCATAGAGGATCCATTTAGGATTTTTTAGATCCACATATAACTATGGTATATCTCTACTAGTAATGATGCATAGGGTATAAAATAGGATTGATATCCCATTATGTATATTTTTCATTGATCTAGATGCATGTTCTATTGGGGGTTTGATAGAATAATTTCCCCTAGTGTTGATGCCCATTTTCAATTACATATTACTACCTGACAAGACTGGTCAATACTTCCATATTGGCCTAGAATATATGATTGATGATATGGTTGATGATGCCATAGTTTTTCCATGGGAGCCTTGTGTATTGGCCCAAATATATAAGAACCTTAAATTATTAATATATAGATAAAAGAAGAGCATTAAGGCTTCCACTTTATTAAAAATATGGGATTGGGAGAGCATAGTCATGGAATGATTAGTGGGAACATGAGATCAGTAAGATATAGATGAGTCGATGTAATATGGTTGGGTAGTGGTTATCACTAGTCAACATTAACATTTAGTTGATGTCAAATAATTTTAATAAAAATTAGAGTGTTATGACTACTTGATATCATGTGGAGGTCATACATGGGATGTAATTTATTTGGATGGATGACCTGTACTTCCTAGGTTACACACAAAATGTTTTCTACATTATAGGCTAAAGGGAGTACATTATAGTGTTGTATACTAGATAATATCTTGAGGTAGTTCAAATTACAACATGATATCCCAATAAGTCCTCATATATTCACTCAACTAACTAAGGAGGTAGAACAATGGGGGACCTTGGTGGATCATAGAGTATCCATAAGTGATTGGGTGATGTTTTAGAGTGTGTTTTGGGATAACTAATTATGCATTAAATATGCAAGTGTGGTAAATGGTTTTGATGTTTGGTGGGTTGAGTTGATGGCCATGATATTGATAGTCCCTAATCAAATGTTAAATATGCTGTAGTAGACGATCAAATGGATTACTAAGGATTTTTCATGTTGGAGGTGACAAAGAAAGATGAGGAGTGTCTCTCTAGTACATATAGGTGATCTCTGATACATTTTATTTTTTCTCTTATATGGTTCGCATTAGGATCACTAGCATAAATGGTAATAAGATCACCAGTTAGGTCTATAGGATTAGTTAAGGTAGGTTTAGATCCAAGGTTCATAGTAGTGATAGTAGTGCTAGTCAACAATGATGGGGTAGGGCCTTCATAACCATAATAAGGTAAGGCTGTAAAGATTATTGAGAGTTTCTTCTAGGAGATAGTTATGTTGTTTAATCATGAATATTGCTCCAAAAGATTTATGAGATGGGGTGTTTTAGGAGAAAAGAGTGGTAATAATGATGGAATTTTTTCCTCCATTTTAGGATTGATGTGAGATTAGTCCAAGGAATGATTATATGTATTTGGATTTATAATGGAGCCTACATGGGATAATTTTTTAGAGATGTAGTGCCACCAATAGAGGTTTAATACTGATTGATTAAATAATGATTTAATTACTTGGGTCTACTACTAATGTTCATGCACTATGATTTAGCATTTTCTAAAAAAATAAAAGGAGGGGTAGTTCAATTTCAAAAATAAACATAAAAGAGATTGAAGATTAAGGAAGTAAAGAGTGTTTCTAGATAAGGATGAGATTAATGCTTCAACAATCGAATTAAGTGAATCTACCATAGTTATATCACTATGTGTTGAGTTTCACTAGAGGTTCTGACCCAATAATACACAATGGGAGGAGTATGGGGAAGTAGTGTAGAATGCTTGATTTATGAACCCTCACTAAATATCAATAATAGTAGTCCATACTAAATAGCACATAAACTTCCAAGATAACTTGTAGACTAACACATAGGTTATAAATATTGTAAAGAAAATGAAAGTAGAGGTTATAATAGATAAACACATCATAACCATTACATTCATTAAGAGATAGAGCATTAAAAAAAATATATGAGAGCTAACATTCATTCCAAAAATAAAATGGTGGATACATTGATAAAAAATATGTGTTTCATAAAGGTTTAAATTACATTCATAAAAACAATAAGTTATATTATAAGGGTATCAATTATGGACAAATTTATACAATCTAAAAGGGTGAGGGAAACTATAGGTGAAATCCTAGCTTGATTCCAACAACACTTTGGAGATAAAAAAATGTTGACCTCAAAAATATCGTGTATTTATATATTTATAGATGAGGATGGGATTTTCCTCCAAGTAGCATCAGATTGCCATCCTGGGCCATGATGGCCACTCTTGGTTACTACAACTACATAATTAAAAAAAAGGAGAAAATCTTCTCCAGTCACCTCATAAAATTTGTAGGGGACCACCTAATCAATACATGGAGGGGAAATATATGAGCTAGATCTTAACTATTTGGCCTTTGCTTCTTTGGCCTCCAATATGGCTACCATAATGTCAAATTCCCAGTCTAGCTTAGCGAGGTTCATTAAAAGATCTATGGATCATATATGCCTAGGCCATGATCCTTTGGTATACCTAGAGGGGAAACTCCATAGCCACATAGAATTTGGTCACATGGCTGATGCTCATTGTGGATTGGGTCAAGAGTTTAAAAATTGCCTAGGCTCTAGCCTTATTTCCTCTAGCTTCTTTTCTCTTTATAACCCTACCAAAGTGACCTAGGTGGACTCCAAATTCACCCCTATCTAGTAGAGTGTTATCTAGGTGGAATAACACTAAAATATTAACTTCTTTGAAGTAAGTCAATACCTTCTTCCTATCATACTTTAGGGGTTCCATCATAGTTTGGACTAAAGCAATCCACTCATCCATAGTGGTTTTCATGATCCCTATGTACATCTGATATAATCCCAAGCTAAATTGGGCATCAAATTTAACTTAAGGAACATGCCCTTATTGATTATAATTGTTAGATTCTCATATTTACCATCAATCACAATGGTCCTCTCTAAATAGGCTTGGGTACATTAGATGAGCACCTCACCATCCACCATAGTCCCTACCAGTTTTCCCATAATTGAGAAACATTTTAGGAGGGAATCCTTAACCTACCCAATTATCCCAATAGGGAAGGAGATCTTTAGCCATACCTCTAGAGTTTAGACCTAGATCTGTATGTCTTTAATAAGATTCTTTAACATGTCATCAGTTGCCTAAAGAATAGAGAGTGGGTCCTCCATTATCTTTTCTTCTCCTACATTATTCCTCACTTTGGTGAAAGAGAAAAAATCATATTGGGTTTGCCAGACCATAAAGTTCCCCTATTACACAAAATTAAGTGAGTATCCTTTACATACTCCCTATGTGTGATCAAAACACCATTATACATCTAATTTGACTTGTATTGTCATCTCCAACACATATGATACTAAGACCATTCCTTGGGTTTTGGTAGGTGTTGGTGGGGTGGTAGAGATGGTGGTGATAGGTGGAGGACAAGGTGGAGGGGCTATGGAGGAAGTAGAAGGTGTGAATTATGAAATTAGTGGTAGAGGAGGAGGAAGCATAGAGGTGTAGGGAAGAAAGATGAATGGATAGGCCTAGGGGAACATATACACTTCTCATTAACCATAGGTCATGCCCACTTGAGGGGAAATGACTCTTGGGAGAGGGGTATTTAGTATAAGGGAATATATTGGCTAATTAAATCCAAATCCCTAGGTGCATAGGGTGAAGGAAAAGTGGGTCCTAGGTGAAATGCAAAGATCTATTGGGGTTGGTTCCAGATAATCCTTAGAAACTAGTAGAGGGGGATGAATTGGGGTAGTAGAGACCTATGTTGAAGGCCAAGTGTGCATTACTTAATTTTTTTCTTGTTCTTTTGCTCAAGTCAACTTTAGACATCATTATAGAAGGAATAGAGGTAGTAAAGGCTGTCGAAACCAACTTTGGGAGATGGTTTTCTAAAAGAATCACTGGGATGGTCCCAATCACTATAGATGCACACCTAAGAATTGTAACAACACTTGTTGAAATTGGGACTCTTTCAAGTATCTGGACTCAAGGCATACCCAATGGGGGTACCAAGAAAGTTCCAAGTTAGGGAATGTATGGGGTGGATGTAAATGAAGAAGTGAGGATGATAGGGATGTTCAAGGTCATGGGCACTTGAGTGAATAGTGGAGGGGATATAATATGGAAGAGAGGAGGTATTGACTAAATGGTTTATGGAAAGGGTGGGGAACTAAATGGTACTATGAGGGGATGCTAGAAAGTGGAGTGAAGAGGAGGAACTTTGATTGGTGCATATTATTGGTCCTATATTGGGCTTATTTCTAATATACTATTAACATCTAACCTTAGGGCCTATGTGGCCTACGATCATGTTGCTACACATGATCCACCTATGCTTGGGCCACTTTTCATCAAGTCACATGGTTCTAACTTAGTTGGGGCTGAGTCACATAGGTTATTGAAGGTGGAAGAGGTGGATTTATGTCATGAGGAATCACTACACGGGGGAGAAGGTGGTGGTATCCCTTAAAAAATTATCCTATAAATTTGGGGGAATTTGGGGTGACATCTTCTATAGGTTGAGAAGATTCATAGGGGGTTGTATGTGGTCTACGATGAACCTTCTTACCCTTATCCTTATTACATGCCTCAATCTATGTGAGCACCTCTTGATCATCTTCCCCATTTAAATATATCTCATCATCATCTTTTATCTAGAGGCCATAATTAAGGTTGAGGTGAGTTGAGTACTTCTCCAAGTGAGATTTGATCATGCCTCATAGGTCCCATTCTCATGGCTTGACTCTCCCCAAGGCTAAATATTCTTATCTAGTTACCATCTTTTATGAGGGAGGGAAGGAGTTTTATACATGGTGTTTTATGAAAATCATAATAAGTGGGTGGGCATTCTACTAGTGATTAATACAATGCCCAAAAATTCCCTCCACTAGTTGGTATGCAATTTCCTACTCTACAAGGTGTTCTAGGATGTGATATGGAAAGTAGAGGGGCTACCTGATAATAATTTCAACTCAAATAATGGTATCCTCCTATAAATACCATTAGTCTCTAATAAGATATGAGGAGTCTCTAATTTTATTTGATATATGAGGTATAGGGGCCTCATTGATCACATTGAACATCACTAGGTAGAAAGACTCTTAGATATCCCAAATATTATTTTTATATTGGTGGCCATATAGCTTTTATAAAATTACATGAACCACTAAGCCTCTAAAAACCCATGCAAGAAAAATAGATGGCTTGAAAGTTAGTGTCACCTAGATTTCATTTATGAGATAACTCATGTAGAAGTTCCCACTTACCTAGGAATATATTATCTCTTTCACCAAATTGAAATTGACCACTCATCCCAAGTCAAGGACTTGGGATCCATCTAAGATCATGTGAAACAAGGGCACCCATAATATGTTGGCATGTATGAAATCTAGGGGCCCAAACAATCAATTCAATAGTATCATACCAATTCGGACCTCCTCCTCAAAGGTGCAAACTATGTATTCATTGGTTTACTCCTTTTTTACCCACTTGGAATATAGGTTCGTGGCCCAATCCCTTAAGATGTTCTAAATTTTAAAGATGTCAATCTAGGTCTGTACCACCACTGAGTCATACAAAAGGGTAAATTTAAGCATATTGTAATAGGCCTTGAATATAGTTTCAAAGATGTTAGTAATATGATTTCAAGAGTTAGGAGAGTAGACCCAATTGTGGGCATCATCTTTCACCTACTTAATAGTGAGGATTAGATTGATAAACAAGTTATCATAGGGTAACACCTTAGGGTTAGTCATGTCCCTATGTAAGCCACACTTCTCATAAGACTATAGGGCATCTTCAAATTTGGCTTGATCATCATCATCAATACCTGATTCTTTGGGTACTTAGTTGATAGCTTTGAATACTTCATTATATTATTTTAATTGACTCAATCCATTTGGGAACATAGGTCTCTATACTTAGGCTTAGCCTTGGATTTGAAGTTGAAACAACCATTACAATAAGATGGAATTTGGTATAAGAGCTCTTGGTGAATGATAAGGCATAGAAGGCATGAGGTTGGATTAGAAAGCAAAGAATCTATCTTTTAAAGTCTATAAATATAATGGTTAATGATATTTCCTCAATATACTTATGGAAACCCACATTTATCCCCATGCATTAATGGTTTTTGATGACACACTCATTTTGGTTCAAATTTGAGTTGGTGGCTCAATATTTCACTTAATCTCTCAATATGAAGTTAAATTTAGAGTATATGATCACACACTACATATTATATATAGTAAAGGTGATATGACATTTTAAAACTATCCAATCAAGGCCCAATTTCCCAAATAGTTGATGTCTAGGCATGGTAGGCATGAGGCCATCTAATCTCTAAGTATTCTTGGGCAACACCTTCTTCTTTCCACTTGTCATCTATCTATTGGTCCTCATGTCAATGATTGACACCTAGGCATAGCCTAACACTTCACTATTATACCCTTTGGAGTGATGAGATGGTAGTTAAGACATGTGGTATCCTTTGATTAGGCCTTAGAACTCCACTTATACTTCCTTTTGGCCTTTTTAGGACCTATTGTCCCTCAAACTATGCATCTACTAAATTTTAAGATGGTTCCATGAGACAATGGGATCATCCCCTAAGGTGTGGGACTCTTGTGCTCCTTGGTATGAACCTCTATAGAAGGATGACTTCCTTTTAATCTAAATGCATCTGATTTAGGATAAACATGTAGGCCTCAAATATCTAAAAGGAAACTTATCGCTAATTCTAAATCTAAAATCTGTTGAGGGGAAAAGGGAGAAAGGGGGTTGCTAAAATTTAAAAGGTGATGCATCAATACTATAAAGATCACCTCCACAAGATTTGAAGAACACACTACAATTGAAAAAAATGAGATAACATTACACAATATCTAAAATGGATACTTTACTTGCATAAGTAAATCATATGAAGAAGCACAACATAATACAACACTAAGAGGGATAATAAACAATCCATAGATAGTGTCAATATAGATATGAACATGTACATCATATAACCTAAAAGAGAGATCCAAGTTATACATAGAGGTGTGAAGGGATGGAAAAAAATGAGAGGGGTGAGAATTACCCATAGGAAAATATCAACAAACCAAAAATACACATAGAATGCAAGAATCATGAAGAAAGGCAAACTCAATTCTCATTAGTTACAAGGATCAAGCAGTAAAGAGCTCACGGAGGGAAATTTTTTGTAGCATTAATGTGCTTAGAAATGTCAAACATTTTAAAATGTAATACATGGGATTTTATAGGTAATGGGAAGCCCACAATTCATTGATTACAATAAGAAATATAGTTGTTAAAATTGAATGAATATCAAAATTAAAGACACATAATCTCTCAAAAAATTAGATAGGGATGGAAAAAAATAATTGGGATCCTAATTGTAACCTTGAGGCATGGTGATGATTACCATGAACTTGAATCTATCAGCTTGACATCTTCTCTCATTGGTTTTGGAGCAACTAATATTTAATCATTCAATAACCATAACTCAATTTTTAAGCTTTCATGTGCAAGAATGTGACTGTAGATCTCATGGAATTACTACCTTGGAAGATTTTGGCCTAATTCTACCACTTCTATCACTTCTCTTTTTCATGGCTCAATCGTATTCATCAATGCATACCTTGGGAAACTTAACTTCTGCCATCTACTTCTTTCAAATCTTGACATGTCTTCTTTGTTGATTATAATTTTCCCTTAGACATGTGTCATCTACTATAGAAAACTAACCTAATCACCATTTGTTTGTCTTTGTTCATCAAGCGATTCATGATTGAGTGTTTCCCTTCTATGTCAATATCACTCATTATGAGCTATGACTTTCCTTAAATACTATCTAACTAATTGGTCATGAAGCCCACATGATGGGAAATTTTCAATCAACCTTTGTTGATGCTCCTTGGGGCACATGCCAATTATTCAAGATTTATGCATCAGTGCATCTCACTCTACTTTTATCCTTTTCAACTTTTATTATGGATCCTTTCAATCACAAAAAAATTTAAGACCAAAAATTTCATATATTGTGTTGTCAGAACCTTTGTTCTAAACTTAAGCTTTGTAAGTTTTTTATGGATTTAACTTTTGCAAACTTAGTCTTTAGAATATTTGTTCTTAAAAAAAATTTAATTGGTCTTCAAAACTTTTATTTGGGCCCCTATCTTTTATAATTTATACTTAACAAATTTTGATTTACAACTTTTGTTCCACATAATTTTAACAAAGGCCTAAATACTTAGTTGATTCTTAAAAAGTCTTCAGATTATCTATTGTCATGATTTTTTTTCATAAATTCTATCTAGGCATTATTAGTCTTCTAAACTTTTGTTCATAATAAAAAATTTGAATAATATTTGCACAAATTTTTTGAAGACTAAAAACTTTGAACAATCTTCGTGAAGTCTTCGAAACTTTTATTCACAATAAGTGTGAAGGCCAACTATTTGAAAATTTGATAAGTCAATTGATCTTTTGACTTAGCCCTTTTTTTTGAACTTTGAATAAACTTTGAGAAGCCTTACCTATTGAAATTGAAGCCTTAAGCTAAATTCAAATGTTACTCTTGCATGGTGACCAAAAATGGTAAACATTCTAACAACCTTTATGGGTTGCTTGCCTACTAAGTAAGAATCTAGTATCCTTTATTGAATGTCTAAAATGAGATTCACCTTTCAATAAAAGAAAAATCATGCAATAATAAAAAATGTGTAAAAGTATGAAGGAAAATAAAATGACTAAACTACTATGTTGTAACACTTAGATGAAATAAAATGCAACTAAACTACTAACTACAACTTGAAAAGCACTTCAAGATCAGTGTTTTAGATGTATCCCATTTACTAAGATTGGTAACTCTTATCCATTAAAATTTGAGATATGAAAAGCATTGGCCTATTTGCATCCTATGATGACATAAAGACCACTCCATATTGCATCAAACTTTGTGTGCTTCCTAGATTTTTCTCTATCGACATCCTATTTGATCACTAAGTCTCATTATTGGAAACTTATATCATTAGCCTTATTATCAAAGGTTCTCTTCATTTGAGTTTGTGGAATCTCCAAGGTATGCATCACTTGTCATCTAGTCTCTTATAACTCTATTAGTTTAGCTAGTCTCACCACCATAGGATCATTTTTAACTATATCTAGTTGGTGGGAAATCTCTAGTGATGGTAATTCAAGTGACATAGGTATCCTTGAATTTATTCCATATACCAATGTAAAGGGATAATTATCTATTTTTCTCTTTTGAATTATTCTATCTACCCACAGTGTTGCTTTGAGTTATGCATGACAATTCCTTTGATTCTCATCTATGGTTCAATTGATGATGTCGATCAATTTTTTATTGGTTGACTCAACCAAACCATTACCTTGAGGGTAATAATTTGAGAAGTGCTCAAATATATGTTAGGTCTAACTTCCCACTTACTAATTTTATTTCTAATAAAATACATAGAATTGTCTAAGATAATAGTGGTTGGAACACCAAATCTAGTCATAATTCCTTCATAGAAATCTAATATGGATGTTTCTTTTGCTTCTTGAGCGTTATCACTTCTATCTATATTTTAAAGTAGTCTATGGTAGTTATTATCCACTTGTGTCTATCACTTTAAGGAGGATTGATCATTCCAATAAAAACCAAACCCTACTGAGAGAAGGGATGATTAGATTGAATTGGATGAAGTGGAAGAGTTGCTAGCCTTTATTTACCTATGAAGAAGGCACATTTCTTATAGTTTATCACCCACTTGTGAGCATCTTTGGACATACTTAGAAAATAATAACTATCCCTCATAATCTTGATATCAGTGGTTTTAGGTGAATAATGTCCTCCTAACAATCTATCATGGAACTATTGAAGGATAATTTCAATCTAATTATGTTATATACATCTTAGAAGAACTCTATTGATATATTTTCTAAAAAACACATCATTAACAAGCACATAAAGAATAGATTGCAACCATAAATGTATTTTTTTGGCTTCATCAAGTCCTTTTGGATATTGACCTAACTGGAGAAAGGCCTTATGCTTTAATTCCAACAACTAGGAAGATCTTGATTAGCTAGTTGTTCTTCCTACAGATCAAAGATTATTTTACCTTTAATTTATAGGTCAGTTGTTAACTAATCACACAATCATATTCCCCTTATGAGCTTGGTGATTTTTGTGTCAATATCATATTCCATCACCTTGGTGATCCATCCATATGTTTCTTCATTGATATATCTTCTCAATAGAAACTCTTTCACACTTAGATGTGAGACCATCAATTGAATCTTGTTATTAGAGAGCATGCGTATAAATTTATTCAATGCTCTTATCAAAACAAACACTTAGTTTTACATGAATATATATCTTAATTCACAATATTTAAGCACTTGGTTGAATAAAGTAATAGACTACTCCATTTTATCATAGTTTTGCTATACTGAGATTGTTGAGATTCTTTCATCTCCTCTGAAAGCATAGAGGATGAAATTTGTGTCATATCATGGATTCACAAGTGTGGGGGACTAGGATATTTATCTTTTTATTTCTTCAAATTTGTCTTTACCTTCTATTATCTAGTTGAAAGTGGCACTCTTCTTGGGCATAGAGGTAAGTGGCTTAACTAGTGAATCAAAATCTAGTATAAACCTTCTCATAAAGTTTATCTTTCCCAAAAAACATTACAAGATTTTCTTGTGGCTTGGTAGAGAAAAGTACCTAATGGCTTTTACTCTCTCTAGGTCAATGGATAGTTCATCCTCTGAAATAATTTGAACCAATAACTGACATTCATGTATAAAAAATATGCACTTTTATGGGTTTAAAATACCTTTAACTCTCTACATATGTCAAGGACTTACTTTTTATAATCCAAATGATTAACTACACATTTAGAGAAAATAATGATTTCATCAAGGTAAACTAAGATCATATCATTGATTAGGCCCCTAAAGGCCATGTCCATATATATTTGGGAGGTCACACCAAATTTAGTTAGTTGAAAAGGCATTTTTCTATATGCATAGGTACCTCATTTTATGGTAAAGATTGTCTTGAATTGATCTGAATCTTACACCAATATCTGATTATATCCTAAGTAACCATTAACAAGTGAAAACCTCTTAGCCCCTGATACTATTTAGAGGATATATTCCATGGGTGGAAGGGGATAGTGATCCTTGAGGAATTCTTTATTTAGGTCCCTAAAATCCAGGCTCTATGTTTATAAGACTTTAGAAGGCTATTTTTGGAAGCATTTTAAGTTCTCACATAATTTGCAATTGACTCATTATTCCCAAACACTTATATTGTCTTAATTCCTTTTTTTTTGTGCCAAGTGGAGACCTTAGATCATTACCTCATACTCAGTCACCTTATTGATGTAACTAAATTAGAGATTGTATGTATGAAAGTATTTATCCTTTTGAGGACATATCATCAAAATGTATTCACCTACACCATTTCCACTTTTGGAGCCATCAAAGAAAAACTACCATGTGATTTCAAAGTCTTCTTGAGTTTTCATGAGGTTTAGCATAATAGAGTCACCCTCAAGGATACATTAATTACCTAGTCTTATTTCCTCCACACAAACATATGGATCAAATCCATAATGTTCATTAATCCAGTCATCCAGTGTTACATCTGGGAATTTTTTTAGAGGTGTGGTAGTCTCATGTAGGACCAAACTCTCTTTAAGGTCATGTATTGTATAATTCATGTCAATGGGATTGGATGAGTATGGATGTATATGATCTCTAAAAATAGGCTCAGCCTTGATAGTCACCTTGGTTCCATATCTATTCCTCAGTAGCATGTGTGACCAGTCAAAGTACCTACCCATTTTCATATTAAAACTTCTTGAAAGACAAATGGAAAAAATGAGAGGTAGGTCTATAATAGATATGTCTTGGGTAATGGAGAGGGTAGGACATGCATGTAAGGTAAGGTTTAAGCTGTTAACAACCCCTATGGTTTTGGTAGTTGTTCCATCTAGCTGAATAACTCCTTTTGTAATTAGGGAATATTCTATACCTAGCATATCATCTATCTTCTTGGGCATGATTGACCTAATTGTACTTAAATAAATCATACAATTAAGGACAAGGTGCTTACCTATGATCAAGAAGATATAAAATGGTGGTAGTTTGTTGCGTTTTCTAAGCTCTCCTTTTAGTTGACATAATCTTATGGAAATGGTTGAATATGTTCTTATTGGTTCATGAGGATGAAATATTTCCAATGCTTCTTGCAACAAATTATTTTGAGAAGAAATGGATAGGGCCTCCCACATGGTCAAATTTAATTTTTTTTTCATTTGTTCCATTATGTTGAAGGGAATTTGAGTCCCTTTCATCTGAAAATTTGAGATATTAGCCTCTGTATACACATAATATTTTCAAACTTTATCAATTAGTGATGATTTCTCTCTTACAAGAACCCATGAAGTCTCAATCTCTCTAAGTGCATGCCTTAAAGGGTACACTAAGAAAGGGATGAGCAGACCATTGATGATTCACAAGATTATTGTCCCCTATACTATCACTTTTTATCTACACAACCTTCTCTTATACACTTCCTTAAGATTTGGCACCTATATTATACTCTTCCAAGTAATTCACCACCTTACTTAGCCCCTTCCTAAGCCTAAAACCCTTTTTGATAGTTTATAGTGCACTATCAATCTGGGCTAACCCTATTGTTAATATGTTAAAATCACATTATGGGTATAGGTTGACCTTAGCAAACTTAGACTAAGAACTAACTTTTTTTATCAAATAATGATATAGATTCAAATTGGGCCAACCTTATTGGCTAAAATTTCAGAAAGGTTTAGTGTTAGATTCAACTATATATACACATTCATTTCACCATTTTTGAAGGAAGATAAGAAGAATAATATGATATTGTGCTTCTACTTGTCCACCATTCTACTTTAGGAGCATAGCTTAGGGTTTTAATACTTTTTTTAGAGATACGAATCTTGTATTGTGGAGAAGTCTTTTGGATGCATAGAGAAGTTGTGTAGCCTACAGTTTACTTATCCTTATCCTTGCATATCAAAATAACCTCTTGTGAATCACCTTGGCCAAGGGAGAGATTGAGGCTCAATGGGTTCATATTTAAAGGTAAGCATTCTTAACATTGTTCCTCCTTTGTAAGAGTAGATAGATTTGTATTTGTACTTCTCTCCCATGTAGTAAGATTTCCTATATATTGGCTTGAGTATAGATCTTATATGCATGCTTGATTTTTATGTTTATTACCCCAACTTTGTGCCACAAGGTTTTGTGAGCACTAGATTAGATTTTAGTTTACTTGTCATTTACTTAGTAAATATGAAAATATAATACCTAGCTAGGGTTATTGCATAGTATTACTAAACTAGAGGCTTTGAAACCCTCTCTATTGATGTTATTGTGGTAAGATATCCCTTAGTTAGGTTTAGAGGATCCATATTGGTCATGACCCTAAATATATAATGCATCAAAAAATGGAAGTGTAAGTAGGATTTATCTTATTCAAGAGAGGATTAATTAATAGATCAACTACATTTTATTTTGTATACAATCACCAAAAAAAAAATGAGAGATATGACCCTTATACCCATTCTAATGATGATGATGGCATTACTTTGAGGGAGTAACTTTAATGAAAAATGAAAAGGATTTGTGAGTGGATCTAAAAAAAATTGGTGATGATGATATGCCTCACATAAGTAAATTCAATGAATATGTCCAAGAAATTTTTTATTGTAGTTATATTTTCCACTAACATTGATCTAATATTCCTTATTGATCCTTTGTATAAGAATGCCATAAAGGAAGCAAGAGACCCTGAGATTATTATTGTGTCGAATGATGATGCTATAAATTATTAGGATAGTATGAGTGTTTTCAATCCTAACATAGACTTAAATTCTTCATATATAATTATAGTTTTCACCTTAGGGTTAATGTGGGGTTGTATGCCTCAAGTTGTATGACTATGAAAGGTACCATAGTATATGTTGAATGGGGAAATAATTGTGATGGTGTTCCTACCCAAAAAAACTATTGTATTATCAATATTCAAAGGGTTTTGTATGATGATCTAGGTCCACTTCCCCTTGATAGGACTAAGGAAGACACATTTTAAAATGTTTTCCATTAGCATGCAATTTGTCCCTATAATGATATCAGTATTGACAAATCCATTATCAATGTGCAACAATCATCAAAGGTTTGCATAGTGGACATAATTTTTAATTCCATTTGGTTTCATTGAACCCTACCATTTATATTTTGATTCCTTGTATATTTTAATTTGATTTAGGATTTGGATGAAAATGAGGTCACATCCTCTAAAGAATTATGAGCCATTTGTTGGTGGTATGAGATCCACTTTTTATTTAGAAAACCAATAAGTTTTTTCTTCATGTAGGTGTCTTATTATTGCTTTTTATCAATCTTTCTAAAATTGAAAAATATAAATGCAGGTGTCTTCATGGAAGGATAACATATAATAACATTCATTACTCATCCACTTCCACTTCATTTCATGTGATAAGAGGTTGATAGAGGTGGTTCAGATCTAAATAATTTAATGTATTTGAACATAGATATAATATTTAAAACTCAATAATCTCATACTATATTATTTCTACTACTTCATATTATAAATATATAAGACTCTAATTCCTACAATAATGGATTCCCAAATCCCTACAAAATCTCTCCTAAATCTTCTGTAAACACACAAATACTAAAAACTTATATATTATTGTTATGTATAACAATAATATATCAACAATACTCTAGTAATGTAATATTAATAATTATGTTATTTGTAATTAATAATGTGAACGCATAATTATACCTCAACATTCACCCCCTTAATATGAGCATGGGGAGAATATACATCTTCAATAATTATCATGAATGGAATCATATGCCAATGCATACTTTTAGGTCTACATACTATTGTATGAATCTTATTGTCTAGATCTTGCTGCACATTACCACTATTATGCAAAGTAATGCATCCCACATTTACTCCATGTAACTATAATGGATGTGTCACTAGTTGATCATCTCCATAAAGAAGTAAGGTAGTTAGAAGTTCTCTATAGTTAGAGGATTTTTGCAGTTAGATGCCCTCCTATACAATTGTTTACCACATTCCATTATATCCACACTCTCCCTTGTCTCTAAATAGCAAAGGTTTTTCAAACAATTAGGGGAATGAAAATACACACAACTCAAAAAAATAAAAAATATCATGGGGAACCAATCCTCATTTTATCTGATGTAGCCTCTATTAATGTCTATTTTCACCCAAATAAAAAATAGCACAGATGATTTTCATTACCACTGAAGAATAATCCTTGGCATTATTTAGTTTGGTGCAAAGCACACCACATTGAAAAAATCATAAACCACACCACACATGTGAACAGGAATGTCCTTATGTTCTTATTCACACACATAAATGTCACTAAATCATTGGTGTAACCCCATCATTGTTGACTGACAAGAGGTTATTGAAAGACCTCCAACCTCATGTGCCTCTATCCTCCAATATGTCACTACTCACTCAACCAATATGTTGATGTAGCTCAGGTTATTTAGAATGGAATAGAGTCCCCTCCACGAGATTGATATTTTCAACATTTGACTTAAGACATCGGGGTCACCTAAAAATGTCTGTAAGATAATTTTATTTTTATTTTTAAGATTTTTGACTCTTGATAACATAAATTAAAATTATTTATTGACAAAAAAATAACATTTAGTTTTTGACTCATTTTTGAATATTTATAGACATACTTTTTGAAAAAAATAAGTTAATAGGCCTCTAATAATTATAAACCTAGACCTATTGACATATAAGACTCCAATATTGTCAAGACTATTTTGACAATATAGACTTGGAAACAAAAATTTATTTGACACACATAATTTACTAAATGCAAATAGAAATGACAGCTTTTTATTAAAAATCAACCCTAAGAGAGAAAATACTAACACGTTTTCCCTTTTATAAAGCTATAGAATAAACTGAACCTAAGACTCTAAATTATAATCTTAAAAAAATAATAAAAGATTTACAAAAGCTTTATGACACCTTTTTTTTAATATAATAAAATAGACTATGGTGATATACAAGGTAAGCTGGTGATGGATAGTGGACAATAAACTAAGCATGGTTTGTATTGGGTATAGATATCAAGTCGTATATGAATCCATTTAACATTCACATTGAATGGACTTCCATAAAGTAAATGAGCTAGGCATTGAGAATGCATGCATAATAAGTTGAGTTGGATAGCAGAACATTGTGTGGCTTTTGTCTTCTATTTGTTATAGTTGATTTTACACTAATCATGCTTCAAAAGGATCTACAATGTAGTATGTGATTTGTTACATAATAGATTGATCTTGAGTAGTGCACTTATGCCATCGAAGTAGTGGAATATTTTATAAATTTTGTTAGAATTAATTAGAGAACATTCCTCCTCCAATATATCATGGTGCAATCAATTTTTTCAAATACTTGTAGGCATACATAGTGTGCACAAGTTCAACAACAAAAACACAGTAATGAGCAACATTGAAACAATAAGCCTGGGAATAAGACGAAGTGTGATGAAATGCATGGAGTTGAATAAAACTTGTATGGTGAGATAAGTGAATACATGATCTAGTGCAATTTAAAAAAAATGGAGTTGGAAGTGTGAATAAAATAGAATTATCAGTTAAAAATTGCACTATATTTGACTAATTTGAATGATATAAATCTTTTCCTATCATCCATAATATATTTGACACCCATGTAAAAGAAAATATATGTGCAAACATAGACAGTAATGAAAAGTAAGACAATCTACCACCACTATTTAGATTACTCAAAATGGAGTTGAGCGATACCTATAATATAATAGTGTAGCCCCATCCTCCTTTCAATCCACCCATAGGTAGGTATATGAATCATAGTTGGGACTACACATGTAATAATTAACCCATTAGAACCTCCTACTTTGATACTAGATGATAGAGTTGGTTTAGATCTGAATAATTCAATAGAGTTAAACATAGATATAATATTTAAAACTCAATAATCTCATACTATATTATTTATCTTACTTCACATTACAAATATATAGGAATCCAATTCCTATAATAAGGGATTCCCAAATCCCTACAAAATATCTCCTAAATCTTTTGTAAACACATGAATATTAATAACTTATATATTATTGTTATGTATAATAATAATATATCAACAATACTCTAATAATGTAATATTAATAATTATGTTATTTCTAATAAATAATGTGAACACATAATTATACCTCAATAAAGGTTTCATGCCATGCCATGAACATGGATATTGCTTAGCAGCTACTGCCTTGGACATAATTTTTATTTTTTTAATTTTTGACATGATATGTGTGACATGTAAGATGTGTAATGATATATATTATTTAGACATGATATTTTAATACAATTGTTTCATTTATGTATTCTCTTAGCTAATAAGTGTTTTATTTATCTATTATTTAAGTAATGCTTTGGTGGTCAATATTGCATTCAATGATGTATTTCAAGATTGACCATGGTTAAATGATGCAATGATGTTCACATGCACTCATGAAATCATGTTGATATATATTATATGTAATGATGTTGATAGGTAATCTATCATCTTCATATTTTTAGATTATTATATTTTGAATGTTACAAATGTCAGTAATCATGTGCACATATTCACATGTCAATATGCATGTTGAAAAGTGATCGTGGTGGGATGAAGTGAAATATATGATTTTGTGCATGACTTGTCTATTTTCCCTCCACTTATCTCATTTCCTATATTTATTAATTTAGGTAACTCACACAACACTTCATAAAATGTATAGATAGTGTGGTTTGAGGAAGAGGAAGAGGAGGGCGAGGACTAAAGCACTTCAAAAGATCATATCAAGCATGTTGTAGGTATATATTCATGGTATTTTGTGTTATTATTTTTATATTTTTAAATATTTTGGATATTTTAGAGCTTGTGTATTATGGTTTATTATCACACCTCTTAAATAAAGTTCAATATTAATGATGGTATTTCCAAGCCTTGTTAAGATATTTTGAGATAGAGTAATCTTGGCAGTGTTTTATGTTGTTTTAATCAATCTAATGATGGTTCTAGTTTTGTGTGGTTCCAAGATACCTTAAAAGGATAATTTTTTTCTGATATGGGATTAGTGACCAATACAACATGCCTATTAACTTATATTAGAAAGGAAATCAATTCATGAAATATAGCCTAGAAAGGTTATTAATAATGGATCATACATTTTGTTAGGATCCTTGATAATCATCTCAGACTTAGACTCAAGTTATTAGTAGTGGATCATTTATTTTTCTTGGTTACATTATGATGTTCTATTTTTATCTTAGACTCAGGTGAAGTGTCCTTGTATTATCAAGTTTATTTTTAGTTATGTATTTCTCAAGCAATTTTTTTTCTTGATACTCATCCTTCACCTAAGTATCATAAACTCTCAAGGCATGTTAGGTTATATATGTAACACTTAAATGTTCTTTATGATAATTTCACTTCAAAGTCAATAATGTTTGTTGATATAATAATAATACTATTAGAATAACAGGACTAATTAGATAGCTCTTGTGAATCATGATTTATTATTTTGATGGGGTTTTCATATTGTTATGGATGTAGATACTAAATAGATGCATGTGGTTATAGTTATATGGTAATGTTTAAGGACTATTATTTTTTTAAGATTCTTATGTGATGGAATTTATATGCCAGAGTCAAGGACAAGTAAATTTTATAATTTATTGCATGGTATTATATATTTATGTCTTTCTTCCTCAATTTTAAAGTTTATGTTAGTTTTTTATGCCAATAGTGGCACTTGAAAATGAATCATCCAATTTACATACCACTACATTCCTCATTTTTAGTAAGATGCACCAATCTGTACAAATATGGGAATGATGATGCATGCCTCAATGTGTTTGGAATGTATGCTTATGATATGGTATGATTAGTTACTTATGCTCTTGATACTTTATAGGCTTAACTAGTCCAGTCCAACAAGGTATGAGAGGGGACTAGCTTGTTTCATAGTTGGAAAGAAAACAATAGCACATGCCTTGTTATTTTTAAGGTTAATGTGGTATTGTTTGCACTTCTTCTAGGTGGAATACTTGAGTAACACTTTTCTCTTTAATTAAGTAGATGATATATGAAATTGGCATTTACCATGATCTTCTTGTTCTTTTAAGAAACCAGACTTAACATTAAATAATTATTTCATTTTATTAATCAAATAAGGATTTTAGCAAGACTCATCAATTCTTATCCAAATTTAAGGTGAAGAGGAGTGGTTATGCAATAGAATAAAATTAAAACTATATTCCTATTGTACATTAGTAGACTATTGATAAAGCTATTTTCACTTATATATTTAATGTTCAAATATATTTGGATTGAATAATTGTCCATGGTAAATTATTAAGTTGAAAAATTTAGCTTCCATATTCTCTTGGTTAACCTAAACCTAAAATATTTGACAATTTAGAAGAGACAATTTGGAAAAAAAAATTGTTAATGTTGGGAGAAAGTGCATGTTTAAAAAAAAGGACTTCTTGCTAAAACTTCCATCAATGGTAAAATCCATTATCATGCACTTGTAAATCTAGGTCATTTCACATTATATAATAGATAGAAAGTGTTGCATTTTGTAGCATACCATTTTCTTATTCTATGCTTATACATAAATGAATGGTGGGAAATGTAATTAGATATCCATGTAAGACCACTTGAAAAAGTAATAAGATATTAACTTTATTTTTTAGCAAGTTTTCCCACCTGAGAGTAGAGTTTTAAGCTCACATAATGAATAGATCTTTTTAATCACAAGTACCTTGGATTATTTGTATCAAGAAATAATTTTTCAAGAGATGTGCCATGATATAGTTACACTTAATTTTGTTTCCAATAGTGGAAAGTAAAGGAATGTTGATTTATTATTGTTTACAAATTATGTAATAAACATTAAATATATTAGAAATCCCAAGGAATGTAGATCATTCACTTGTTTATTTGAATACATTAGAAATCCAAAGAATACGAGGTAATATATTGTTTGGTTGACCATGAATGTTGAGTTTTGAACATCCTAATTCATGTAGATAATTTATATTTGGCATACCCTAATTCACATAGTTTTCATATGTTATAAACTTGTTATGTTGTGTTTTGGTTATGTAGTTTGCATTTTGATTGAATGTCCTAATTCACTTAGTCATGTATTTTTGTAGGGGTAAGAACATGTGAGGATGAGATGTGAGAGTGTTATGTCAATGGAAGATCATCTTGGTGTTAAGATCTCATAGGCAATATTGAAAAATGGCTATCTCACTCGAGAAACCTAATTTTTTATAACCTTAAAAGTGTAAGGAGAACCATTCAAAAGTTTGAAAGTTCATTAAATATGAAGAATAGAGTCTTAGATAATTTGACCATAGAGAGAGAGGAGTTACATATATAAATCTCATACTCAGGGGGGACAAGATGGAACTTAAAAAAAAGTGTGCCAATCTATCACTATAGGAGAGAGATAGTCAAGGCCCTAAAAATAGAGCATGATGGAATGATTTTCATCTATGAATAAGAGCTATAGTATTTAAAGGCATAGTGTGATATCATGTGTGGGAAAGTCCACTAGATGATAAAAAGTACCAATAGAAATCCATAGATTATAAATGGAAATTAGTTATGCACATTTACTTTTGTGACTAATATGATATGTATGTTTATTTCTTTAGTTGAAAAGTTATCCAAACATTACCTCTTGTTTGATAAGCTTGTACATTGTGAATATTTTATGAATGAATTATTCCTTATTGATAGGATCTAAATAAAATAAAAATGAACTTTTCCGTCTGTGTAGACTATATTTATGAATTGTATAGCACCTAAGTCTTATACACTTGGAAAATACATATCATGGATGTACCTTTAGATTCTAAACCTTTCTCATAGCTAAAAGGCTCACATACTTGTATCTTAGTCTATCCAATATCATTATGATGACCTAGGCCTTCTATCTTTCCCAGAATGTTATAAACCTACTTATCTTTCATCTCTAAAATTTTTGGACCTATGCCTATTTTCTAGCTACTCGGACACTTGTGTCTTAGTCAGAATCCCATGTTGATGTAAGTATCATATTCTAATGCAAGTGTCTAGTACCCTAAATTCATCTAGCATGAAAATTAAATGTATTTATATGGTCAGCCTAAGTGATTTAATTTAATATATTCTCTAAAGGGATTGGTATATATATAATATCAACCCTCCTTCATTACTAACCTAAAAAAGACCTAGCACGGACCAAAAATCGCTCAATCAAGCACTCAAGTAAGTAAAGCTTCCCTATTTTCTCCTATTTACATATTAGTCATAGGGACAACATACCTACAAGTCTAAAATATTGAAAGATAATTCCATGAGCCACATTTTCAAATTTAAAAGCTAGGTCACTAGTGTACTTATTCATCACATATTGTATGATTCACACAAAATCCAACACATAAAGGAGAAATACATAATTATTAATCCCTCTTTAGAGTATTGGATATGTAGGTGGTTCTCATTTATAGAGGTGTCTTTAGGGTAACTTGAAACATATGCCCATGAACCCATTTTTATCATAGACACTATGAAGATGAAGAAATAGGGTTTTTATATTTGACAATGAGTGATAGTCCATGACCTAGAAATAAATGCACCAGAGTGAAGGTAACACAAACCCATAAGCATCTAGGTGGTCATATCCAATTTTAGTAGGTATTATGTATTGGACACCTATGTTTGAGTTAGAAAATAGTGTCGATGCAAGTGTCCATGAATACAAAGGTATAATTTTTAGAATCATGTGATTGATCTAAAATCTAGATTTGTATTAGAATTAGAACTAGATAAATATATTAGATCCATTATCATTACAATATCTAACATGGTTGTATTTTTTTAGCATTTCTTAACATAATAAATTTAGTATATATTTATCTAAGTTTTTCAAACTAATCGACCTACTTTATAGATAGTCTACCATCCTTGTGCCCTAGGATATTTATACCCCTTTAACCCTATATTTCCCATATTTATATTTTAGGGTTAAACGTTTGGTGAACCCAATATTTTAACATCATTTTTTTCTAAGTGTACCATATAAGATGTTTCTTACCTACTTTGTCTTAATCTTTATGTTTTGTATCTCTCTTATAATGGATGATATAGATTGATTTGATGACTACGATTATGAAAATATCCAAATTTATATCAAATAAGGGGTAATAATTGATTACTCTTGTATTCTTCCAAATTATAAAGCATCTAATCTCAAATATTTGAATGGTTGTAGATACCATCCCTCTAATCAGGTCCATGTTCCCACCATTTCAAGAGATGAGTTGATCCATCTTAAAGAATATAAAGAGCCTTTAAACTTAATCCTTGCACCACCATCATATGATTTTGTATTTTGATATTTGATAAAATATGGATATAAAGGATAAGGATTGGGTAAAAATGAACAAGGTATAACCACCTATGTCTATTAAATAAAATATAAATTGACAAGGTTTGGGATTATCATAAAAATCCATGAGTCACCAATAATGCAAGTCATATAATCATGCCATTCATGCAGCTTCTACCACCAAAAATGACACATATGATCAAGATTCCCCTTCATGTAATCATCAAAAGTTTTGAAAAATACATAAATAAATTATGACTGATTTAAAAATTGCTTATAAAGGGAATATTCATTCAAATAAATTAATTCAAGACCTCACCATTTTTATAAATAATATCCCCCTTATCAAGGGTGATGATTTTTTCCCCTCATTTCACATTGAAAATTCTTGACAAGTTAAAAAAGACATCATTACATCTTACCAAAAAACTTTACCATACCAAAAGAGGTGCCTTTACCAAAGCTCTGTTCAATACCAATTGTTATATCTCTACAAACAGTGAAAGAACCAAGCACTTAAAATGATATACCAAAGGTACCATGATTCAGAGATATAATAACATTAACAAAGTATCTTAAATTCAATGATTAAGAACTTGCACTTATTATCAATGAGGATGATGATACTCATATGCCTAGATTTAAAAGAGGTGGTGGATTATAATCAATTATAACACCTATGTCAAACACCACCATTCCCATGGAGTATCATATTTTTATGATGAGCACTATTTGGGATCTTCAAAAATATATTTTCACACTTCAAATGCAAATGGATTTCCATAATAGTATTGCAAATGTTACCTCATTCAACAATCAACCTCTTGCATAGTGTATACTTAAATATCCTTATCCACAATATTTTTAACTACCAAATTTACCTCTCTTTTTGAGTCATAAGGACCCATTCAACCACATGATTAACTATGTACATTCTTTTGGACAATGGTGAAAATATGACAAACTATTTGTAAAGGTATTCCCTATAAGCATTTTTGAAGAGGCACACAATTAGTTATATAGCCTACCAAAGGGTTCCTTAACCAATTTTTCACAATTAGAAGATGCATTATTCATGTATTTCAATATTTTTAAGATGAAAAAACTTACATAAAAAATTTTCACAATTTAAATAGTGTAATGATGAATCTATTCAAAATTATACCATTTGATTAAAAAATACTTCATATGAACTAGCATTTAAACCTTTAGATTTGGAGTTACAATTCATTTTTAGTAGAGGTTTTCTTTCTCCATTGAATTAAATAACATTAAATAAATAATATGAGTCATTTATCCATGTATATTTGGATGTTCATAGATATGCTTCATTTACATTTACTCATCCAAAGGAGTTTTAGATATACCCTTATAAATACCAAAGTTTTATTCCTCACACAAAGGAAGAAGATGAATTACCAAATGAACATTATGAAAATAAATTACTCAATATGGGACCAATACAAGGTTCACATCCTATGAAAACACCCAAAGGTGAAAAATCCAAAAATAATCCATGTCAACAAGATTTAACAATCACCTTATTCTTGGGTGGTGCTTAATTTTGGCATAATCATATTGATCCTACACAAATGAAAACTACTTGAAATATAGGAAATTTTTGACATCTTAGTTTTGACCTAAAAGACTTACAAAGCAAAGGAACTTGGAAAGACTCCATAAGAAACATAATACTACTAATTTATTATGGTGCTAAAGTGATTCAAATGAGGGTTTGGGTTATACCAAAAAAAAATCCATGTGCATTTACATTGGACACTCTTTGGTTATATCAAATGGAAGTAAAAATTGAACAAAATCAGCAATGTATTTCTTTTCCTCATGAAGTCAAATTAATCCATATCCCAAATGATAGCAGTGGTTCTTATGCTACATAGGTAAAACATGAGGAGGAACATGATATGTATCATTTTAACATATCCAACCACAATCTAAATGAATTAAAGGATCCAACTTAAGGTTGCAAGGTTTCACAATACCAAAAATAACAAAAAGTTTTTAAAACTTCAAAAAATCCAAAAATAAATTCAATATTTAAATTTTCTATTCACTACTTGGCATATATGTTATTGGTTCCATGTTGGTAGATGGAATATCATTATTTCCTATATACATGTGGTTCACACATATTTTGAGTGTGATACAAGCATACATGGATACATGATCTATGCACCTTTTGGATGTTGTATTTTCCCTCTATTCACGTCAATAGGATGTTGGGGGCATCCACCTCTATGATAATGATACATCCAAGTTATATCATTATATGGTCACTTTACATTATCATTTTTGAGCTCATATATGTACTTCACATGCCTTGATCCATGTTTATATATTTTATAGTGTATTTGATATGTTATGTACATAATATTTTTTGCTAACACATATATCTAGGGACTAGTATGGTATGTTTATGTTGGTTGCTAATAATTACATTTATGCACTTATTTGAGTGTCTTACCTTAATATTATCTTGTTTGTTTGAGAATTTGAATCTGCTCTATTTTTTATAGCCCTTGTGCCTAAGTTTTCATCTTTGACATCTAAATATGTCATTTGTATGTTAACATTTGAATATGTCATTCTTTTCTTTGTATACATTTGACTAAGTCATGTCTCTTTGATTATGTTGGCTAGATATTTTATAGGCTAGTAAAGATACCCAGGAAGTCATGGGATTAAATCCCCCTCATTTAATGGTGAAGATCCTATATACTTATGTTTATCTACTCTAACCATTCACGATTTCAATTTTTTACAAATTATACACAAGATATACACAAGTCATCTTATTTTTGGGTATTAATTGAATCATAATGTTCATGAACCATAACAGAGTGATTTTTTAGTAAGTATGTAGTTGATTCATATATTTTATAAATAGATTCTTAGAAAGTAGAGAATGAAAAGAGCTAGAATCTATGAAAATAAAGAAACTCTACTTCACAATAAGTATTTTTAGCAGAGCTTATTATATTTATACAAATAAATAAACATTCAAGACGTGATAATTCTTTCATAAAATGATTAAGAGAAGTTTGAATTCATATTTAGATTAAATAATAACATAAATTTTACCATTTTATTCTTCACAAATGCAGCAAAAGATCTCCTTAGATGCAAAGTTCCTCAAAAACCAACTTTCTTCTTATTCACTTTGAACCAAGTTCATATAAAAGAATATAGAAATATAAACATGAAGTTTCAAATTGGTTAATCTATTTTGCATAATAGTTACAATTTATTTTCAAAATTACCCCTTTTTTATGTAGGTTTTCACCCATATTTATACATTTTTAGATATCAAATACAATTAGGAGATAACTCCTTGACTTCCCCATGTGCTGCATTAAATTTTGAAAACTGTTGGGAGACATCTTCCTTGAATTTATCATGTCTGGCATGTAATGGTTTATGACATGTAGCTCTTCTCTATTTTACTATTTGGATTAAATACAACTTCTTTGCATGTTGCGCTCAGCTCACTCAAGTAATCTATTTTTACAAAATGACTTCAAGTAATAGCATATATCCAAGTTATTTGAGTCTTTCATTCTATAAATCAACTTACTTATAAGTAACTACTTAAAACAAAACTAATTTAAATACATTTCTCAAGTCATTCAAAGAAAATAGAATAAGTTGAGAAGAGAACTAATAGTTAATCACTCTGATTCATGAACTTCTCCTCTACACTTTTACCTATAGTTGATGTGTTGTGGACATCATAACTGAATGGCTACATCATCTAACTTGAAAACTGATTACCTTTATGTTTTAAATCTTAGTAGCTCATTTTTTATCTTCTTACAATAACCTTTCACCCTCTAAATATTGGGTTCCAGTGTTTTGACATGTTAATGACTTTTTATTAGCTCCTTTATTGATTTCATTATGAATGGAGTCATGGCCTCTTTAATTATTTTCTTGAATTCTTGAAGTAATTATTCTTGAGTCCTTGGTAGTTCTTCTAAACAAACATTCATGAGATATAAGATGCAATACTCTAGATCTAATTTCATGTTGAGAGCATCTTCTTCTAGAGTCTTCATTTCTTCAAGTATTGCTCCAAAAATGTGCATGTGAAAAGACATGATGTGTTCCTCTTATTTTGTTTTTGCCACTGATCCCTCTGGAACAATCTTTTCTTCAATAAAAATCTTTTCACTTAAAGCATTTATCTATCAAAGGTTATCTTATTGCAATTCAAATATTCCATTTTCATTTTTAATCTCCATCATTTTTTTTATTTGTGCCAATTTATTCTCTATGTTAGCTAAATTGTCTAGAACCTCAAGAAACCATTTATGTTCAGTTTGTATCATTTTCTCTATCCATTCATCAACTGCTTTGGCCTTATTTCTAGTTTCTTCTACCAAACTTATTTTTTTATGATCAATCATATCTCCTAAAAGTAATGACTACTGAGGATCATCTCTTGCCACTTTGGCAATTATTTCACATAACTTAGAAATTTTCTCCTTTAGTTTGGCTTTATCAGCCTTTTCTTTATCAATATTATAAAAAAGAGTATTCATAAGATTCTATGTGTCTTGATTCAGACCCTCTGTAGTGACTTCCCTTAGGGATACCTTTGTAATTTACAGTTCTTCTTCATTGATTTCAATTTTATTCTTACCCTATGGAGGAACTAATATTCCTAAAAAAATTTGACCTGAAGGCTCAATTATCAATTTTGAAGTCACTCTGGCACTTTTGAGATTTTTACCCTTATGATCAATACTTTTCATAAATTACAAGTCTATCTCTTCTAAATTGATTTCCTCTTTTGATTTAGGAGTTATTTGTAATGCCAACCATGAAGAGAAATTTTTACTAATGGAAGTAGCTAAATGTATCATCATTTGTTGTTGATTATCTCACACCTCTGTCTCTTGAGCAATAACTTCTCTTGTATCTATAATATCTTCTATATGAAAAACATTGGAATCTATTTATTCATATTTATCTTTTTGTACCTACTTATCAAAAGTTTCCTAATCTATTTCTTCTCTAGTGGCTGTGTTTTTAGGTTCAAATTTTATCTTTTGTTGTGATATCTCCTAAGATGATATCACCTTTCCAGTAGTTACTTTCTCTATCTCTTTTTTGGTAGAAATAGAAGGAATAGTGGGTTAATCATTAGAAGGAGGTGGAGCATTAGGTGGAGAATATGGGGGAAGAGGAGGAAGAACATTAATCTCTTTCTAAGTTGATTTCTCAAGAGATTTGATGCTAGGAGACTTTGAAGGTGGCATGCATGTGGATGGGTCTACATCTTTCACTACTTTATGTATGTTATTCACAAGCAATGAAGATGAATATGTGGGAGGTGAGGTAGAAATAGAAGTGATAAGAAGAGTGGTGTCTATGGAAGAAGCCAAAGGAGATATAGAGGCAACTGACTAAATTAGAACCTTTTCTTTAACTAGAGAATATGTTTCATTAGCTTTCTTCTTAAACTTAAAGTTCTTCATTGGTTCTTGAATTCCTTATCCTTACATGATTTTCCTTGTATGACTTACTTGGCCAATTTATGTCATTATAAAATCCTTCATGTAATAACCTGTCATAACAAGAACCACTAAAGTCCTCTCAGTAATAGTCTTTACCTAATTCTTCTTGTAATCAATTTCTAGGAGTGGATCATGATATCCTCCCATTGCATGATAATAATCAAGAATTACTTGTCCATAATCCTCCATGTCTTCAGGAATTGTATCCAAATCAAATGAAAGAATTTGTTGAATAGTCATCTTGATATTATCTCTTCTCATTACTTCAAATTCATCTCTAAAATCAATCCATAAGTATTCTAGAATAGGGATATGCATATATTCAAGATAAACCATGCTTTGTGATATGCCTCTACAATCAAAATTTAATCTAAACTCAAAATGTGATTAATTATAGTTATGATACATCTCTATTTATACATTTTTGGCCTTATAAATGTTTGCGTAAAGATATTGGCCAATAACAATAGGAAAACTAACTAAAGAATGGTGTACTTTTGACTGAAGATCATGTAATTCCACCATCTATCTACTAAATTATATTAGAATCCATTTATCACTAGGGTACCTTGGAAATTTTACTAGAGTCCCTATGAAACCACCAATTCTGATGTATGTGACATTCAAGAATTGAATAAAAATACATCTAAAAAGGGAAACTGCCTCCCAAGCTACATCAGATACTCTCTTGGCCTTCAAATAAACATTCAATTTATAAATGAATTTACAAAATAATACATCATTTACCTTTTTAAGTTCTTTAATTATTAAAAAAAAGTATTCATAGATAGGATCTATTTCCATTAGTGTTTTTGTAGTCAGCCTAGAAAAGACTCCATTAGATGTTGCAGCATTTACTAAATATGAAGTCATCTTGAAATCAAGTGTTTGTAATACATTACTCAGTTGATGATCAATGTTGTCACTTATCATTCTTAACCATTCAATCTGAGTAGAACTCCTATTGACATCAATAGCCCTTATGTATACATGCATCTAGGTGGGAAATTTCTTGGCATTTTTCTCTTCATTGATTTTGCATAATAACTACATGATATCATCAACTTCTTGGACCAATTTAGACCTCACTATTTACCTTGGAGACCTTGAGGTTTGTTTTGGTTTCTTTAGATAAGTAGTATTCATTATCTTGATAAACTCTATTATTTTATTCTTCTATATATCTTCCTCTTTTTTCATTGATATGTCCAGTACTTTAGGTCTTGCTAGGATCTTCAAAGTAGTAGTCAAAATACTAAACATCCAATCTTATCACCATATTGTTTTTAGTATATTTTACTATTCTAGTGAGAGAATCATAATACTTAGCATATTCTAGAATAAATTCAAGTAGTTATGCAAATCTTGGGAAAGCTACAAATTACAGGATTCCAATGTTTGTCATTGCTTTAATGAGTGGTATTTTTATTGTGGCTTTAGATAGTTCCAAAAACTCAGTTATGGAAACATGTCCCATGTTAGTGTCATTAATTTATAACACTTTAGATTCAATGCAAGACTCAATGGGATATCCCTTGTATTCATACTTCATGCCTACTTCTTTTGACTTCTCAAATCTCTTTGCTTTTGTCTTTCTTTTCCTACTTGGCTATGGAACTTCTTCAAGTGTAAGCTCAAGAAATTATTCAATAAAAGTCACTTCTTATTATAATCTTGACATTTATTGTGACTAATACTAGAAAGAATTGGTAAATGCTCTTGAAAATTCAAGAATTATTCTTGTTGGTTTTACAAAAGGTTGAACAACTAATTTAAGTTGTTGTCTTATGTAACAATACTAAGCAATCTTGAGGTATTAATAAATTTAAGTAGTACTAAACCTTTAAAACTACAAGAAACTCATAAGTAAGAGGGTGTTGTAGTCTCAGGAAGGTCTAGGTATTTCTTAAGTCTTTAGGGTTGAAAACTTTAAGTGAGTGATGAACATTTATAACTCTGAGTTTATTTGGGCTAGTTACTAGAGTTGAAAAACTTGATGAAGCAAAAGAAATAGGTATTTATAACTTTGGGTAATCAATGCCCTTTGGGAACTCTGAGTAAGCAATATCCCTTGGGAACTCTGAGTAGCATGGGACTAGTTATTCAGGTTTGGGATTCTAGGTAAGTAATAAGTCATGACAGTTCTAGGTAGATGATCTAGGTCAAATGATAGGTATTTGAAAAAATATGCTATCTTTTGGGATTTTGTTTGATATTTTCATATTCAAAGTGTTTATGAAGAATTTAGAAGGTTTTAACAACATCATTCATACAAAAATGACAAATAATTGCAAGCAAAATAAGAAATGATAGAATAAACTTTCAAAATGATGCATGAAACTATACCAAATAAAAATGGGATATACAACCAAAATGATATCATGAAATTGAAGGGGAAATAAAATAAATACCTTGATTGTAAATGGGTTGTGAATATTTTGAACTAATATCGCTCCAAAAGCTCAAATAATGTTGCTCAAGATTTGTAGGGGAAATAACTAGGCTAGAAAGTTTGAAAGCCAGGTGGGAAATGAGGTGGAATTTTTAATATTTATATTATCTTGCACATTAATTACAACTAAGTGATGTCTGAGAGGAAAGCCATGTAAGAATTTTGATTACTATCAAGTTTTATGAATTGCTTTACTTAATTTGGTTTACAAAGTAAAGTAACTTTATAACCCCAATTGGAAAAAGCTTATGAAGAGTTTAGAATTATGAACCTTTATTAATTTTACTTATGATTTAAGAAATTGAATTAATGTAGCTTTGGAACCCTAGCTTGCTCTAAATAGTGTTTTGTGGGTTTACGAATCTACTTTACTTAGATTTTATGATGTTAAGAAGTAACGTCATTCCATAACTCTGATTTAATATGGATGATGTAACTTGGGTTTATGAAGACAACTTACTTCACCTTCGTCAAATAAGTAAAGTAACCTAGAGAACCCAAGTTGGCCTAAATATGAGCCCAAATACTTATTTTTTGAATTTATTTAAAAAATGGACAAATGATTTTTATGATAATGACCTAGGCAGATATTTTCTAGCCTTCTGGAGCAATTTAAAGCAATTTTGGTAATAAAAGCAATTATAGTGAAAACTACTAAAGTCTAAGTCTTATTTACGGGACTAAGTTTTAACAAGGATCATTGACTCACATAAGATAAAAGACAAATTTCAATAGGGGTAACCCAAAATTTCCAAGTTTCAAATTTTTGGCAGACAAAATTGTGTGGCATTTGAACATGCCCCTTGTTAGTGGTTTCCTTGGACCTTTGTCTCTTTATTTTGATTTTTTAGTGCTCTTGTGTGTGTACTTGATTACTTATTGAACTTGTACTATTACTATCTATATGTTTCCATGATATATATCATTCATCTTAAGACTTGTATGATCACATTATTCATGATTTAATCATATATCTACCTAGACATGTTCCCTCTATATGCTACATGGTACATTCACAATTTACATGATTAACTTATCCTTTTGAGGTGAGATAACTACTATTTGCTAGTTTTGATCACCTAAAAATGGGGTCATATCCCTGAGGGCATGCCATATAGGCATGGCTTCCACATTATTCTATAGATTTAGATTGTAGTGGGGGCATGTTCTAAAACCATGTTATCCACATTTGTCACATTTTTAGATTATGGTAGGGGCATGTTTTGGAAACATGCTATCCACATTCATTCAGTATTCAGCATACCCAAATTACATTGGGGGCATATTTTAGAAAAATGTTCTCCACACTTACACAAGTTCTCATATTCTTATTATAGTGTAAGCATGTTTTGAAACATGTTCTCCACACTTACACTAGTTTTAGTTTTAGATTATAGTGGGGGCATGTTTTAGAAACATGTTCTCCATATTTACACATTTTCATATTAGCCAAATTCATAGTTATATAATTTAGATATACATTTTTGGCATAACTATATAAATTGGTACCATTTTTATACATAGTTTCAACATGAGATATATCTAAGGTGCATATATTATTCAAAGGAAAATGAAATTGAAAAATTAAATCAATTTCATATTTTAAACACTTTTAGAGACTATCATCACACATCAAGTTGGACTTTTATGGACTATATTGAGCTAATCTACTTTAGTAGTTCAATTTTTGGTATAGTTGAGGTGATTAAATCACTCAATCTTGACAATTTTATAGGTTAGAAATGATTGTATCATCTAGCCTCACCATTTTTATAGTATGGGTTAACTTGGTTCATTCACACTCACCAGGTTATAAGTATGGTTGGGTTGTATGAATGAGATAATCTAAAGTGTCAGGCGGTAACTCACATTTTCTCCAAGTTTGGGGGTATGCATCCTCCAATATCTCTCTATCTCTTAAGATATATGCACTTTCCAAATTTTACATTTGTCTTAATATTTATTTCAGTGATTCATAATGATACATATTCTGTATCAAAATGCAAAAAGGCAAGACAATTACATTGATACATAGGTATACTCTTAAACCTTATTCTCTTTAAATTTTAATAATTTTAGTGATTTTAAATTTCATATTATATGTTGATTATATATTGTAACATTCTCTTAGTTTAAGGTGAGTCACCAACAAAGCACTCAATTTGGACTCAAGCAAAGACTAGGTACACATTTATTTTCTTTTAAACTAGCAATTTCATTACTAGATTAAATGGGGAAATGTAGACACTATTTATAAATTATATAACACCTTAGTCTTGTACACTTATAAAATACATATCATGGATGTACCTTCATCTTCTATACCTTTCCTACTACTAAAAGGCTTGCATACATTATTTTATTGTGCCTAATTACTTATCTCTTAGTCTGAATAATGTCATTATGATGACCCAAGCCTTTCATATTACCTAGAATGTTATAAACCTACTTATCTTACATCTTTACAAGTTTTGGACCTATGCCTATTTTTAAGCTACTCGAACACTTGCATCCTAATCAGATGCCCACGTCAATACAAGTGTCATATTCTAATGCAAGTCTCTAGTTTTTTAAAGTCAATCAATTTTAAAATAAAATATATTCCTATGGTCATCCTAAGTTATTTAATTTGAGATATTCTCCAAAGGTATTTTTATAAGTAAAATATAAAACCTCATTCATTTTTGACCTTAAAAATACCTAACATGGACCAAAAATCGTTGAATCAAGTACTCAAGTGAGTAAAGCTTCCTTATTTTCTCCTATTTCCATATCATTCATAAGTAAAACATACCTATAGGTCTGAAGTACTAAAATATCATTCCATGATCCAAATTTTCCAAGTTACAAGCTAAGTCATTATTTTACTTTCTTATCACACATTGCATGACTCATACACAAGCCAAGATGTAGGGTAGTGCTACATAAATTTGAATCCCTCATCAAATTATTGGTTATGTAGAAAGTGCTCATTGATGGAGGGGTATGTGGGGAAATTAAACATTTTTTCCCACTAACCCATTTTTATCATAGCCACTATAAAGATGAAGAACTAGGGTTTTACTATTTGACAAAGAGCAATAGTCCATGACCCAGATCTAAATGTACCAAAGCAACACATAACCCAAAAGCATCTAAATGGTTGCATCCAATTTCATTAGGTGTTTAATACTATAAACCTAAATTTGAGTTAGATAGTAGTTTCAAAATAACCATCCCAAGTCGACACAAGTGTCTGTGGATACATAGGTATAATTCTTAAAATCGGATGATTGATCTAAAATCTAGATCTAGCCTACTTTCTAACTATTCTAGATCCATATATTTATTAGAATTAGAACCAACTAAATATATTTTGTTTATTATTATTTCAATATCTAATATAGTTTTACTTTCAATTTTTAGCATATCTTAGTATAGTAAATTCAATATATGTTTATATGAGTTTTGCAAACTAATTATCCTACTTTAGAGATAGTCTACCATCCTTGTGCCCTAGGCTATCTCTACCCATTTAACCCTAGATTTACCATATATATATATATATATATATATATATATATATATATATATATATATAATAGTTAAACATTCCATAATTTAAATTATTTTAGTTTAAGTGATGCAAATTTGTGTATTTATTACTTAGAAGATTGTTACTTTCTAAGATATCTAATTTGTTACAAATTATTTGTTACTTTTTACAAGTACATCATGGTGTCAACAATGTATATTAAAAAATGGATGAAATAAAGGATTGTTCAAAATAAATCCATCACCACAAGGTTTATTTACAAAAAAAAAAGTGTCACAGTTTGGTGTACCTATAAAATTGATAAGACACATATGACACTACTTTATTAATTAGACTTTTCCATACTTTAGGATTGAGTTTAAACTCTTGTTACAAGTAATAATTAATTTCATGTGCTGAAGCCTATAATTTATGTCAAGGTGAGAGTTGTGTTTGATTTCATAATCCTGAGGTCATTGATGTCAAAGGAAGTGTGAGGTCTTGTGTGTTCAAGAAAGCTAGTTTAGTCTTGGGTAGTGACCTATATGGTATAAAGATACTTGGTCAAATAATAATGATGGGATATGATTTTTATCCTTTCTCATATATATGGAGGTGAGTAGTGAGATATAATATGTGTCTTTAATATCTCAAAATGATATGATGCACAGTAGGGCTACGAGATAAACTAGTCCTTGAGCATGAATATCACTTATAGAGGCTTGTTGGTGGTGATATGAATATGTATGAGCTTGAAGTTGTATAATATATTTTTATAAAAAATTATGAGGTATTAATATAATTACAATATTATTTCAAGGTATGTTCAATGTCTAAGCATGACTGGTAGTTTTAAGTCTAGTATACAAAGAGACCTAGTATGGTCTAATGAGGGGTCAAATTCAATTTTTAAGATGATATAGTTAATTTGAATTTTTGAAAAAGGTGTAATAGGTTTATCAAAAATTTATCATGAATTTTTAGGTCCTAATTTTAAGTAAAAATCAATAAAACAAGTTTGAAGGTCTTCTATGTATGTAGATTAAAGAGATGAGGACTCGAGAAGGAAATTTTGATGCTCATTAACACGTGTAAAATTTTCATGGTGTCATAATCTATTGTATAGAGATGTATAAGGGTCCTATAAATTATTTCCAAGAACTATGAGGTGGTTTCAAGGATATAGCTATATAAACAAATGTTAAAAATGAAAACTAGTCTAAAACCCTCTCGAAACCCTCTTAATGACCTAATTAGAGAAATATTACTGTAACTAACCCATAATTTATTGGTAAATATATTTTTATGATTGGATATGGTATATTAATCTTCAATTCATCTCCAAGTGGTATTTATTTGTTAGGATAGTGAATGGAATCTATAGAAAAGATTTTGTTTCTTAGAAATTTGGTATAGTAGGAAGGGTTGGCCAGGTCAAAGGATGAAAAACAATGGAGGTTGAAGCTTAAGACTGGTTTTTTTTTTTCCATGGTGTTATTTTTTCAATTTATATCCTTTTTTTCAACTATTTTTTCCACTCATGTTGACTTATCACTAAATTGGGCTAATAGTGAAAATAGTGAGAAAAACCAATCAGTATGAGAATGCATTTAGGTATTGGTTGAAATGGATTAGGAATATATCTAATTTATTTAGGATATTTTTCAATATATATATACCTCATTTACATTTTTATTATATTCTTTTTATCTCATTAAAAATGATAAAAATAGTGTTCACAAGATGACTTGTCTGAGTGAGTCAAGACAATGAAGGAGTAAGGTTTAGAATTTGATCTATATGTTACATATTTGATATTAGACCTTTATAACTTTGTGGTTGGATATGTTTTAAATATGTCTAACTATATTATAAATTAATTATAAGTTCATTTAATTATTTATATAGGTGTTATAAGTCTTGATCATCATGACTGGTTCTTAAGATAGATTGGCAGTTCCAAGTATGCAAGATGAAATGAAGAGTTTGAGACTCTATTAGAGAATTTCATGTATAAAATGATAATTATGTATTTTTTTAGGAAATATTTTACTTATACATGATTTATGGAAGGTTTTGAATCACTTTAAAGAGTTTAAACATGAAATCCAAAATGGTTTGTCTTGTTATGTTAGAACAGTGAGAGAGAAGCTTAAGAAATTGGTTTGTAAGACCAATGGTTGACACCAAAAAAATGATATATTTATTGTAATATGATATATATATATATATATATATATATATATATATATATATATATATATAAAATAAATGAACTATTAATGTGAATTATATTCTTTTAAAGTCTTATTATAGGAGTTACAAATAGCATTCATTATGATTGTGTTGATAGGCATGTTGGGAGTTTTGTGTAATCATCTCATAGAGGTGTGTTTGGGGTGTTTTTAATAGTGTTGAAGGATATAATTCATATTAATATGTTATATAAGTATTTTAAGTTAATTATAATTCATTTATATTCAATGTTTGTCCTTATTCAATTGTGGAGAGTCAAATGTTCTTGACTATATATTGGCAGTGTTTGAGAGTTCTAAGTGGTCATATTGCCAAAGTGTGTTTGATGCATTTTTAGATATTTTGTGATGTAAAATTAACATGGTGATGACCATTAGGTAATTAATTCTATATTAATTTTATTTTTTCATGTGCTTATTTGGAAAAGTTGACTATATGCTTTAGTTATGTGAGGTAGACTTTTTCTATGTGTGAAGGCCTAATGGTGTGGTTCAAGTGGTGAATTGAACTAACAAGTGGTATGTACCTATATGTATGTTATCAAGGATATATTTTAGTCATTTTTTAAGTTTTTCATATGTTGGTAAAGGATAAATATGTTTTAATATGCTCTAAGTGTAACGTGTGTTTTTGAAGGCCTAATTGTATTAGGTCTCCCTATGGTCTAATGGAGATTTTGATCTAAAGAAGTGGTGGCTGATCAAATTAATGTTTGTTTTATATGTTTACCATATTATATGACCCATTTAAATAGTAATAAAATTGTGTAAATATGTTTTTTTTGGCCAAGGTGGGTAAGAGTAAGTGATTGGTATAAGTACAAGGCACAATAGGCCTATTTGAACTAGTTAAGGAGATGACAATATAAATGGAATAAAAAAGATATTTGAGGAGCATAATAATGTCATGGATACCATAATATGAGATTATATGGTCATACAAGACCATATAACATGATTTTTAATGTGATTGATTAAGTTAGTTGACCTAATGAGCCTAGTAAGAGGCATATTGAGCGAGTGAGCCTAGAAGGTTGTTTAAAAGAGAAAGAAGGTTGAAAAGAGCTAAATGATTTATTTTCCTATTAAAATAAAATAATAGCTTCATTATATGTGTGTTATAGGTATATTATACATATTATAATCTATATAGAGTAGATAGAATAATTGAAGAAGAGATCATCACCTATTGGTTGAGTAACAAGGTGTCTTGAGGTGATCAAGTTTGTATTGGCTAAGTTGGATCTTAGTCAAGAGGGAGTGGGAGATTCATTATAGGTTTGACCTTGAATAAGTTTCATTTAATTATATATTTTTGTGCTAATTCACTTAGGGGGTTAGATCCTGCTTGTAATTTGGAGCTTGTTAAAGGACTATTTGAGTTGGTGCTTGACTAGTGAGGGGTTGGTTTTCCTTATGGGATTGGCACCTCACTAAATGTTGATCCATTACTTATAGGATAGTATTCCAAGTGGTGTTTTAGTGATTTTTATACCCCATTAGGTTTTCCCATATATCTCTCATTTTTATGTGTTGATATCTTGCTTCATAATAATATGATTGCTTATGTATGCATTGCTTGTTCACTAGATTGGTTTGAAAGGTTAATGAATGATATATGGAATTGAAAGAAAATTTTGTAAATTTATTGAACCCCCCCAAAATATTATTAGTTGTGATTCTTAAAAAAAATATTATATCATGTCCTTTGATGAAGGTTTGATAGCTTGAAGGTGATCCTAGAAGCACAAAATGGCTAGGCATGTGAAGGTGAGTTGCAAGATCAATATGTTTATCAGCTTATGGAAGAAGAAGGCTTGGTGGATGATTGTTGATTATTGGTAGATGTTTCATGAAAATAATTTTTTTGCATTAGTCTTAGTACAAAAAGAGATAATTTGAAGAATGAGGTCTTCAAGAGGTCTGTAGGTCTATAAAAGTGTTTGGGGAGCAAGTCAAAATACATGAGCAGGTATAAAGGTGATGAAATGTTTGTGTATAATCATTTAAAATGGTTAAAAGAGTGTTTATATTACTTTGAGGTGATACAAGATGTTTTTAGGGTACTATAGATGCTTTGGTACTCAAAAAGTCAACTTTGGTCATATTAAAATATGGAGATAATTTACTTAGTGCCCCGAAGGTACCCTACAATTTTGGTTTCATGAGGAGTTGTCCTCTTCAAAATATAAGCTTGAAAAGATCATATATAAATCTATGAATTTCAATAGGATTTTAATTTTAGGCTATAGGAAATAGTCATTGAAGTTCAAAAATATGAATGTTGGATTTCAAATGATCGTGTATGAAATGAAGACCTGAAAGGAGAAAAGTGTTTGTAGAAGCTATGGAAGAGATCAGATCAAGATGGTATAAAAGGAAAACTTGTAGCATAATCCATGATTATCATCCTATAGGTGGTAATGTGATTTAAAATTCCATATAGGTTCTTTTATTTTAGGTCAAAGTCAAAATTTATTGATTGTGTTATTACTCAAAGAACCCAACAGGACTAAGGTGGATTTAGAAGCTCTCTATTACACTTTAAATGGTGTTACATATGTTTTATGGTGTTTTTAAATCCTTGAATACTTGTCCCATCATTGGATCATATTTGAAAACATGCTTTTGTACAATAAATTCATCATGGTAGTTGATTGTGTTTGAAGAACATTGATTTTAGTTGACAAGAGCAACTTGTTGAGTTGTTTAGAGTTGTTGATCAATTTGGATGGATGATAAAAGTGATTTAATATGTTCTTAAGGTATTTAATCTCTTTTTATTTCTTTAAAATGATCATATTTATCCTAACTATGAAGGATTATCTCAAAGACATGTTGAATAAGAGGTATGAGGGTTTTAGGACTTATTGTGTCTATTAAACCTAATGTGAATGTCTATGATACAAATGACTCTAATTTTACCTATAAGAGATTAGTGGAGTGTTAGATGGACTTGTTGAAATATTTTTTTCTACATTTATCTTATTTTCAATGCCTATTTGAGTGTAAGATGATGCCCAAGTTGTTAGGTTGTGGAGCTAAAAGCTTCAACTATGCAGACGAAGAAGAGGAGGTTACTAAAGTTCTAGAAGTACCGGCGTCAGCAGTATAACCGATGTTAGTCAAGATGAATGCAAAAGGAAACTGGCATCGATAGGGAGTCAGCTGACATCGGTCAACACTAGTTAGATAGGGACCGACGTCGGTCGCTTGTGTGTTCCAGAACTGTTCATTGCACGAACAGTTAGTTAGTTAAACTGAGTGTTTACATGTAAAGGCTATTTCGAGTCTTGAGATGCATGGATAATTATAGTAAACTAAGAGTCTAAGTTATTGTTTAAGTCTGGGATCTATTTATAGACCCATTGGCATGTATTGTAATCATGAGCTAGAAAGGAAGGCAAGGAAGATCCTTCCAGTGTAAGATCATTGAGTTGCAGGTTGTTGCAAGCTCATAGGAGATCTACATGTGTAAGTATGGTCTATTGAATTGCAGGTTGCAAGTTCATGGGAGATCTACTTGAAGTACTTTAGAGTGCTTGGGTACTGGCAGGGTTATTACTGACTGGTTGGAAAGGTGAACACCAATTCTGTGTGTGAGTTATGTGTTGGGACCATTTTTGGTAGGAGAGTGTTTTGAAGAAGAATTATTGTACACTTGAGGTGTGGCAAGCCTCTGTAAGGTGGGAGAGTGTGGCATCTCTCTATTGTATTCTTTTTTGTACAAGTGTTAATACAAGATTGTATATTGTCTCTCATATTTTGTGCTATTTGTGAATTCTAGTTACTTGTACTTCTGGATATTTATGCATGTTTAATTGCTTATATTTGGTAATCATATTGTGCTCTTTCTGAGGAGCAAGATCCTAACAAGTGGGATCAGAACAAGGTGTGTTTGTTCTTGGATTCCCTGACAACTGGTATCAGAGATTTTGGTTGGGATACTAACAGATTGGATTAGATCTGGTTAGTGTGTGTTGATTACAGGTTACTCACATGGGTTTCTATTTGAATGGGAGTAGAGCAATGGCAGAAGATAGTAAGCTACAAATCGAGAAGTTTAATGGTAGGAGATCCAAGTCTAGGTATGGTAAAATAACCTGCTAGAAGTGTGGAAAGCAAGGGCACTTAAAAAGAGATTATAAGTTAGGTGAAGATCAGCATGAAGGACATGAAGAAGTTGTAGATGTTGCAGATTTCGTTACACAGGATGCTCTGGTATGTTCTTTGGATAAAGTAGAATCTTGGGTTTTAGATTCTGGTGCCTCTTTTCATGCATCCCCAAATAGGGAATTTTTTCATGAGTATGTCTAGGGAGACTTTGGAGAAATTTGTTTAAGGGATGGTAAGCCTTGTCAGATGGTTGGCAAAGGGAAAGTGAAGCTGAAATTGCAGACAGGTAACACATGGGTGTTGAAGGAGGTCATGCATGTCCTAGTTCTAGAGTGGAATTTGATTTCTCTAAGAAGTTTGGGTGATGAGGGTTGCACAGTAACTCTCATAGTGGACTCTTGGAAGGTTACCAAGGGTGCACTTGTTGTAGTAAGAGGTAAGAAAGTAGGTACGCTTTATCTATCTACTTGTATTACTGATTCTCTTTTTGGGTTATCTACTTTAGTTGTAGATTCAAAGATGTGGCTTAATAGGCTTGGTCACATGAATAAGAAGGAGACGCATGTTCTTGAGTCAAAGGGTATGCTTTCAAATTTGAAGAGCATAGATCAAGGTTTCTATAAGCAGAAGAAGGTAACGTTTCTTCAGGAATCTGATGTTCATGACAAGAGCAGGAAAGCCTTGGTTTTCAAGGAGAAGGTGATGGACAAAGTTTAGCACAAGAGGTAGAATAATTTTGAGTAGAGTAAGGGTGATTTGGACAAGGGTTTGATCCAAAAGGAGCTTACGAGTAGAAGTCAGTTCTCACAAGTAAAACACAGAGTCCGGCATCGGCTAGAAAATTGGCATCGACATCTAGATAAGGACCGATATTGACTATGTGCAGTCTGACGTTGGTGACTCAGGGATAGATAAACACTGGCATCAGCAAGGGGGAACCAATTTTGATGATGAGGCAATCATAGGGAACCGACATCGGTCGAGTGCAGACTGAGATGTGATCGGCATCGGTCACTAAGACAAATTTGGGTGGACAGCAAGCTGTCAAGGAGTCTCAAGCGCCCATATGGAGGACTTAAAGGGTAAGTAAGCCTCAAATTCATCATTTCCCTTCTTTACACTACTTGTTGCTCACTTATGGTAAAGAACTAGGAAGTTGTTAAAGAAGCAAAGCAGGTAGATCTAGGAAACGGTGGGAGCTTGGCATGGATGAGGATGTGATTCCTTGGAGGAGAACCAAATGGGAGTTTTTGGTGGAGTTTCCAACTGGAAGGAAGCACTAAGAGATGAATGGATGTTTAGGATGAAGAAGAGTGGAAATGGACATGTGAGATAGAAGGCCAAGGTATATGGTCTTGAATAAGCTGCAGGACAATGGAGGGTTACATATACAGGGAGTTGCTAAACTAAAGGTAAAGCTAGTTTAAAAGTATGTCATGAGGAATCTGGGAGTAGCAAGATTATTTGAAATGACTGTGTTCTAGGGACATGGAAGGTCATAGGTTGACTTTGTTTCAGGATGATTGTGTGAGACTGGTTAGCACGCCAATGGTTAGATAGTTCACAGAACAGTGTCTTGATTCACATAATGAGGTTAAGTGCATGGTATGTACTAGACCTAAGTTTTCCCAAGTAGTGGGAATTGTCACAAGTTTAGATCCAATCTAGGAAAGAAGCATTAGAGGGAAGTTCAGTGGATTCTTAGAGGGACCAACAGCAGGTGCACATGCTATGCAGGGTCAAGTTATTTTCTACATGGTTTGTAGATGTGGATGTGGCAGGTGATTTGGATGACAGGTGGTGCACCACAGGGAGTGTGGTGGTTGGTCTTCAAGAGAGATATTGAAGAGGGATATAGAGCCAAGGGAACAAATTAGATGATGTATAGGTATAAGTACAGTTGCATTTGTTTATCTCCAAGTGGGAGATTGTTAGGTTGTGGAGCTAAAAACTTCAACTATGCAGACGAAGAAGAGGAGGTTGCTGAAGTTCTAGAAGTATCAGCATTGGCAATATGACCAACATCAGTCAAGATGAATTTAGAAGGCAACCAGTGTCAGTAGGGAGTCAGTCGACGTCGATCAGCACTAGTTAGATAGGGACCGATGTCAGTCGCCTGTGTGTTCCAAAACTATTCATTGCACGAACAGTTAGTTAAAATGAGTGTTTGCATGTAAAGGCTATTTCGAGTCTTGAGCTACATGGATAATTATAGTAAACTAAGATTCTAAGTTATTGTTTAAGTTTGGGATCTATTTATAGACCCATTAGCATGTATTGTAATCATGAGCTAGAAAGGAAGGTAAGGAAGATCCTTCCAGTGTAAGATCATTGAGTTGCAGGTTGTTGCAAGCTCATAGGAGATCTACATGTGTAAGTATGGTCTATTGAATTGCAGGTTGCAGGTTCATGGGAGATCTACTTGAAGTACTTTAGAGTGCTTGGGTACTGGCAGGGTTATTACTGACTGGTTGGAGAGGTGAACACAAATTCTGTGTGTGAGTTGTGTGTTGGGACCATTTTTGGTAGGAGAGTGTTTTGAAGAAGAATTACTATACACTTGAGGTGTGGCAAGCCTCTGTAAGGTGGGAGAATGTGGCGTCTCTCTATTTTATTCTTTTTTGTACAAGTGTTAATACAAGATTGTATATTGTCTCTCATATTCTGTGCTATTTATGAATTCTAGTTACTTGTACTTCTGGATATTTCTGCATGTTTAATTGCTTATATTTGGTAATAATATTGTGCTCTTTTTGAGGAGCAAGATCCTAACAAGTGGGATCAGAACAAGGTGTGTTTGTTCTTGGATTCCCCAACAACTAGTAAAGACAGACCAAGTTGTGTGAGAGTTGAAGATTACTCTACAATACCAATGCTATTAAAGGTAGAGATTATTTGATCATATGATCCAAGGTATTGTGGTGTTTTCAGAGTTATATGACAAGTTGTTTTTTCCCTGATAATGTTCATAAAGTTTTGGAAGTGATCATTGTTCTATAGCATCACATGAATCTTGTAAACTTGAAAGAAGACAGTTGTAGTTTTCCTTTAAGTTTGGGTCATTTAACATAATGTTTCTTTAATATCAAGGTAACCTCATAAGGTCATAAATGGATAGGTTGTCATGTAGATAATATATAAGTTCTATGAATAAGATAATAGTGATCTTAAGATGATAAAGGTTCTGAGTTTTGTCAAAGGATCTTGATTGAGTATGTATGATTGATTAATTGTGAAGAGTATCATGAGGTTCTAGTGTTCAATATGCATCAAATTACATGATCTAGTTGGAGCATGGAGTTAAGGGGATCTAACTCAAGTCTCTTTAGAAGCTTGAAGAGAAGTATCTATGGGTAAAGGGTGAGCTTGCTTATTTAGTGAAATGATAAGGTCCAAGGATCATATGATAGGGTATGAAGGATATTTTTCCAAGTATTCTAATTTGAGAGAAAGTCTAGCTTTTAAGAGTAGATGAAGAGCTACAAGGAAGGTTTATGATAGAAATATGTCAAGTTGATTAAGAAACATGTCAAGTTGAGAGATAACATTTCAATCATTATAAGGTAAGATTTTTATCAGTTTATCTAGTAGCATTGTTGATTTGGAGTGAAAATACAAGTTGGTAGTTGCAGAGACCCTTTATCATTGATGTCAAAGGGGGAGAGAGATCAAATTGATGGAGAAATTATCTATTGAAAGAATTTTCAGCTTTAAATATGGTTTTCCCTCAATATAGTTTTCCATCAATGATAAAGGGGGAGATTGTTGCAAGTTATCACTGATGCCAGGTGTTTGAGCCTATCATTGATGTCAAAGGAAGTGTGAGGTCTTGTGTGTTCAAAAAAGCTAGTTTAGTCTTGGTTAGTGACCTATATGGTCTAAAGAGACTTGTTCAAAGGAGAATGATGGGAGATGTTTTGGATCCTATCTCAGATATCTATAGGTGAGTGGTGAGCTAATTTACATGTATTTAAGATCTCAAAATGATATGATGCATAGTAGGGTTATGAGATGAACTAGTCCTTGAGCATGACTATGGCTTATAGAGGCTTGTTGGTGGTTAATGAATATGTACGAGATTTAAGGTGTACCATGTAGTGTTATAACATGTTGATGAGGTATTGAGATTATTACAAGAGGATTTCAAGGTATATTCAACTGTTAATCATGATTGGTAATTTGAGGTCAAGTTTGCAAAGAGATGTAGTATGGCCTAATGAGGGGTCAAAGACAATGTCCAAGATGATATATCTCATTTGAGTTTTTTATAGAGGTTTAATAGGTTGATTCAATATTTCTCATGAAGTTTTAGGTCCTAATTTGAAGGAGAAATCAAGAAAACAAGTTTGAAGGTCTCTTATGTATGTAGATTGAAGAGATGAGGACTCGAAAATGAACTTTTGATGCTTATTGGCATGTGTAAAATTTTCATGGTGTCATAATATATTTTTTATATATGGAAAATGGTCCTATAATTTCTTACAATCATTAGGAAGTGGTTTCAAGGATAGAGTTGTATGCACAAATGTTAAGAATGAAAACTAGTTTAAAACCCTCTCAAAACCCTCTTAATGAACCAATTGGAAATATATTGTTGGAAATGGAATATAACGTATTGGTAAGGATAATTTTATTATTGGAGGTTGTATACTACTCTTCCAATAATCTCTATGTGGTAGTTTTTTGTTAGTATAATGAATGTAAGCTATATAAAAACTATTGTTTCTTAAGAATTTAGTATAGCAAGAAGGGTTAACTAGGTTAAAAGATAAAAATAAATGGAGATTGAAGATAAATATTGGTTTTTTTATATATGGTGTTATTTTTTAAATTTATATCCCTTTTTCAACCATTTTGGTCACTCATGTTGACCTATCACTAAACTGTGTTAATAAATGAAAATAGTGAAAAAAACTAGTTAGTGTGAGAATGCATTTAGGGATTGGTTTAAATGGATTAGTAATGGATATAATTGATTGAGATTGTTTTTAAATATATATAAATCATTTAAATATTTATAATATTCTTTTTATCTCATTAAAAATGATGAAAATAGTGTTCATAAGATGACATGTCTGAGTGAGTCAAGACAGTGATGGAGTAAGGTTTAGAATTTGATCTATATGTTCTATATTTTATATTATATATCTATAAATTTGTTATTAAATATGTATAATTATATTTTAAATTCATTATAATTTCATTTAAATGTTTCTACAAGTGTTTGAAGTCATGATCATCATGACTGGATCTTAAGACAGATTGACAATTCCAGGTATGCAAGACGAAATGAAGAGTTTGAGACTCTATGATAGAATATATTGTATCCAATGAGAATTATGTATTTTTTTAGGACATATTTTACCTATAAATTATTTATGGAATTTTATTAATCACTTTAAATATTTGAAACATGAAATCCAAAATGGATTGTCTGGCTATGTTAGAACAATGAGAGAGAAGCTTAAGGCTATATTAGAACAATGAGAGAGAAGCTTAAGAAATTGGTTTGTAAGACTGATGGTTGATTTCAAATTAATTATTAATGTGCATTATATTATTTGAAATTGTTCTTATAAGAGTTACAAATAACATTCATTATGACTGTGTTGACAGGCCTATTAAAAGTTATGCATAGTCATCTCAAAAAGGTGATTTTGGGGTGTTTTGGATAGTCTTGAAGGATATAATTCATATTTATGTATTATATAATATTTTAGTTTAATTATAATTAATTTATATTAAATTTTTTTCTTTTTTCAAGTGTGGAGAGTCAAATGTTCTTGACTGTCTATTAGCAGTGTTTGGCAGTTCTGAGTGGTCATATTACAAGAGTGTGTTTGAGGTCTTTTTCCCTATTTTGTGATGTATAATTAACATTATGATGACCATGAGGTAATTAATTATATATTAATTTTTTTTTTTCATGCATTTTTTTTGAAAATTTAATTGTATGCTTTAGTTATGTGAGGCAAAAAAAAATTGTGTGAAGGCTTAATGGCATGGTTCAAGTGATGAATTTAACTAAAAAGTGGTATGGACCTATATGGATGTTATAAAGGGTCTATTTTATTAATTTTTGAATTATTTAATTCATTTTTAAATTTTAAATATGTTTTAATATGGTCTAAGTATAACGTGTGTTTTTGAAGGCCTAATTGTATTAGGTCTCCCTAGGGCCTAATGGAGGTTTTGATCTAAAGAAGTGGTGGCGAACAAAATAATGTTTTTTTTATGTGTGTAAAATATTATATGACCCATTTAAATGGTAATACAAGTGTATAAATATTTTTATCCTACCAAGGTGGGTGAGAGTAAGTGATTGGTATAAGTACAAGGCATAATAGGCTTATTTGAGCTAGTTGACGAGATGAGAATATAAGCAAAGAAAAGAGATATTTGAGGAGAATAATAAGGTCATGGAGAAATAAAATTGGATTATATTATCATACATTAACATATAATATGATTTTTTATTGTGATTGATAAGGTCAGTTGACCTAATGAGACTAGTAAGAGGCATATTTAGTGAGTGAGCCTAGAAGGGTGTTTGAATGAGAAATAAGTTTGAGAAGAGATGAATGATTTGTTTTCCAATTGAGAGAACATAATATATTCATTATTTTTTTTTCAAAGTATATGATATAGAGTGTAATATATATAGATAACATATAAGAACTAAATAAGAGATCATCCCCTGTTGGTTGAGTAACAAGGTGTCTTGAGGTGATCAAGTTTATCTTGGCTAGGTTGGAGCTTAGTCAAGAAGGAGTGGGAGATGAATTTTAGGTTAGATATTTAAAAAAATTCCTTTAATTTAATGGGTTGGTACCAATTAACTTATGGGGTTGGATCCTCCTTCCAATTTGGAACTTGCTAAAGGACTAGTTGAGTTGGTGTTTGAATAGTGAGGGGTTAGTGTCCTTTGAGGGGTTGAGACCTCACTAAATGTTGATCAACTACTTATAAGACAATATTCCAAGTGGTGTTTCATTGGGTTTTCTCCTCCATGAGGTTTTCCCACATATATCTTGTGTTCATGTGTTGATATCTTGCTTCATGCTTATATGATGGCTTCTCTATGCATTGCTTGTTTACTAAATTGGTTTGAAAGGTTAATGAATGATATATGAAATTGAAAGAAAAGTGTGTACATTGATTCACCCCCTTCTCTCAGTGGTTTTGATTCCAAAAAATCTATCAATTTATATCAATCCTATACTTACTATAATAAAGTGGTCTAGCTGAGGTCACAAATAAAGAGTATTGGTGTAGTCATATAAAATGTCACTTAAGTGCAATGAGTGTCACTTGAGACAAACCATCCCTAACTTAGTCCTAGACCTATGTTAGGGGCTCTTTCAACCCTTATCTATATTTCATGGAGTATGACACATCCCTAAACAACCCAAAATTAGTCCTAGATCCTCCCTTAGGGATTCAGACCCCTGGTGCCCCAGGTTACACCACCTAGACACTAGCATGGTTATTTGGACACTATTGTACTATGTTAGTGACCAAGGGACTATGCTAGTGTTCCTTGCCTAGTTTCAACCCCAACAAATATGTTTTAAATTTCTAAGACACCTATAGTTGGCCTAGACCTATTTCAAAATATTTGTAAGCACCAAATCAGTATATATACATGAATTTTATCCCTTTATCAACTAAAGGGAATTTCTATTTAAAATACACAAATAAGCTTATAACAATTTATTCAAAATCAAGGTTATTTATCCATATTATACCCTACTTATGCATATAGTCATATATAACCATCTTAAGCTCAAATTGCATAAATTTAAAATCTCAAGCCTCATTCAAATCAATCAAATTGACACTTATACTAAAATTCACTTACCCTTGCACCAGGACTTATATTTGGAGAACTATATCAGGGTTGATTCTCTCTTGAGGTATTGGTATGCATGCAACTTTGAACATAGTGGGGTGTTGAGGACATCTAGCCTACCTAACTAACATCACACTTTTTCTAGTTGTTCTTCTCAAATATGCTTAAAATATAGAGATCTAGGGTTTACATAAAAAATTATTCCAATACAAGTCGCAAGTGAATTAGGTTTTATCTACATAGGAATAGGTCTATTAGACTCATACATAACTGCTCCTAGAAGTTCACAATAGTCCCTATACAAGGACACTAGTGCATAACATGAGGACACTAGTGTAGTGCACTACTATCCAATGTACTTCATTATTGTCTAGGAGGGTTTATAACACTTGGATCCTATTCAAAACACCTTGATCAAATTTTTTGCCAATTTTTAGCCTCCAAATCATTTGTCTTGATCAGTTTCTAACTAAGTACTTATTTGTGTCATTTATTACCATTTTATAAATATCATATTAGGTTAATTCTTTCACAAATCAATGGATGTATTTATTTCATATCTCTCCCCTAATTTACTATACTTAGACCCTTTAACAATATATGTTTTACATACACCAATTCCTTAAAATTTAAATCATTTGGTGAACCCAACTTACTTTGAATATTGCCCAAATCCTAGACCTGGATGATCTTAGAGTTTGCATCCTTCTATTTTCTATGTTCCTAAATAAATTCCAAAATATCAAATATGATTTATTATTTTATTTTTTCAATATTTAATAGATTATAATTCTTAAAAGGTTCAAAATATACAACTTTTTGTTTTCTTACTATAAAATCTACAATGGTAGAATTTAATAACTAATTCGATGAGACCGATAATAGAAAATTGCAATATTTTATTTCTAAACATTTAGATATAAAAGGTGACCTTACCCATATTATCCACGAAGAGTCAAAAATATAACAATGATCAATATTCTAACCCCCTAGATGCCAATATTGTTACACCTACTATGGGGTAACTCATATTCTACAATAACCTGTTCTAACTCTGCAACCTTCAATAATGGAAACACCTCATATGGCTTGTATGAATTCCTCCACTCCATATGTACAATTAATTATGCATGAGATCCATGATCTATATGGTTAGGTGTTACATATTTAGTAGGGTGCCACTAGACCATCTCATGCCTTGGATTATCATGTTCTTTTGCATACACCTTTGGTAGAGCATATAGTGGCAACTCCTTTTCCATCTAGATTTGTGGCAGATGGGCTTGCTTTTTATGATGGTAAGGGTGACCTAGAGCACCATCTATGATCTTTCCACATAGAATTTTTGGACTATGTGTCCAATTATTGGCTCCTTATTAAGTTTTTCCCTTGCATTTTTAATGATTATGCATTACAATGGTTCTATGATCTTCCTAGTCATTCCATCACAGCATTCAATCCATTAGAAGGTATTTTTTTGGCACACCTTTTAATCAACATTAGTTATAAGGTTTCCTATGATTAAGTGGCATAACTCAAACAAAAATCCAATGAGCCAATATTTGAATATGTCTTGTGATATAAAACTATATTAACTAAGATGACTATCCCCATGGTAGATAGAGAAATCTAAGACATATTCAAGCAAATTTTATTACCATCATAGCATGAAGCTTTCCTATTCAATAATTTTCCATCATTCATATCTATTTATCATATAGTGAAAAAATAGGAAGTCAAGCTTCTCTCCATGGGAAAATTAAATACACAACTAGATCATATTCAACTACTAAGAGTTATAATAAGCCTTCATACAAGGTGAAACCTAGTAAGAACAAAAATGATTCAAAAACAATAGTTAATGTAGCTTCAGATCCACCTCCTTGCATGGTCCTATTACTTCCTCTAAGGAGACATTTTATGACTCTTCCTCAATCTCCAGCATGGGTTATATAGCAGCTCTTGAAATGCAATATCATATCTCTCCCTCTAATCAAAGAGATTGATATAACTAGGACTCTTCCAAGGAATTATGATACCAATGCATTATGTGACTATCATAGGGAACCAAGCCTTACTACCAACAAATGTATCAGCTTATGACATAAGATACAAGATTTTATAGAAGATAATATAATTGATGTTGTCACTCCTATAGAGGCACCTAGACCATAACCAATGGCAGCAAAAGCATTGAAAAAAAAATTAGATCTATTTCCAAAACATATAGCTAATGAGATAAAGGCATTTAAGGTGTTCATTATACATATTAGTCACAGTGACCACTAGCATCTTCTCAGAATCATATATTTGATCCATATCCTATACATAATATCATTGAGATGTATCATCCTATAGTGTCATCTAGATCTCTTATCACTTTTTTAGAGTAAGAGATAGTCGATGTTGACATAGATTTCATATGAGCCTACATCGATCATCATCCTTTTTAGAGTATCATAGTTGACAATGGGTTAGCTATCAACATGTGTACTATCATACTTCTATTGACTTTCTAAATCACCCCTTCAGTAGATGTTATAATCATAAAGACCAAATAAATAGTCATGGACTTGTGCAATGTCAAGCTCTCAAAAAACAAGCTCATGTGCAAACACCCCTAGTCTACACCCTCTCTCGATAATCAGCATAGGTTCACTCATTAATTAAGTGTTAATATATAACCATAAGAATGCCATAATGCATGCCCCATGCAAATATCCTTCACTACACTAGCACATCATGTGAGTAGAGTGTGAGGGTATCCCCAACTTCAAGAAGTGAAGGAAAGACTAGGCACATAAGGAGTTTGGGTCATGATACATTTTCATATAATATCTCTCTCAGCACCCTTCACAATATCACAACATTACTATGAAGCAAAATTCTGCATGACCTTTAGTGCACAATAGTGTGCAAGACATTACAAGTATGTGTGTGTGATAACTCCATTACCTACGTAGGATGATGAGGTAGAACCCAAGGAAACACCTACATGGCCACACATTAATAGGCTATCCTAGGTGGATTAGCAAATGATCACCATATAAATGAATAGTGGTTGAGTTTGATTGGACATCAGGTGAACCAAATCATAATAAAATTAAATGTAGGGTAATTTTTAGGTTGTTAGAACATGAGAATGCAATATCTTTTAACAAATATCCCAACTACTTCTCCACATCAATATTAAATGTTGTAATTGCTTAGGTAGTGGGTGAGATTTTAATTAATGACCCATGGGCTTCTCATCACCTATAAAATCATGGGGCTTACATTGTAAAATCATCAACACCTTTTGATCACTATAACACTACCAAAATTTACCCTCCAAGGATCCTTCTCTTGGTATAATGAATCTATGCTTATTCAAGCTCGTAGTATCACCTCAAACCTTGATACTAATAAGAGATGAGTTACTTTATTCATTCTATATGTTCTATGTGTATTTATGGTTGTTGATCTTTGTCTATGGATGATTTATCCCTTTTATTGCCATCCTTCCTTTTCACTTATATGCAGAACTGAATGTCCTTACAGGTTATATTCTAAGTATATACAAATCTATGTAGGCATTATATATAGACCATTTTTCATCCCTCTTATCACTACATTGTGTTCCCTTACCTCTATGTGAAACACTTGTGCATTGCATCTAGTTTTAAGTTTATGTATTTGTTCTTTTAGTTTTATTATGTCATTAAGTAGGCAAGGTTCTCGATTTATTATTTTTGCATCACCTTTTACTTTCCATAAATCTATTACCTTCTCCCTCCCTTTTCCCCTTATCAATTCTAGGTTTGGAGCTACCTATAGATTTCATTCTACTCTTTATAGGTTTTCACAATGGTCTTAAACAAGGTGTATCTAGAATAAAAGGAAGCCTGCCTACTCTAGAGGTTCATCCCAAGGAGTGAAAGAGTCCCACACCTTAGAGGATGATCCCATTATTACATAGATATATAAAATAGCTCTCTATCATATAAGGTTGAGTCACTAGGCATAAAATAGTTGTGTATTAGTGCATATGAGATCCCTTCATAACCACGGGTTCCCATTTTGAGTGATAACAATTTTTGGAATGCCTATTGGGACCCAAATTTAAAAGTGGCTAAGAGATTACTTCTATTATTAATGATTCAAGTGTCAAAGACACTCAATAGGTCATCGTGTGACTCTAATAATTCCTATTTCATAAGACCAACCTTTTATTTATATACCAAGATAGATGAGATCATCTTCAAGGGGCACTAATTTTCATTTCATTAAGCTACCTATAATGTCTAAAAGAAGGGAAATTAGAGTAACTTTATCTCTCATTAGGAGGGCAAGTGATGTAAGACAACCTTATCCTAGAACATAATCTACACCTCCATTTGGCTAATTCCTTATAAATAAAGGAATATTTTTCCCTATCACCTTCATGGTTACATAGATAAATCAACCATATGTTCATTTTAATGAAGGCATCCCATTTATTCTTCCCTAGTATGATGATATTACTATAACTTCCCTTAATATCATCTCCTACTTTACTGGAGAAAATCCAATTATGCCTACAGAACATATAAAGACATCAAACATTTAGTCCATTCACAATGTGACAAAATATAACATCATAGTGTGACTCCTTACCTCATCCATGAAAGGGATAGTTCTCTAATGGTATTGTATCTTGCATCCCAGTTCTATTCATAATTGGGATGAGTTAGGCATGACACTATGTCGATAGTTGAAATAAAAGAGTGACCACTTGACATTGATAGAACAACTCAAGACCATAAAAAGGGATCCACATGAGAAAATGGTCAATTTAAATTTCATATTCTAAAGGAATTGAGACCTATTTCCACCCTTGATAAGTCCTAATCTTAACATTGCATTCTTATACTTCTTGAAAGCTCTGAACAGCAATGTGGTTGTAATAATTCAATCAATGGGTGGCACAATAGTAACATATGCCTATGAGGTCATTGTGTATGTAGATAATTACTTGATTCACATAGTAAAAATTATACCAAGACACCCTATACCATTATATCCTAAACCCCTTACCACCTATTCCAAATCTAGCCACCATTCCTATTGTTTTCAGCCTACCAAATCCATCAACTTTTATGCCCTTGAGGGAGATAAAAGAGGTTAAATCCTTATTGAAAAGTTTTGTAAATGCATTATTGGTGATAAGAAGGTATTAGTCACACCATTTTAAGACTTATCAACCCTTTAACCATCAATATCAATTGAATGAGACCCATACCAATATGTTATGCTAACTTAGAACTATCTCACATATAATAAACTATCTTATGCATTAAATTATAACATTGTAAGCACTTCTAAAGCTATTGTACCTATGAAAAATAACATGGTTCAAGACTATGAATGGTTTTATCTAAGTTAGTATCCATATGATCAAGTTTTGTGTGTGAATGGAGTAATAAATGAGGAACCTACGATACAAAATGTTCCACCTCTTAAAGAGCCTCCATCTTTTTATATCAACCAAGGGATGAACCACAATCATGAATGCATGAACAAGATAGATATAATCTCTTAAATTGGAAAGAAGGTGGCTTCAAATATGTGAATTAGAATGATGTTCAAGGTGCAAAAAATAACCTAGTTGAATTTAACATAAGATTTAGGAAGAGAGCAATGATGGAGGAACCTTATTCTTTATTGCCTTCAACATTTGTACCCTAATTTTAGTGTGTAGATGCCTAATTGAAAACACCTATGAAACCTCTCACATGTATGGAATAGGTTATGTAGAAATAAATATAACCCTAGAATAGTCTATGGGCATGAGAAGAGACTAAAATTTAAAAGGGGTGGGTCAAAGGGACTAGAATCCCCTTTAACATAGTCGAGCAGATGAAGAATATTAGGCTAAATGTTTCCATGTGGGATGATATTGTCATTCCTTCCCAAAATAATTTGATGTAGGATACCCTAAGGGGTTACCAATCTCACGATACATCAAAAATTATTCCTACTATGCATATAAGTCTATTCTAATATAAGGAAGAATTTCATAGAATTAGTAAGCCCCCCCCCATTCTAAATTTCTCTAATCATCAATGAACATCTCATACATAATTGTATGATAGATTTAGGAGTGATTATTTTAGTGATGTCAAATAAAATTATAGACATGCTAGGCATATCATATGCTCTCATATCAAAAGGGGTCATCTAATTGGATGGGATAGTAATCAAAATTGTGAGAATTAACAAGGGCATGAGTCTTACTCTACATGCTTATCTAATCCTTTCCATTGTGTAAGACATCGCAGTAATTGACTTACTCCCTTACATTGTTTTATGCCTCTTATAATATTTTAATATGAAGGTGGGTAGATATCTATCTTCAAATTGGTTATAGATTCTATTTATAACTAGATATAGGACCAAGGTGGCCATCAAGGCTGAGCCTATTTCAAAGAATCACATAGAGCTATACACTCATAGATTGATTGATACAAACTACACCTTGTTAGATCAAGAGGAGAATCTAGTTATTCATGAGACTACCACACCCCTTAAAGAGGTCTTAGATGACTTACTTTATGAATGGGCATGTGAACATTATGAGTGTGATCTATATTATAATGTAGAGGAAATAGGGCTAGGCACATACTGCATTCTCAAGGAATACACTTTGTTTCCTGACCTTTTAAAGGCATAAGAAGACCTCAAAGGTATATGGTAGTTATACTTTGATGGCTCCCAAAGAAAAAATAGCATAGGAGATGGTGTTTTAATGGTCTCCCCTCAAAAGGAGAAATATTTCCTTACATTCAAATTATAGTTTAGCTACATAAATAATGTTTTTGATCATGTGATCTATAAACTGGTACTTATTTCTATTCAAAAAAGTTTACAATGGATTATTCATAGGCGATTAATTAAATTCCAAAAATTATTCTATAAAACAATCAACTTTAGGAAAATCAAAGCAAGAAAATACATACCACATTGCACAAGAGTTGATTATGGAGTTTGACAATGCCTACATCTCCAGGTTCATTAACTAGCTAAACCAATTCATTATAAAATGTCTACAAGTAAATAATAACCCTTACAAAACATTAATGAATTGAAGTGTTACAAACCTTCAAAGAATCTTAGTATCCATGAATAGATTATTCACCTTCCCAAAACACACCTTTGGATGTCCTCTACTCAAAAATATCATTTTTGAGCATCAAAATTGGCAATAAATAGCCTCAAATCTAGACACTCAGCATATCACTAGAACCATCTCAAAAACTAGAATATTTCACTAGTTTACCTTGAAGTCCAAAAATGACTCTAGATGCCTCAAATTAGAGTAAGAGTAGAAATAGGTCCTTATGCCTTAGCATAATAGACTGCTTCCAAGGCTTTTACAATTTCTTCAAAAGTTTTCAAAATGAAAAATGAACAACTACAAAGTTGTTCCTTAGAGAAAATAATATTAGTCCCTTTGCAAACATTCTCCAAATTCTGCCCCATAATCCTTCTACAAGATGCACAAGCTCTTATAGCCTTTAACATTAGCTGTCAAGCTTGTTCAAATGAGCTACAAATACAAATTTGAGAACTTTATATAGTGCTTCCACCCCGTATCCCAAGTGGTTGGACCTTATCTATTTTACATGGGAGGTTCACGGCTCGATCCACATCCTCTACACTTTTCATGTGCATGTTAATTGTATATCCCACATTAGAAAGTGGGGAAGCTTCATGGATATTAATATATCATGAAGTGTAAGGTTTAACATGCCAAGTATTTGGCATTGGCATAGATTGTGTGGATTTATGGAGGCATGTGGTAAGTTTGGATGTGGCATGTGGTTATCATGTGGGATGTTGATGCATGTATATGGAAATTAAGGCATGTAACATAGAGTTATGTGGTTTCACATGGATATAACATGAATAGAGCATGGAAACTATGTGGCATGTGGATTTATAAGGAAAATATAATATAATTTGTTTAGAACATTTGGGAAATAAAATTGGATTATGGCAAGCCACATGGTGGTTTTAAGACCCACCATGTGGTCCAATCTTGCCATGCCACTTGTCAACCTCTCACCATGCCACTTATTGACCACTTGTTGCATCTCTTGTCAATGTCCAACTGGATGTTTCATTCAAACCCCAATTTTTTTATTGATTACCAAAGATCACCTATCAAAGATAAATGATTTAAACCCACTATTTTTCTCACATCTCATGCCATGTGTCACATTCTTACTGGTCTACATTTGTCATGTCATCCTATTGACCAAGTTTAACCATGACTTTGATTGGCTATATCTTTTGCATAAGGTCTCCATTTCATGAATCGAAAATTATTCCAAAAATATATCAAGATGATCTACACCATGGAACTAATTTTTAATTGTTACACAATGGTCATTTTTTGTGGTTTGACCAAATTTGACTTGATTTAACCAGTTTGATTAGAACTTTGATTGGCTACACAAGGAGCACATGAGCTCCATTTTTTGCATTCCACATACCATTAGAAAGGTCTTAGTGGAATCTACACAATGGTGTAGGTTTAAATTTACTTTAGGACCTTTTTTTAGTTGACCTATGGATCAATCCTCTCCACTAAGAAGGCTTTTTATTCTCAAAAATCTAGTACTAGACCTAGTACTCTATGTGAGGATCTTTTCATAGCTCCGGCTCTCAACTCTAGCTTTAATGTTAGATACCAACCTAATTTTCAATTGGTTCTAGAGGTATTTTTATAGGTCTTTATATCTAAGTTGGTTGCATGTCACCTGGTGTTATAACAATCACCATTTTACAAACATTGCCCTTCTTGGGTCTTGACAAATACTGTAACTATATATAATGATTATAAACATTGCCCATAGGGTCTTATATAAAGAAAATATATGCATAAAAAATGCCTATATTTAGATCTTACAAACATAAATCAAATATTTATGTATGTTTGCACACTCTAAAACATACAGATTAAAACATACAACCTATCTTTCAAATTGTCTTTGATGCTTCTCATGATGACATATTTTTGTTACCCTATAATGTTCTTATCTAAAACATAAATTAATAAAATAACACTAAAGGTACCATTTACCTATAATGGTTACTATCTATTTTCTCATATAAGATATTCTATCCCATCTTTTACAATGCTATATTGATTTTCCTTCTTGGAAAACATTGCCTTTCTTTGAGACAAGTATAGTTTACTAGGATAATGCCACTAAATTGAAGTGGAACCACATATAATTCAACTTCATATAAAAATTTAGTGGTAATTAAAAACCTTAATTTACATTTTTTGTTTACATGTACACTATTATCATCATTTATTATATCTAGAAAATAGGGTTTGAAATGTGGCTTAGTTTCCAAAACTAGGGATTCTACAATATCTTTAGATATCAAATTATTTTGCTATTTTACATCAAAAATAGCATCTATTTTATAATGCTTAGAAATTATTCTTTTGAATAAATTTTGCTTACCTTTTTAGGGTGACAATTTCTAAACTGTCAGCTTTTCATTGACTACCATCTCCCTTGTTGATGTTGTTTCAAGTTATGACTAACTAGATTCTATCTGAGAAGGATTTGTATTTTGATTGACTAAAGATGTAGTAACAACCTTTACTTGAGGTTGTGGATGATTCTACTTATCTTCCTTCAACATCTACCCCTTAGCATTCAAGTAAAATCTGAACTTCATTTCTTCCTTAGGCAACTTCTTTTCATCAATTTTCTCAGGCATCTTTTTAGAACTTTCTTGTACATAATCAAAAAATGCATTTGAGTATTTCTTATTTACATACCTTGATGAGTCATTTGAAGATTCTTCATTCAATGTAACTATCATGTCTTTAGAGAGTACTTCTTCTCAGTCTTTGAAATGTCCTAGCTTGTTGCTTGAGTAATCCTCCAGCTTAACTTCTTGAGATATTTGTCCTTCACGTCCATATCTTAATCCTACTTCTCTTTGCCGCTTAGATAGGCTAGAAAATTCCTTGACCATTAATGCCAAGGCCTTTTCCTTCGAATCCCATTTTTTCTAATAGCTTAGAACCTATTCCCTTCATGTGCTTTTCAAATGTCCAAACATGAACTTGATGAATGTTTAGGGTTAGTATATTTAGTATCCCTAACATTGATTTCATTATTTTCATCTTCAGCATGTACATCGGAAGATATATTGACAATTGTAAAATTATTTGCTTTTGAACTTCCAATATCACTCTCATAAATATGACTAGCAGGAATATATGAATCAAAAGAATCACTGCTATAACCAGAATGCACCTTTCTAATTTGTCTTGGCAACATCTCTTGGAGGAATCCTTCATCTACTACTTGATGCCTAGAAGAACTAGGCTTTGCAATTTCTCTTATAGGTGCCTTCTCCTTTGCTTTACATCTCTACTGGTACTAGGTTGGAGCTTTATGAATGTACATATTCTAGCATTGATCCACAATGTGACCTTATTTGGAGCATTAGCCATAGACTTTTGACTCCATTCATAATTACTTATTTTGGTGATGTTCTAACTATAGTTCTACTTGTAGAACATCAATGCTTTGTTGGAGCTTCTTGATCTATAACTCATGTCTTCTTTTTGTAGCTTATTGTCATGGTTCTTACAATTATAAGTATTGCATCAATATAATGACAATGGTATTTAGAAACAGCTGAACTTGAGCTAGCATTAGATCCATAGTAATCCATAGAATGTGAGTAAAATCACAAATTCACAAACTCACTTGAAAATTTAGTTCTGATATCAAACTTGACATTTTAGAACAATGTTTACATAGAGGTTAGCCTAGCACACTAACCACTCTGATACCAAACTTGATTAGTAAACTAGCACTTATTTTCATGAAATTTTTTTACAATGGATTCTTCATAGGCAATTAATTCAATTCCAAAAATTATTTCATAAAACAATTAACTTAAGGAAAATTAATACAAGAAAATACGCACCACACTGCACAAGAGTTGATTACGGAGTTCGACAATGCCTACGTCTCTGAGTTCGTTAACTAGTTAAACCAATTCATTATAAAATGTCTATAAGTAAATGACAACCCTTATAGAACAATAATGAATCTAAGTGTTATGGACTTTCGAAGAATCTTGGTATCCATGAATAGATTCTTCACCTTCTTGAAACACACCTCTAGATGTCCTCTACTCAAAAATATCATATTTGAGCATCAAAATTGGTAACAAATGGACTCAAATCTAAATAATCAGCATATATTTGGAACTATCTCAAAAACTAGAATATTTCACTAGTTTACCTCAAAGTCTAGAAATGACTCTAGATGCCTCAAATCAGAGCAAGAGTAGAAATAGGTCCTTATGCCTTAGCACAATGGACTACTTCTTAGGCTTTTACAATTTATTCAAAATTATTTAAAATGAAAAATTAATAACTACAAAGTTGTTCCTTGGATAAAAATAATATCAGTCCCTTTTTGGAGTTTCTCCAAATTCTACCCCAAACTCCTTCTGCAAGATGCACAAGCTCTTATAACCTTTAACATTGACTACCTAGCTTGTTTGAATGAATTACAAATACAAATTTGAGCGCTTTATATAGTGATTCCACCCCATATCCCAAGTGTTTGGACCTTATCTCTTTTACATGGGACATTCATGGTTTGATCCACATCCTCTACACTTTTAATGGGCATGTTAATCTTATATCCCACATTGAAAAGTGGGGAAGCTTCGTGGATATTAATATATCATGAAGTTTAAGGTTTAACATGCCATGTATTTGGAATTGGCATAGATTATGTGGGTTTATGGAGGCATGTGGTAAGTTTGGATGTGGCATGTGGTTATCATGTGGGATTTTGAGGCATGTACATGGAAATTAAGGCATGTAACATAGATTTATGTGGTTTCACATGGATATAACGTGAATGGAATTTGGAAACTATGTGGCATGTGGATTTATATGGAAAATATAATATGGTTTATTTGGAATATTTGGGAAATAAAATTGGATGGTGACAAACCACATGGTGTTTTGAAGACCCACCATGTGGTCCAATCTTGCCACGCCACTTGTCAACCTCTCACCATGCCACTTGTTGACCACACGTTGCATCTCTTATCGACGTCCAACTAGATGTTTCATTCAAACCCCAAATTTTTTATCAATTATTGAAGATCACTTGTAAAATACAAATGATTGAAACCCACTATTCTTCTCACATCTCATGCCATGTGTCATGTTCTTACTAGTCCACATTTTCCACATCATCTTGTTGACCAAGTTTGACCATGACTTTGCCATGTTATATCTTTTGTATATGATCTCCATTTCATGAACCATAAATTATGCTAGAAAGCTATCAAGATGACCTACACCATGGAACTAATTTTTAATTTTTCCACAATGGTCATTTTCTTTAGTTTGTCCAGCTTTGACTTGAATTGACTTTAATTATAACTTTGACTGGATGCATAAGGAGCATATGAGCTCCATTTTCTACATTCCACATATTGTTGGAAAGGTCTTAGCAGGATCTATGAAATGGTGCAGGTTTTAATCTAATTTAGGACATTTTCTAAGTTGACCTCTAGATTAGTATGAGGTACTAATCTAAGGTCTCTAATTGGTACATAAGAAATAGATTGAGGTGATGTAATCTTTCAAGGATAATGAACTGGTAGTAAACTAGGTTAGAGCACAATGCATGTCCAAAAACAATCTATTGAGAGCTTACAAGCATAGAGCATGGGACATGATAGAAAGGTTAGATGATTTCAATATGCATTCCATACTAATGGTATGTAATGATGATGTCGATAGATTCATAATTATGAGTGTGAAGTATGACCTACATAGTATAAAGAGCGAGTCCAAACAACTCATAAGACTCGTAGTCAGACCAATAGTCCTAGATAATGCAAAAAATTAGTAGGTGTTCTAAAATAATGAATAAATCATTAAATTATAACAAGATGATGTTAATTTATACACCAATAATCAACCTCAACTCTAATGTCTATATGAAGAGAAGATCATTAAACTAAATGGAAACAAGTTGCCTAGGAGGCTAGCCATGCTAGAAATTATATTAAATTATGATGGCTAGCTAAAAGGCAAAATGAAAAACATGATGGTGAAGAAATAAATATTTAGGCCAGTGTCCATCTCTAATGATAATCTCTTGAAAACTAGTAAGCTATGATCCCCATTTGAAACCAAAGAATTCATTGAGCTACACAGAATTTATGATGATATATTCACATAGAACTATAAAGACCTTAGAGGCTTTGATCCAGGCTTAGCCCAACATAACATCAAGCTCAACCCAATACCAAGCCATTAAGGTAGAATTAGAGGTTGATTAATCCAAATATTGATCCTTTAATGAAAAAATAGCTCTTAAATCTCATTGAGGCCAACATAATATTCCAATCAAGCATTCCTCATGGGTGGCCAATTTAGTCCTAGTACGTAAGAAGAATGGATAGATTTGCTTATGTGTACAATGTAGGGACATAAACAAAGCCTCCATCAAATACCATTACCTCTTCTCACCAATGGAACAAATTCTATAAATAGTCATAGGCGTGAAAATATTTTTGCTACTAGATAGTTATTTAGGCTATAATGAAGTGCTTGTGTGGGAGTGTGATCAATTTAAAACTACATTTACCACTAAGTGGGGCACCTTTATGTACTAAAGGATGCCCTTTGGTCTGAAAAATGCAAGATCTACCTTCCAAAGTGCCATGAATATGACATTAAAGGGACTTCTCAGTAATATCATCTTAGTTTACCTTGATGACATAATTGTTTTCTTAAATCACACAGTGGATCATTTGGGCCACCTATAAATGTCTTTGAAAAATGTTGAGAGTTTAGGATCTCTCTAAATATAAGTAAGTGCATATTCATAGTACACAAAGGAAAGTTTTTGGGACACATCATCTCCAAATAGGGACTTACAATCGACCTTGAAAGAGTTGAAGCCTTTCTATCACTCCTACTCCCAAGTCACAAGAAGGGTCTCGAAAGCTTTGTGGAAAAAATAAAATTCATCAAAATGTTTATGTCAAGTTTCTAAAATCTAGTCAATCCCCTTAAATTAATTCTCAAGAAGAGCATTGTGCCCAACTAGATCTAGGAAGGCCTGAGCAGTTTTGAGGCCACTAATCATGGCATTGCAGAAGATCCTACATTGATAAACCTAAATTATAGTAAAGATTTAATCATTTATGAATTTGGTGGAGTTGAAGTTATCATAACTATTCTTACATAGCAAAATAATGACCAATTCGAGCAACCTATCACTTTATTTAGATAGGCACTCAAGGATTATGAGTGTAACTATAGCTTTGTAGAGAAGCGCATCCTTATGATAATAAGAGCACTCAATAAATTCAAGCACATGTTCTCCAATAATAAGATCCAACTTATGGTCTTAAATTCAAGTATAAAGGAATTCTTACTTAGCAAGGACATAGGCAAGAAGAAAGTCAGTTAGGTCACAAATGTGATGGAGTATAACATAGACATCTAAATCACTAAGATGGTGAGAGGTAAGGGACTTTACAATCAATTAATAGAGAATATGGATAATGAAGACTACACATTTCTTATATTGTATGAGAACCAACCAAAAGACCAAGACACCCCAGTAAGCTAGACTAAGATCATGAGGATCATCCTTTAGATCGATACATATCTATAGGGTTTGAATAAATCCAATCATAAAAAATTTAAAATACAATCCATTACTTATGTGCTTATCAGCAGTGTACTTTTTAGAATAGATATAAATGGAATTCTCTTACAATTCATTGAGTAACAATAGGTGAATAGGATTGTAGAAGAGTTCCATAATGGTTTTTTAGGAGGTCATTACTCATCAAATACCATTTCTTTGAAAATAATATGATCTATTTATTATTGGCCAACTTTATTTAAATATGTGCATGCATGGGTATGAGGCTACAAGAAGTGTGCCTTATTTATACACAAATAAAAATTGGCAACCCTACCCCTATGCCAAATATAAGTTGATCAACCTTTTGCATAATGGGGCCCAGACTTCATTGGTATGATAAATTCATCATTGAATGTTGTACAAATGGATCCTCACAATAATTGACTACTTTACAAGGTGGATAAAGGTGATAGCACCCAAGAAAGATAATGAGGTGTCTATTATATACTTCTATGAAAGAATTATTTTAATATTTGGTGTCCCAACCACTATTATCTTAGGTAATGCACTTGATTTTCTTAGAGCCAAGATCAATGAATGAGCAGTAAAACATAACATCCATTTGAGCACCTCTTCAAACTATTACCCCCAAAGTAATGGTTTTTCTAAATCAACTAATTATAACTTGGTTCATATCATCAAGTAAACCATGGAAGATAATCAATGATCTTGACATACCAAGCTCAATACATCCCTCTAGGAAGATCAAATAATGCCAAAAAAGGCATTGGGTATCTCTCCCTTCATGTTAATTTATGGGAAGGAAGCAAATTTTCTTCCATCTCTTAGATTACCCTCATTGAATCTAGTTCATCTAAAGTGATCCCATGATGGTAAGGTTAGCTGAGATAATGAATCTCAAAGAACTTAGGGTGAAATCCATGTATAATATAGAGCTTCAGTTGGTACATACCAAGTGAATATTTTATAGGAGCATTACTAACAAAAACTTTGATGAAGGAGATGTGGTACTCAGATGAGACATGGAAAGAGAAAAGGTTGGAAAGCATACAAAGTGTGATGCCATATGAAGTAGCCCATATACCATAGTTAATTGCAAGCAAGCTAATGCATACCAACTTACAAATCCAAATAGAGAAGTATTTCTAATCCCAATCAATGGGATTCACCTCAAGCATAATATCTGATGAACCAAAGCGCCCTTGTAAATAATAATTTATATGTTATAAATTCCCTAAGTGCCATGTACACATGTTATTATTTAGAATAATTTCTTTCCTCTAAGTGCCTACACACAATTCTGTTAGTTTAGTTTTATCATTCCTATAACTATCATTTGGCATAGTTGTTTGTTTTGTTGGTCCTTATGTAAGGTATCTCAATTACTTCTAAATTAAGGTGGGTTTATTACACCTAATCACAATTAGGAAAATGAAGATCAAGGAATTCCATATGACTCTATGTCTAATGGATTACTTCAAGGCTATTGGATTCCTACTTAGCATGCAAGTGGCTTGTAGAGGTCATCAAAAGTATTAACTTTCTAAGTCACCCCTTTAACAAGTTTTAAAATCATAAGGACCACACAAATAGACATGAGCTTGCATAATGTCAAGATCTCAAAAAACAAGCTTGCACATAGATTCCAACCATCCATGCCCTCCCTCAATAATTAGCTTGGGTTTGTTCATCAACTAAGTTTTAATTCATTCCCATAAGGAGACCCTAATTCACTCCCCATGTAAATATACTTCACCACACTAACACAGCATGTGATTAGAGTGCACAGATTTCCCTGACTTCAAGTAGTGAAAGAAAGACTAGGCATAGAAGGAGTTTGGGCCATGATGAAATTTCACATAATATCTTGCTCAATGTCCTTCACAAGATCATAGATACACTATGTATCTAACACTCTCCATGACCTTTAGTACATATTCATGCACAATCCTTTACAAATATCAGTGTGTGACAGCTCCACTACCTGCATAGGATGACAAAGTAGAACCTAAGGATATGCTTACATGGCCACATGCTAGTAGGCTATCCCAAGTGGATTAGAAAATGACTATCATAAAAATTAATAGTTTTTGAGTTTTATTGGACATCAAAGGGAAATAAATTAGAATAAAATTAAATTTGGGGTAGCTATCAGGATTTTAGAACATGGGCACATGATCTCTTCCAAAAAATATCCCAACTACTTTTTCACATCAATATTAAATTTTATAACTACCTCGATAGTGGGTGAGATTTTAATTAATGACCTATGGGCTTATCATCACCTTTAAAATACTAGGGCTTACATTTTAAAAGCATCAACATATTTTGAGCACTATAACACTATCAAAATTTTCCCTCCAAGGAGCCCTCTCCTAGTTTAACAAAGTTCTTCCCATTTAAGCTCATTGTATCGCCTCAAATCTTGAGATTAATAAAAGTTGAGTTACTTTATTCATTCTCTATGTTTTGTGTGTATTCATGGTTGTTGATATTTGTATGTTGATTACATATCCCTTTCATTATCATCCTCCCTTCGTACCTCTATAAAAAACCAAAAGTCCTTGCATGTCATATTTTGTGTGTACACCTGTCTATGTAGGCATTATTTATGGACCATTTTTCATCCCTCTTATCATTGTGTTATGTTCCCTTACCTATATGTGAAACACTTGTGTATTGAATTTGGTTTTAATTTTATTTATTCAGTCTTTTAGTTTTATTACATCATCAAGCAGGTGAGGTATTGACTCTATTCTTGGTGCATCACCTTTTAGTTTCCATAAATCTCTTACCTTCTCCTCCCTTTTCCCCTTGTAAAGTCTAGGTTTGGCACTAGTTGTAGATTTCATTCAATTATTTGTAGGTCTGCATGTTGGTCCTAAACCAGGTAAATTTAGAATAGAAGGAATTTGGCCTTCTCTAAAGGTTTGTACCAAGGAGTGCAAGAGTCCCACACCTTGGGGGATGATCCCATTGTTGTATCAAGATAGTTAATAGCTCTCTAACATGTGATTCTGAGATGATAGGAACATAAGAATCATGAATTACTGTGCATGAGAGCCCTTCACAACCATGGGTGTATATTTTGAGAGATAACAACTTCTACATCACTTAGGTTATTCAGAGTAGAATATTTATTAGATAGATACAATTATTCATGGCTTTAGTAGCCATGTCTAGAGATCCATTGGGTGATATTACTACCATTTCAAGTTGGTCCCATAAATTTGGCCAGCAAATTCATAGTGTGATCAATAAGAATCCAAGAGGGGGGATTAGTATTATGTTAGTATGATAAAAATCAAACAAAATACACTAATAAAACTAACACCTCAATCCTAGACACTCAAGGAACAAGAGTAAAATAGAAGTAAATATCAATAGAAGACAAAACAAATAATATTTACCTTTCTTGAGTATAAGAGTTATATGTTGGCCATGGAGGAATGTGCTCAGTCATGTGCTCAAATAGTCTCCAGTAATGGTGTTCTTCACATCATCTCTCCTTGTCACCTTGGAAATATTGGGCTTGCCTTTGGCTTTGGCTTGGCTTCTTTCTCTCAACAAATGAGCATTAGAAAACTACAAAAGAGGTTGCTTGAAATTATTAATTCATGATAACGTTACACCAAAAGAGCTTGTTAAACAATGGGTGAAGCCTTGTATTTATAGCCTTCCAAACTAACTCTAACCCAAGTATAGTTAGGTTAGAGTTAATTGTATTTAGATTTAAATTAACTCTAGGTGAGTTAGAGAGGGGAAAAGTAATTAATATTTGGGATAGAGATCCCATTTATTAAGCATGGCTCTCCATTTCTAAATTTAAGGCTTTAGGGGAGATATTTTTAATTCTTTGACTTTGAGGATGACGACATCATTATGACCTCATTTTTATTGAAATTTCCTTTTTTTTAATTTATTTTCACTAATTACACATGGAAATTTCACTTAATCACCTAATTTTATTTGCTTAATTAATTCATTCTACTTAGCATTTTTGCACTTTAGGAATTGTTCAAGTGTCCCACTTAATGATTCCAAAGGTGAAACTATCATTTTTCTAGGTCGCAAGTTGAATAGAGATGAATCCATGAGATTTTACTATTACATATAGGATAATACCCCAAATAGAGATGTCTCAACATGATTATGAGCGTTAATGTCTAATGTGCAAATGAAGTTGGGACATTCAATGTTGTCTAGGCTTAATTTGCATTGTTTGGTAGAAATCAATCTAAATTCATTTGGAACACAATTGTGGCCAAAATGATGTGTCTATACATAGTAGTACCTAGTGTAGGCACATTTGATATGTTATTAGGTAGTCATTAGATACAATAGCTTTCATCCATTCCATCTAATTTCCGCATATGTCTCAAGTATATACATGTTAATCAAGTCATTATAGTTGAGGGAATTCCATATGAGTATCCTTTACCTATTCCATAGCCACTTATATAGTAGTCACCAATTATAAGTCTAGACATATATTTTTTTATCATGCCTTAGATGTCAGTTGAGCCACTAGTGCATGTGATTTCTACTCCTACAATGTACCACATATGCATACTCTCCCATAGAGATATTTATTAGATATACCCCTATATCAAAGACATGTTGTGGATTCTAGAGGACCTCTCTCCACCACCACACATATCAGTCTTATAAAAGAAAGCATCCACACCAATTATAGTTTCTTATACCATATGGGTTCCCAAATTCACCATAGTTCACAAGCTAGTTTAGTCAGCTTCATAGATTCATATCCCTACTCCATAAGTAGTTTTAGCTTCAGATCACTTAGTACATTTGATTCTCAGATCCTAGATACCTCATTTCATATCATGCATGATCACTCTTCCTCTATTTGATATAAGCTACATTAATTATGAGACTCATCGAGTAGTATATTCCTCTCTACTTATACATAGCTTCTCTTACCTTGTTCCTTGTATATAGTTTTATTTTCATGTTGCTCGTACATAGATTATACTCAATAAAACATAAAAAATAATATAATATGTTCAAAATAAAAAACATTCAAATATTACTTATAAAATACAAAATTTATATTTTTTGCATATCCATGTTTACACTCTTTATACTTGTTAGGTACTACATATGTTAGTTATCTTAGTATATCCAATTTTATCATACATACATGTTTCACTTATTTTCCTCGAGTGTTTTTACATTATTACATGAATCATGTCCTCTACACAATTCTAGATTTGTTAGTATCTATCCATTGGGGTTATATCCATAGATTTAACATTGATACATTCACCCATTGGGGTTATCATACTACATAGATTCTAGTTTTCTATGTTACATATTTATATACTCTATATCATAGGTTTAGAATTATTTATATCTTGATATCGATCATCCTATACTACTCAAAACATTTACCATCTACTACTACTATAGACTCAATTATGTACATCTTTGATCTTATACAAATTTGTACCACATGTTCATGAATACTTTCATTTCTAACTTTCCTATTTTAGATTTGATTTTGTCTCTTTGTTTCTACATCTACTTGAGGGCATTTTAATATGCCATTGTTCTAGGATCTATAACAATTCCTTTCATTGTGTGTATGATTTGGACATGTTCTCATGTCCTTGTGTGTGCTTTATTGATTGTGTATGTGGACATTTTAACATGTCCTTCCATGTGTTTCTAATCTAACCTTGTTTTGTATTTGTGTAAGTGTACATTTGAACATGTCCTTATATATAGTGCTTTCTTTGATTTAGTGACATGTGCCCATGTCCCTTGTATTGTGGCCTACTAGCCTACATTACCTGCCTCATGTGTTTATATATATGATTTCATGTATGCATCATGTCCATGACACTTGTATCTTGTTACACTGACACTCAATTTTTGATGCCATGAGGGACCTCATGGATCTCCCTTCTTCTTTGGGTGCCTTGATGGACATCATGCCCCATCCCCCTAAGTAGTTACTTAGATTATACTTATATTTTATATTCATATACTTTATTACATTATTATATCTATCTTAACAACCATGAAAATGTTAGACCTACCATACATCATATATTACCAACTTCTTCTTAGATTATCTTACATCTTGATGTCATGTATATATAGCATATTAGTTTATTTTACATAGATATCATATGGTTTTAGCCTAACACATCATACAAAAATTTTATTTTGAGGAAAGTTATTGCATAAGTAAAATAATTCCCCTCAAAAGAGTAGGCATTCATAGTGGTTTATCATCGAAATTAGGCCATTTAAGTGCACTCAGATATAGTTTTCAACATGAAAACATAGAATAAAGAGATCAAAATTAGGAAAATAGAATGGAAAATAGTCATATAGAGATAAGAATTAGATTGGTATAAAAAATTATAGAGGACACTAGTGTGGCACAGAGGACACTAACACAGTGAAATACTATCCAATGAACCACACTATTCCCATAAATAGAAAAATTCAAATTTGATAGAAGAACCCAATAATTATAGCTCATATTTGTATAGTTTCAGTCACAAGTTTTTACATTTGATCAATTTATGTTTAATTTCATATATAATCATCCCAAGTTTGCTTAGATTGACGTAATCATGTGTGGCATGATCACTCCCATTTTATTTTTATATATACATAGACACACATTATTATAACTCATTTCATAATCCATATGCACATATATCAGAATGGGGGCATGTGTGTGGCACATTATTTCCACATGATCAATTTTACACAAATTCATCTCAAATGGAATTAAAAATCCATGTCATTATCCTCATTACATACTTAAAACACCATTTATACCATGGTTCACACCAAATTGATGGCTTATTCCATTTACAGTGGTTGCCATTTCTACATAGTCCCTGAACTACATTCTTGAGTGCTCGAGAGGCCCCTTATCTATTTTAAATTTTAGAGTTTTTGAGTGGCCCTAGATCCATCCTAAATAGTTTTATTTACTTCATATAGTTTCATTCAAAGATGCATCTACTTAACATAGGTAATCAATGGATTCATATCCTACTTGAGTTCTTGAGCCACCTGCATAGGAGAGTTGGACAAGCCACCAATTCAATCCAAGTTATTCATAGTGTATAATCCACAGAGTAGGGTTGGGAAATGATGGGGTCAAAATTAGATTGATTTGTTGAGCCATGCATACATGGGGATTGATAAATCCATCACCTTATCCTAAACTATTCACCCTTTTATCACCATCTACATGTATACACATAAGATATCACCAGGTTTTTGCATTAGTTCATGTACCAAGTTGAGGTGTATTTATTGCTTTCCTCTCTATCCTATCTCTTTACTTAGTTTTGTCTTTATTTTTTATATTCCTTAAGGATTGATTCATCCATGTTTCATTTTTAGGATACATATTGGAACATGCTTTGAATACTCAGACCCAGATTCATAAGATTCACCTCTTAAATAATTCCAAGTATGCTTCTTTTTCCTTTATCCTAGTCATTTCACTTTTCTACACTTATATAATAAAGGGGAGGTAAATTTATCCATATAAAATGTCACTTGAATACAATGAGTGTCACATTAGACCACTCATCCCTAGCTTAGCCCTAAACCTATCTTAGGGCCTCATTTGAACCTTATCCATCTTTCATGCACATATCATACATCCCTAGACATTATAAAATCAATCCCAAATCTTCCCATAGGGATCCAGGTCCCTAGTACCCTAGTTTTGCCACCTGGACACTATTGTGGTTATTTAGACACTAGTGACCAAGGGACTACGCTAGTATCCTTTGCCTAATTTTAACCCAACACATTTGTTTTCAAATTATAAGACACCTAGGGTCATCATAGACCTATTTCACACTCCACACAAGCACCAAATTAGTATTTATACTTGACTTTTATCCTTATATCCACTATAGGGAAATAATATGCAAAATATACAAATAAGCTTAGAATAAGTTATGCAAAATCAAGGTTATTGGTCTTTATCCTACCCTACTTCTACATATAGGCATTTGCAGCCATCATAATCTCATATAACATAGAATTTTAGTCTCAAGACTCATTAAAAACACTTAAATTGACACTCATACTATCATTTCACTTACACTTGCACTAGCACTTACATTGGTAAAACTAGATTGGACTTGATCCCCTCTCAAGGTAGCACTTACATAATGGGGTGATGAGGACATCCATCCTACCCAACTAAAATCATAATTTTTCTACTCGTGCTTCTCAAATACCCTAATAACATGGATATCTAGGATTTTCATAAAAAATCAGTCCAAAATAGGTCATAGATAATAAATAAGGTTTCATCTACATAGGAACAAGCCTATCAATCTCAGACACAACTACCCCAAAAGTTCACATCAGTCCTTACACAAAGACATTAGCATGGAATAGGAAGACACTAGCATGGTTCACTATTATCCAAGGTACCACACTATTATCCAAGAGGGTTTATGACACTTAGATCTTATTCATGACACCTTGATCAGCTTATGTGTCAATTTTCATCCTCCATATTATATGTCTCAGTTAGTTTCTAGCTAAGTACTTGTTTGTGTTATTTATTATTATTTTTAGAAATATCTAATTAGGTCAATTCTTACATAAATTAATGGTTGTATTTATTGAATTTATCCCCCTTGATTTACTATACTCAGACCCTTTAACAACTTAAGGTTTCACATTCCATAAATCCCTTAAAATTTAAATCAATTGGTCTTAATCATTCATAAATTATGTGGCATTTAAGGGAAATACTCGGATGAGTGAATGTATGTAGTTTTGTATTCTCACTATACATGATTATTGTGTATTGCACATTATATAGATACAAGTAAAGCATTTCATATATTCCTAATCTTTTTCCTTATATATTTTAGTGATGTTTATTTCTTACACTATAAGTGCTTGGTGTATTATATAATATTACATTTATGTACTACCAATATTAGTTTGACTATTGTATAAATTGGTGTATTGATGTTGACTAGAGTAGTGATGGTTAACTTATATAAATTATTATTTATGAAGTCTTAATTAATGTTATACTTAGTCTTGACTCACCTTGATCCCATTGATTATGAATACAAGGTGTTGGCCTATAATTGATTGTCATAAATGAAAAATATCTTTTCCAAAAATTGATTTATTTCATGGAATGGAAATCCCAATTAAGATACTTATATGTATGATTTTTTTATAAGTTCATATATTCATGGATAGATTATATAGGTGATCAAAATCACCACTTGAATTATTGAGGCACGTTGAAATTAATAAATTAAACTAAAGGTATAGTCACTCATATGATCTTTAAAAAAATTGACATAGAAGGAGCAATGTCAATAAGAGTTTTAGTTTCCATGTTAAGGACAGCAGGAGTAACTGGTCATTTTAATGAGATTTGGGTTATATTTAGTTGTTACCCAGTTGGTATAATAATAAACTAAAAATTTATCCAACATTTAGTAAGGTAGTAATCGCTAAATCTTGAAGACATAGGGGAGTGTGTAGATAATTAAGTTTTTAGATATAAATACATTAGAAAAAACATGCTTTCAATCTAATAAATCCATATTTAATTATTACATTCATTTTAAACATAGAGGATACCCCTAGTTTTATCCTCGTTATCTGGGAAATTATTCATATGTATCTTCTTTGAATTCAAGACATAACTTTCTGGTGTATCCAAGGAAAATACATCGCATTTATTGGATTTTTTTAGTTAAAAATTAGATAGTAAAAATTTCATATAATAATTAAAATTTTCTAAATATATAGCACCAAATCATTACAAATCCATAATGACTAGATTAAATATTACTTAGACATATTTCTATTTCTCTAGGATTGACAATTCAAACGGGTCCAAACCAAACAAATGTGTTGGACTCCCATGAAATCACCCTGTTAGCCCATTATAGTTGATACATGGAATAGACTCTATAAATTATTTGTTTAATTTTCACCCATTCCACTTTAAATAATCCAACCTTTTTCAATAACAAGTGAATTCATCTATAGTACTAAATAAGGGCCCTACCCATAGGTGTTTACATATAGATTTTAGTGTTAGCTATCTAGATAGCACCCAATAGAGGTTAGATTTGTTCAAGTCTAACCCATACCTAGACTAACATGTGAATGGTCTAAGGCTATGGGACGCCTATAACTAGACCAAACCTCTAAGATTTTTTATGAGTCTAGTTCCTTAAATTTTATAATTTGGATCTTTATTTTTTAAACCTAAAACTAGTAGGGGTAAAAAGAGTTAAGAGATTCCCATAAAGTAAAGCTTATTTGAATATGTGGTGATGCACCATGAATTTTTCAAATCCTCTCTTGAACTTGGATTCTTTATCACACTAATGGATTATGAAATAAACTAATGCAATGCTTACTATAGTTAATTTGTAGTAGTATTTCATATAGAGGTTAGTTTGATACAATCAAACTAGGGAGCAATGAAAATAAGTTCTAGTTAAAGACACTTAAATTTAGTTGTCCACTTTATCCTTGAAAGATCAATGCTAAGACACATTGTATGACCTACACAAAAATTTTCTAGAACTTAGGTTGAGCTTGGACATGCAAGAGGGAAATGGAAATCACATTTGCATATTAAACAAACATAAAAACACTTAATATAGATTAGAAAATGATTTCAAAATGTTTTATTCACTACTCTAAGAGGTGTTGAATACAATTCTGCCAAAGTCTAGTCATACCAGCTTGAGGGATGCAAAATAATAGCTCGAAGGCTATATTTATAGAAGAAAGGAAGAGAGAGAGAGAGAGAGAGAGAGAGAGAGAGAGAGAGAGAGAGAGAGAGAGAGAGAGAGAGAGAGAGAGAGAGAGAGTTTTGGTGATTAAAAGGGAATAAAATGAGCTCAAATCCATTTGAAATTTTTTTCCAAATACCTCCACAAATTAATTTCATTCTAGCTAACTGATTGATCCATGTCACTCAAGTCCATTGCATCATTACATTATTTCTAGTGATGCTCCATGGAAGCTAAAATGGTGGGATCAAGTTGTTTTTAGCTAAGTTCTAGCATCAATGTAGTTATAATAATTGGATAGATCTATTGAATGTTTTATCCTATTTTTAACTACTCCTTACTAGTTTATCATGGCATGTAAGAGTGGAGAGAAGGGTCACTTTCATGCAGCTAGCTTTGATGATAAATCCACTAAAGTCTACATGTCTACCTTCATTTTCCATTCCATCTACCACTTTTTACTCATTATGAGGACCATATCCTCATATCCTAAAACTGATACACCATCTATACTTTGAGTTGTAGTTCATCGAGTCATGACTATGTTTGAAGGATGAGAAGCCCCTATCATATCTCATTTATCTACCCTTATAGAGTCTTAATGACACCATATAATATATATTATGCTCAAGCTTAGTTATATTCATACTTTCTCAACTTGATCAAAAATTGACCCTTTGACCTCTATCCAAGTCATTTGGGCTCACCTTTATTTGATTTACCATGGGAAACTGACTCAGATCATTAACCCTTTGACTCATCTCACTCCATTGATTTACCTGATGTTAATGAACATGAACCATTGATCCTCTACTAAGACTCATGCACTTGTACCACTTTTCAATCACACATTTGTATTTAGGGTTTTCTTACTCCTTAATTTGATCGCATGTCATTGATCTTGAATCCATGATTGAATGCAATCCATTGATCTATTTGGGCCCAATATCATGTCTTTTCCTACTCACCATTAAATTTGATCTAGGCACTTGAGATTTGGACACTTATCAATCCTGCACTTAGTTAGGGACCCTTTTGATGGTTTTTGAATGCAAATGGTTATTTCATGAGCTTGAATTTTGATGTCTATCCAACTATATTGAGATATTTGAACTTTAATGATCATTTGTTGTGGCTTGAATTTGATGTTTTCATACCTATAACCACCTTAATGGATTAACTTTGTTGAAACAAATTAGCTGATGTAATTATGTCTTAGAGGAAATTATTTTGAAATAATTTTCTTATCTAGGAATTTTGCATGGGGCTATTTCCTTTGGACCTTTTATTGGGCATTTGTTGTAGGCTTTGTGCCTCTACCACTTTCTCTGAAGGAATTTATTGGTAGCTCTTTTGCATCAGACAAAATTCTTGGGGAAATTTTTATGGGACAATTTTTTGAAATTATTAAGTCTGGCTTATCTACCTTGGATAATTTATTGTGGATAAAATGTTTGATAGAATTCATGTCTTTGGTATCTCTATTTTAGACAAAAATGTCTGAAAGAAATCATACTTAGTCTTTTACCCTAGAAAAAATTCTTTGAAATAATTCATGCCTTTGTAAAAATTGTCTTGGACAATTTTCCTAAAAGAATTTGTGCACTTGTACCTTTTGACCGAACTTTTATCTTCAGGCTTCTATGTATCAAACAAAATGTTTGAAAGAAATTGACCTTCTAGGAAATTGTTGTAGGATAATTCTCCCAAAATAATTATGTCCTTAGAATTGCCTTTTGGCATTTTTTTAAATAGCCCTTTTCCCTTTGAAAATTCTCTTTGAAACTTTGAAAAGTGTCCTTCAAAACTTTGTCTTGGCCACTCTGTTGAAGAATGACCCTTTGGGAAAAAAATTTGAATAATTTTTAAAAAATAAAATGACCTTTCAGGATTTTTGTTTAGGGTACTTTCCTGAGAAAAATACCCTTTAATATTTTTATTTCGAACACTTTCTTGATAAACTGACCCTTTAGGATTTTTGTTTTAGAAGTATTGATGTGGCCTTTGTATTTCTAACAATTTGTCTGAAAGAACCCTACCTTTGGAACTTTTGTCAAACATTTTCCCCGAAAGAATTAAGCCTTGGGTAAAATGATGTTGATAATTTTCCTAAACTAAATAGGACACTTAGCTTGAAAAAATACCCTTTGAGCTTTTTGTTTGGTCCACTTCTCCCAAAATAAATAACCTTCAGGATTTTGTTTGGTCTACTTTATTAAAGAATGATCCTTCAAGAAAAGTGTTTTGGACCAATTTCTCTAAAATAAAATACCCTTTTAGCTTTTTGTCTAGGAATTTCCTTAAAGAAATGACCCTTCAAGATTTTTGTTTTGGATAAAATGTTTGAAACAATTCCTAATACTTTGCCAAAAAACACAAAATAAATCTCCCAAAAGAATTACACACTTAGCCAAATAAAGTGGAATAATTTCTCTGAGAGAATTATGCCTTATACCTTTGTTTTGGGCTTTGTGTGGAATAATTTATTTGAAGGAATTTGAATTCTCTAACACTTGGTCAAAAGTTAAAATATTTGGCTAAGTGTAAACTTAAGCTTTTTCTAGAACTATTCCTATAAATATTCAGCACCATGAAACCCTGCTTAGATCCCTCCACTTTCAATATTAAACCTGCTTCTCATCCCCCTGATCCACTCAATAATTGGGACCCTAATCATCTATTTAAACCAATCAAAATCCTATTGTGTGTGGTAAAATGGCTAACATTTATAGTGACTTAGCTGGCTAGACCAACCTAGTGGTCATGGAACGTAGACATTGATCAAGCTTACTTATGATGACTAATCAAATGAAAATATACTTACAAATAGACTCTAATTGACTTTTGGAAACACTTTTTAGATTAATGGTGGGGTAAAACAAAAAATCAACAACCTAAACAATAAATAAAAGAACTAAAAGTAGCAATGTGTAAAAGCACTTGGAGGAAAAATAGACCTATCTATCTATGTACAAGGGGCATGAGCTCAAACTAATAACAGAACTTAAGATACCTCCCATTGATAAGGATGGGAAGACTCTCTTCATTCAATATATCAATCTCAAATTCATTACTTTCCTTTTTACTTGTGATGACATAAGGTCCACTCCAAAGGCTATTAAACTTGGAGTGTTTTCCTAGTTTTACATGGTCCTCATCCCATTTGAGGACTATGTCACCTTGAAGGAATGTCTTTGATGAATCTCTTTTGTAAAAATTCATCTTGACTTGATTTTGAATAGACCACATGGTATGCATGTAACCATATCTTATCTCTTCTATTTCTCTTAGTTCATTCATCCTTACCTCCATTGCATCACTTTTTAGAAGCTCTAGTTGGTGTGCAAGTTCCAAAGCTTGGAGCTCCAGCGAGATAGGCGACCTTGTTTTTCTTCCATAAACTAAGAGATAAGGTGAATTATTAATTTCCTTCTTGGGGGTGATTCTATCAACCCATAAAATAGTCTTCATTTTTGTATGCCAAGACCTTTGATTATCTTCCAGTGTTCTTTTAATTATCCAAATCAGATTCTTGTTAGTAGACTCAGCTAGTCCATTACCTTGTAGATAGTAATTTGATGAAGATGTCAGATAAATAACTTTCTCATTATCCCATTCACATACCTTTTCAATATTGAATTATAAATCATTATTTAATATTATAGTGTAAGGTGCTCCAAAATAGGTGACTAGACTCTCATAGAACTCAAACACAGAGTTCTCATTTGCTTCCTTCAAGGAACTGCTTCCACCTACCTAGAGAAGTAGTCTATAGCTATCAAGACCCACTTATGGATAGAAATAGATGGATGATGAATCATGCCAATGAATTCTAAACCCCATTACATGAAAATTTATTCAACCTAAATAGTCTTTGGTGGCATAGCAGTTAGTTTATGTTTCCTTATAAACATTACACATTTTGCACACTTCCTAACCCATGCATGTGCATCGCTAAATAAACTGAGACAAAATTAACCATTTATAATGATTTTTTTAGCTATGTTCCTAATTAAAAAATGGCCTCCTAAATGACTATCATGAAGTTTCTTAAGAATCTTATCAAATTGGTTAGTTTTAACACATCTTAAGAGCATACCTCGAATGTCCTTTTTGAATAGAACTCCATCAATTATAATGTATGGCACTAATTTTAGCCTAAAGTGTCTTCTTTTTTATGCATTTAAACCCATTTCACACTCTCTTATTTGAATAAATCTAGCAATAGTCTTTGTCCAAGTTGTAAGAGGAGTATTTTTAGGTCCATGTTGAGTATCCTGAATTACCAAAACTATCTCCTTTTCTTTTCTCACATATTCTACAATATGTTCACACAATCCCTTACCTTAGAATAGCTTTGTGACCTTGACTTCAATGTCATACTCCATACACTTAGTGACCCATCCATCTCTCTTTTTGCTTAATTCTCTATTGAGGATAAAATCCTTCACACTTGGATGAGCCACCATTAGTATAATCTTATTGTTTGAAACTAGATGCCTAAAATTCTTCATTAGTATAATCTTATTATAATATTAAGTACATGTTTTCCAAAAACATTATATCTTTATTCATAACCTTCCAAATCTTGACTGAAGAAAGTAATAGGTTACTCTAAACCTTCATCATTCTAATATATAAGCATAGTTGAAATTGCATCTAATGTAGAGAAGGCATACAAATAGAATTCATTATTTAAATCTATATTTCTAACTATGGGGGCATGAGATATGACCTCCTTGATGGCCTTAAATATTTTCTTACATTATCTCATCCATGTGAACTCTTTTCCTTTTCTCAACATATGAGTGAGAGGCTTGACTATCTCTACAAAACCTAAAATGAACCTCCTAATGAAGTTTATCTTACCTAAGAAACTCTACAATACTTTATTATGTTTAGGAAATGATAGATCAAGGATTGATTGTATCCTCTCTGAATCAATGAAAAGACTAGATTTGGAACTACATACCCAAGAAGTCTTCCTTCATGCACTATAAAAATACATTTCTTTGGATTCAAAGAAACTTCAAATTATCTGCATCTATCAAAAATAGCTCTCAAGTGTGTTAGATGATCATTAGGATTATTTGAAAAAATGGTTATATTATCAAGATACACAAAAAACATATCATTTAAAAGACCATGAAAATCAACATCCATTGCTCTTTGGAAGGTGGCTCTAGCATTGGAGAGTCCAAAGGGAATTTTAAAATATGCATAGGTGCCCCATTTTGTAGTAAAAGTAATCTTGTGCCTATCTTCCTCTTTGACCATGATCTAATTATATCCAAAATAACCATCAAGTAATCATAACCTTTGAGAACCTACCACCTTTTATAGAATTTGATCCATGGAGGGTAGTGAGTAATGATCCTTTAGAGACACCTTATTAAGGTCCCTGAAGTCAACATATAAACAAATCTCTCCATTTTTTTCCCTCACTGGCACAAGGTTTCCCACCCAAAAGGAATGATTAATTGGAAATATTATCCTTGATTCAATCAATTTATAGGGTTCTCTTCTCATGAGGTCCTCCACTCTTAGGTTGACAGGCCTCTATTTGCCTGACTAGATTGACATCACTTTGTAATTAAATGGTGTGTTGATCAAGTTTGGGGTCAAACCCTTTCAAGTCTTTGTATTTCCAAGCAAATATATCAAAAAATTATTGGCACAAAATAACAAATGTATCTCTTTCTTTTTTTGTATTCACCTTTCCTATCTTTAGCAATGTGTCCTTAAAGATCTCTATCTTTTTATAGTGTTCTTCCTTAGCTGAGATGTATGATTTCCCTTTTATTACATGCTAATCTTCATTGAATATGTTTTCTAATGTCACAATCCATTTGGGAAACTTATTAGACCTCAGTTATACTATATGATCATCATATTAATTTTGGAACTTGTCTTGATTCCTATGGCAAAATTTTACCTCTTACATTAGAAAATGTATGATTTGATCATCATTGTCAAAGACTTTCAACTCACCTCATTATTAGGTATATATGGTTTGCATATAACCTTGACCTGATCTTGGCTTTGGTTGGCTTGGACTCCTGATGCTACCTCATATTAGGTACCAATGACAATAAGCCTATATACATGTTGGCTTGCTTCTCTTGGTATGGACTGGATATCAAATGCTAATTAATCCTCCATGAGGTCCCATACCTAGTGTTTATAGGCTTTAAAATTTTAATTCTTGACTATGCTTAGGCCTCTTACTTATTTCACTATGAGCTCATGGTCACCCTTGACTTGGAGGAGCTTAACACCTCTCTTTCTTGCTTATTACAAACTATGCAAAAGAGCTTCATATTCAGTTGTATTTGAGGTATAACTAAATTAAAGTCTTAGATTTAAATGTTACTTTTGACTTGAGGGTGAAATCAGCATGGCTCTCACTCCACTTCCACTCTCTAGCCTTGAGCCATTAAAAAATAAAGTCTATATACCATCCTCTTATTGAGTAGTGTTAGTTAATCAAGGGATAGCAACACCTTCTTCATGCATATATTACACTCCTAAGTCTATCACTTCAATGTTTCTATATGGATCAAATCCATGGTTATCATCTATCCACTCATCTAAATACAAATCTGAGATGCCTTCAAGATGATTATGGGGTTCTTGTTCAATAAACTCTTCAACCTATTCAAATATGGCATAGTTGGTATTTGCAAGATTAGGCATATAGGTTTCTAGGTGAAACTTAGAGATAGGCTCAGATCTTATAGTGAATTTGGTTCCATATTTGATTATGAAAACCATGTATGACCAATTAGATGATAAATATCCCCCAATCTTAGTAGTAAAGTCCCTAGATAAGCACAAAGCAAAATATAGAGGTAGGTCTACCACCATTACATCTTTATTAATGACATAATTTAGATAGGTTGCTAATGTGATCTGAAGATATTTCAAGATGCCCACTATCTTAGTGAGGGAGCCATCCAATTGGAGAATACCTTTTTTGTTAAGCATATATTTGATCCCAAGTTTTTCTGCTATGGCTTTGGCCATCATTAAGGTTAAATCACCTGAGTTTATCATGAAATTGTGTACTAAACAGTCCCCTATGATGACTGACAGATAAAATGGGAAGGGATTAAAAATCTTACAATGATGAAAAACATTTTGAGATTGACTTTTTCTTAGAACTTGATTGGGAACTTGGCTAGGGGCTTGGTTAGGCTGACTATTTTTGATGAAAATAGTGTTCACTTTATCAGCTATATTTTCCACATGAGAAATTTTGGAGAGCTCTTATTGGAAAATATCTTTTTTCCCCAACATAGATAGATCATCATACATGGACATAGACGTATTAGCCTTCTTCAAATGATTCATAATATTAAATGGAATATTAGTACCTTTGGACTGTACCTTAGAAGTAAGATCATCACTTGGCATTTGAGCAACATGAGGAACAAAGGGGGAATTTTGTTGCTATCCATGAGTTTGGGGTACTTGTTCATTTGTAGGAGCTTTAGCAGCTACATCTAAAGAAGTAGGTTGTTGACTAGTTTTATAGATGATGAAGAAATCTTAGATTGCCCCAAGTTATCCTCCAACATCCTCTTCTTATCCCTTGTCTACACTATAATTGGTTCATTTGTATTTTATGAAACTTGTCCCATATTATCTACTACATGCTCAAACACATATTCCCCTTCTTGAAAATTCATACATATGGTATTAGCTACTACTTTACCTATGTTCCCTCATTGTTAGCTTTGATATTATGATAATGACATGGCATGCATGTTGTCTTAACTCATTTGGGAGTTTTTGGTGGAGGAGGCATCATATCATGAACTTGGAATGAAGGATCATGCTACTAACCAGGGTCTTGATACATGTCTCTAGTAGTGGCCATCACCATCTCATTAGATTGTCCCTCTAACTGCCATTGACCATCTTGAGCATAGTTATTTTGAGTTGGCACAATGACTCTAGAATAAATTAGAGAATTAGGATTATATTACCTTAACTGAGGCTTCTACCCTTGTCATGTTGATTGTATTAATAGGGTGGCCTATTGTACTGATAATTTTGATTAGTATTTTGATATGGATAATATGGTGGAGCTTGTTGCCTCTCCATTGAAACCAACTTGATGTTCTAAGCTTTGAGAAGACTCTCTATCTTCCCCACTCTATCAGTTTGCTCACCTTTTATTTGATAAAACTTTATTGAATTTAGAACTAGAGTACTATTTGGGATAAGATGATGTATCTCTAGGAAGAGAGGCATTGGTGGCCTTGGAGCCAACTTGTTTGCTTGTATAAGGTAATTTTTAGCCTTAATTACTACATCAAAAGCTTCAAGTAGGATGTTCCCTCCCATGGATTGAATCATCATAGCTACATCTGAATTGAGAACCTTTAAATAGTATATAAAATCATATTTAAACATGGGTTGATCACTGCAGGAATTTTATCCTACATTTTCTAAAATTTGTAGTTGAAATCCACCACGAATTTATGATTAAATCTCTGAATTATTGTAAGCTATTCCACAAGTGAAAGATGATCACTCTTGTCTTCAAAGTGATTTCATAATACCTCTCTAAACTCATCCCATCTAGTAATTGATGTAAGGGCCAATCATATGTACCACTGAAGTGCTTTACCTTTGAAAGAAGTTGTTAACAACCTCATTTCTACATTTTTTCTGAGTCACATGATGCACTGAACAAAGCTTAGCAATATTTTCCATATGTTCTATATGAGTAACTAGATTTTATCTTATAAAATAGGTAAGATCCTTCAAATCCAAGACTAGAATATCATCCCATTGAATAATATTTATAGGACTACTACCATTGAATGGCATAAAGGTTTTCCTTATAGGAATAGCCATCTAAGGTATGGGATTTATTACAACATTTGGCTAAACAATAATGGCTTGAATAGGAGGATTTTGGGCAATAACAGGGGGAACAAGAGGGGTAGGTTTAGGTTTTGACTAAGAGGATTTCTTCTTCTTTATTGATTGGAAAGAAAGCTCAGATACATCTATCTCCTTCTCTTTTACAGATGATCTTGTGATAACCCTTAGTTACATGAAAAGTATGCAAATCTGGGAATGAAACTCTAAAATTTGCTACTATACTCAGACATGCAAAATTATTCAAATAGGTGGTACCACCAAACATTCCAAAACTATTAGTTATCTAAATAGCACCCAATAAAGGTCATATTTGTTTAAGTCTGACCCATACATGGACTAACATGGCAATGGTCTAATGTTGTGGGATGCCTATAGCTAAATCACACCTCTAAGATTTTTTATGAGGCTAGCTCTTCAGATTTTATAATTTGGACCTTTATTTCTGAAACCTAAAATTGGTTGGGGTGAAAAGTGTTAAGAGATTTGCATAAACTAAAACTTAGGTTGGCAATATGATTGTCGTTGATGTCAAAAGGGACATTATGAGCATGTCATTGATGTCAAAAGGGAGATTATAGATGTCATTGATGCTTAGGGTTGAGTATGGTGATTTGAGGATGTGTAAGGCATCTTATTAGAGGTCAGGGATGATTGGAGTGCTTGTGTGCATGATTGAAAGTTATCTGGTTCCTCATATTGTTCATCTAGATATTTTGGGTCTATAGAGGAAAATCTGAGTAGTCATTTTACTTACATCACCATTGCCACATGTGGATGAGTCTATGGGAGTTGTTCATATTTTATTATCACATTATTCCCTAGTTATTATATGATAGATTTGAAGCCATGAGATGAATTTTATTTGAAGATATGGGGATGCAAAGTTGGATACTTGGATAGAATTCACTAAGTTCCAACACTTATCCAATTTTTTAAAAGGGCTAAACAGAGCTAAGTAAGCATGTTAATGAGGTCAGTATTTATACACATAGAGATGTCAAGACAAAATGATCATATGGGTTTGTTCATTTTTGTGCCTAATTTATATATATTAAATATCAAGTCACATAATGTAGTGCAACAAAAGATACAAATGAGAAAAATTGGACATCTAAGCATTTTGATAGTGTTTTCCCATAATCAAATTTGCAAGTTGCAATAAAAATTTGAGAAGGCATTTTATGATTTCATATCTTGCATGTTTGAAGGCTTCAAGAGAAAATGGGTATATGGATGGAATACCCTATATAAGAAGATCTTATATGCTAAATTGTAGGTCATGCAACTAAGTATGACAAGAGTTATGCAAAAACAAACTTGGCCTTCCAGGTAAGTTCTAGGCATAGCTAGCTCTATGGTAGAATAATCTAAGTGAGCAGATTAATGGTGTTATATATCACATGCACAAAAGCTTCAAGAAAAAATGAGCATACGGTTTTGTTCATTATTATGCCTAATTTATATGGTTCAAATTTTAGAATAGGCAAATGAGCAAAGCAAAAGATATGAAGGTGCAAAGTTAGACTTCTAGGCATAATTGAGATGGTCCCCATACTTAGTCAAATATACACAAGGTAAAGTTTGATCTAGTTGGAAGATAAATTATTAGCGCTTAATCATACATTGAAGATCTAACTAAGCATATCAAAGTTAATTTGTCAAAGGGACCTCTGAGTAAACATGTTAGTGACAAGTGTCACAACCATGAAGCTTGCACAATAAATCTACAGAGTGATTTAAAGTCAATTAATCAATTATCAATGCAAGGATTCTAAGTGTCTCAATAGTGGGAACTGATATCAATGTGTAGAAGGCACACTCTAATGCCAAGTTTCACATTTATGGGAGCTCATCAAAGATAAAGTTCAAGCTTGTCAGAAGATCAAACAATGATTCATTGATCATGCTAAGAATATCCAATGGAGCAAGTGGACTCAATGAGATAAATTTATTGATGTTTATTAACATAGAGGTGAGTTAAAGGCTAAGCTAATATGATGAGATCGATAGAGTGTATTCATTATAAATACTGAGGATGCAATGAGATGAGGACAAGTGGTTGATTTTTAACCACAGACAAAGATAACATTTGTGTAACTATGAAGATCTAATGGCATGTGGGAGATCAAATTAGGAAGATCATCAAATTCATTTTAAATTGAAGAATTAAATTCTAGAAGCATACAAAGATCAAACAAAGCATGTGAGCCTATCAGATATTGATCAAATAGATGCATTTTAAATATGAGAAAATTGAATATGGATCATCAGATCATGCTACCAAATTTAAAATCAAAGGTTGAGATTTAAATTTATGATCATCCCAATGATCAAGTAGAAGAACTTTAAATAATGATGCATTATCAACATAGACAATAATACAAATTGTTGTGATCAATCAAAGTTATGTAAAATGGCATGTGCATCAAGACTAGAGCCTAAGATTTACTAAATATAGAAAAATACATAGAACATGGTGGTGGAGCATGATTTTAATATGCAAGAAACTTGTTGAGTCTATAATTTGCATGATGTGTTATAGTCCAATATTGAACATAGAAAAGAAGAAAAACCTAGATCAAAAGTTTATCTATACAACATCTAGGATATTGTCAAAGGTTGTTTTTGCCTAAGCTAAAGCTGCTAGTGTAATTGGATCATGTCAAACAAAAAATATATAGGCACAAAACCAAAGGGTATGTAGGAAAAAAAGAGGTTTCAAAGAGAGAGATGAAGTGTGTCAAATAGATACATATATAGACATAGAGAGAGAGGGGCAGAGAGGAAGAAAGGAACATAGAGATAATGTGTAGAGAATGAGAAGTTATAGATTAGACTTGTAACAAAGAGTTAGAGCTCGATTCACTTATGAATCTATTTTTTAAATTATATTTGTAGCTCCATAGAGATTTGATTGGTTGGTTCCATCAGACAAGTTGAGTTGGTGCTCAGTTAGGGGATTGGTATCTCCTTAGGGTTGGTGCCCTTAAACATTATAACCAGTGAGGTTAAGCTGAGTTGGTACTCAGTTATGGAGTTGGTACTTCCTTAGAGTTTGTGAGCTTAAACGAGGGGATTAGTATCTCCTTAGGGTTAGTGCCCATAAATGTGTAACCAGTGAGGTTTTCCAATGAGGCTTTGATTGTGAGGCTAGATGGGAACAGTAAATTCTAGCATCTATCTCACCATAGTTTTTCTCAATGGGTTTTTCATGCATACATCTGGTGTCATGGGAATTTATGTGTGTGTGATCTTTTTATATTTATTTTAATTTGAATATATCTTTTAATCTACATTAAAAGTATTTAAATGATTAGTTTTAGTTGATCTACCAATTCACCTCTCCCCTCTCAGTTGATAGTTGTGTTTCAATAATTGGTATTAGATCCTTATTTCCTTAGAAGAATATTAATTAGCTCAGGTAGATCTCAGAACAGTGAACACAAATGCCTAGTTAAGAAGGATCTTCATCAAATAAAGCACCTCTATTTGATGGGATCAAACTATGCATTTTGGAGCATGAGAATGGAAGCATACTTATCTTCATTAGGGTTTGATGTATGGATGTATGTTGTAAATATATATATATAGCTATTTCTACAACTCCTACTGATCAAGATTCAAATAAGGCATATGAGAGCAATGCCAAGGCAAAAAATGTTATTCTCTATGGATTGTCTAAATCAAAATTTGTCAAAGTGATGCATTATCATAATGTACAAGACATATAGAACAAGTTGAAGAGCATCTATGAAGGTGATGACAAGGTAAATCAAACCAAGCTAAAAAATTATAAAGGTAAGTTTAAAAGTCTTAAAATGAATGAATAAGATAAAATTTTAGAGTATCTTCTTAGAGTAGATGAAATCATCAATGCAATTAGAGGTCTTGGAGAAGAAATGAAAGAATCATTCATTGTCAAAAAGGTCTTAAGATCTTTACCATCAAGATATGATTCTAAAATCTCTATAATAAAGGAATCAAAATATATGAATAAACTCATTGTTGATGAGTTGCATGGAACCTTCACTGCCTATGAGATGATAATGGGAGAAGTAGATACATCCAAGAGAGAAGTTACATTCAAAGCATTTAAGTAATCAAGATCAAAAGAATCTACATCTATATCTGAGGACACTGATGAAGAAAAATCCAAATTTGTTAGAATATTGAAAAGAAGGTTTAGAAAGTACTAAGGTAAGTTACCCTTTAAATTATTTAATTGTGGTAAGGTAGGACATTTTGTTGCTAAATTCCATTATGATAAAAAGGATAACTCTGTCGAATAAGAGGATGGTAAAATGATGAAACCCCACTATTCCAAAAAGAGGAACTTCTTTAAAAATAAGAAAAGATTGTATATAAGAGAAGATGGTGACTCATTGGAAGATAGTGATAGCTCAGATAATGACCATGACTATGCCTTTATGGTTGAGGTGGATCTAGATCAAGAAGAAATTGAAGACTTTGATGAAGAAGAGGAAGAATAAGTGGATATAGAGTGTGAACTCATTTGTGCTCTATATGAGATTTACATGATAAGAAAAGAGAACTCAAGGTAGAAAAGGTTGGTACAAAAAGAAATTGAAAAACTATCCAAAGGTATTAAAAAATATGATCAGATGATAGTAAGCCTTAAGACACAAGTTGAAGAGGCTGAAATAATAGAAGATTTAGTCAAAATTAAACTACAATTTAAATTTGATGAATGTATGAAGTTAGAAGTAGATATAGTGGCTTTGAGAAAAGAGCTTAAAAATGCTAATGAACAAATAGACAAAGATCTAAAATTGAAATTAAGATTAGACATTCTTGATGAATTGATCATCTCTCAAAATCCATCGAAAAAAATCTGGTCTTGGTTATGAAAAGGGGAAAAGTCCAATGAACATTACATCTGCTAAATTATATGACAAATTCAAAGCAAAAGATGAGCAAGAGAAAAGAAAGATAAAGATTGAAAGGAAATAGAGACATATAAAAGCATTGCTAATGTGAAGAAGACTAAAGGAGAAAAGAATCTTGAGGAAAGGAAGAAGAATAATGATTCCACCTCTGCAAATTCAAGGGAGATGCATAAGACAAAGGAAATTGATGTAGATGGTTACACAAGCATGATAAACTTGAAAAATCTAGATTTAATAACTCCCTATCCTACACAAAGAAAATCTATGACCAGGTATTCCTTATTTTTCTATGGTTATTATTATAGCAATAATCAGTTTGGTCATAAGGCTAGTGAATGTAGATTAGTATTTAAAAGGAGAACAAGATTTGTAAGAAAAAATTCATTTGTACCCTTATTAGATACAAATGTAATATTCTATAATTACACCAATTTTGGTCACATAGATAAATAATGTAGAATAATAATTGTAAGATCAAAATTACAAAATAATAAGAAAGACAAGCCTTCTAATGTGAACAAAGGTTCACAAGTCTTTGAAAAGGGGGAAAATATGACATATAAGAATCCCAAGCATGGATAGAAAGTGAAAGATCAAGCTATGATGGAGAATGCTACAAAGGTTGAATAATGTCAATATCTCTCAATGTCTTCTCATGTTGAGAATGAGAAGACCAAGTTCAAGGAAAAAACCAAGGTGCTAGTTGAGGCTAGTTTTGAGGTATGTATAGATTCAAGTGAACATCTTATTATTACTGAGTAAGTTTCATGCATAGAACATAAGTATTATTTTCTTAGTGATGAGATTCTAAGCTACAAAGAAGATTCATTAGATGAACATGTATATCATGAATCTATGTTATCTCCATTTATTATTAATCCAATTATAAAATAAATGGAAAACATTATAGTGGATGAGCATGTTACTTCTCTTAAGCCTAAGAAGAATAAGAAGTACAAGATGACCAAGGAGGAGAAGGAATATGAGGAGTTATGGGAAACTCCTAATTTCACATTGTTCTAAGACATTATGGAGTATAAGGTGTCTTTAACTATGCTTCTTAAGAGACTCCTTTCAGTGGAGAAGAAAGTGATGTCTTCTACAAATGAGAACTCAAGTAGGTTGTGATGATGAATTGATCAAATCAAGTCAAGTATTATGTATGCAGTGTCTACAAGAAAAAAATGAGTGTTTTAATGTGACATAATGATATTGGATTGCATCTCATATATATGTCTATAGGTTCAATTGTCATAAGGGTTCTAATGCAAGAAACACTTGGTATGGTATATCTTGTGTTGTACAATGAGATGGATCACCAAAATTAGTGAAAATGTGTAAAATGATGATATACATGTGACAATTGAAGTTATGGTTTGTTAAAAGTAGTCCTTTGATGCAAATATTAAGCATGGAGTTAGGGGGAGCTAACTCAAAAATGATGAATGGCTTGAGAAGCTATGCATAATGTAAGGGGCAACTAGATTGTTTAGTCTATTAGGATCAAGAAGTCTTAGAGTAGAGGAGCTTTACAATTGGTCAGGTCCTAAGATTAGAAGACTATATATTTGAGATTGAGAGAAAAGTCTAGTAATTATATATGGTATCTCCTACATCACATCATTAGATACTAGTGATCGAGCATAAGTCCAGGGGGAGGATCATAAAAGCTTTATTAATCCCTAGAAGAAGAAGAAGAGAAAAGACAACTCATGTACGCATACTTTTGAAAATTTCTAATGAGTTGATGGTTATATATTCTTAGAAAAACTCATTTATCTAATAAAGGGGGAGAAACATTTAGAAAAATATTCAAAAATAGTCCCTTTGCCATTGATGTTAAAGGGGATAAAAAGAGCAAATGCCCTCTACAAAAGTTTGGAGAAAAACTGAAAATGTCAAAGAAGTAGAGAAAGTTTCCAAGTTGAGTATCAGGCAAATATGCCATTGCCTAAGGGGGATCAATTTTGGTATGAATATATTCAATTCATACTCATCATAATCCAATGAAATAAATGCTAGACAACGTGTTGAATATTAAAAGATCGAAGCATTTAGTTTGCCATCAATGACAAAGGAGAGATTGTTGGAAATATGATTGTCATTGATGTCAAAAGAGACATTATGATCATGTCATTGATGTCAAAAGGGATATTATGGAAGTCATTAATGCTAAGGGATGAGTATGGTGATTTGAGGATGTACAAGTCATCCTATCAAAGGTCAAGGATGATTGGAGTGCTTGTGTGCAGGAGTGGAAGTCATCTGGTTCCTCATATTATTCATCTAGACATTTTGGGTCTATAAAGGAAAATTTGAGTAGACAGTTTACTTACATCACCATTTCCACATTTGGATGAGTCTGGGGGAGTTGGTCATATGGTTATAATCACATTAGTCCCTAGTTATTATGTGCTAGATTTGAAACCATGACATGAAGCATAGTTAAAGATATGTGGATGCAAATTTGGCTACTTGGATAGAATTCACTAAGTTCTAACACTTAGCCAACTTTACAAAAGGGATAAATAGAGCCAAGTAAGCATGTTGATGAGGTTAGCATTTGCACACATGGAAATGTCAAGAAAAAATGATCATATGGGTTTGTTCATTTTTGTGTTTGGTTTATATGACCTAAATCTTAGGTCATGCAATATAGTGTGACAAAAGATATACATGAACAAATTTGGGCTCTTGGGCATTTTGATAGTGTTTTCCCATATTCAAATTCTTAGGTTGCAATAAAAATCTAAGAAGGCATTTTTATGATGTCATATCTTGCACATATGAAGGCTTCAGAGTAAAATGGATATATGGATAAAATCCCCTATGTAAGAGTATCTTATGCACTAAATTGTAGGTCATGCAAATAAGTGTGATAGGAGTTATGAAAGAACAAATTTGGCCTTCCAAGAAATTTTTAGGCATAGCTAGCTCTATGGAAAAATAATCTAAGTGAGCATATTAATGGCATTATATCTCACACATGCAAAATCTTCATGAAGAAATGAGCATATGGGTTTGTTCATTATCATGCCTAGTTTATATGGTCTAAATTTTAGAATAGATAGATGAGCAAAGCAAAAGATATGAAGGTGAAAATTTAGAATTCCAATCATAATTGAAATGGGGCCCATAGTCAAATTTTCACAAGGTAAAGTTTGAGCTAGTTAGAAGATCAATGGTTAGCACTTAATCATACATTGAAGATCCAAAAAAGCATAGAAAAGTCAATTTGTCAAAGGGACCTCTGAGTAAACATGCTAGTGACAAGGGTCACAATCATGAAGCTTACATAGTAAATATATGGAGTGCTCTAAAGTCAATTAGTTAATGATCAATGCAAGGATGCAAAGTGTCTCAATAGCGGGATCTGACGATAATGTGCAAAAGGCGCATGTTAATTCCAAGTGTCACATTCACATGAGATCATTAGAGATAAAGTTTGAGCTTGTTATAAGATTGAATGGTGAGTGGTTGATCATGATAAAAAGATGTAATGGAGTAAGTGTAATAAGTGGGATAAAGTGCTTGATGTTTATTAACATGGAAGTGAGCTAAAGTCTGAGCTAGTCTAATGAGATTGATGATGCATATTCATTATAAATATTAAGGATGCAATGAGATGAAGATAAGTGGTTGAGGTTTGATCATAGACATAGATAACAATTGTGCAACTATGAATATCTAATTGCACGTAGGAGCTCGAATTAGGAAGATCAATGGATGCATTTTAAAGTTGAATAAATGAAGTCCAAAAGTGTACAAAGATTGAACAGAGTGCATGATTCTATCATATATTGATCAAATGAATGAATTTTAAAGATGAGAAAATTGAATATGGATCATCAAATCATGGTGCCAAAATTAATATCAAAAGTCAAGATTTAAAGTTATGATCATCCCAATGGTCAAGTAGAGGAACTTGCAGGAATGATGCATTATTAACACAAACAATGATACAAATTATTGTGATCAATCAAAGTTATGTAAAATGACATGTGCATCAAGACCAGAGCCTGAGATTTGCTAAATATAGAAAAAGATAGATAATCATAGAAGTGGAGCATGATTTCAAGACATGAGAAACTTGTTGAGTCTAGAATTAACATGATGTGTTATAGTCCAAGTGTGAACATATAAAATAATAAAAACCTAGATCAAAATCCTATATATACAAAATCTAGGATATTGTCAAAGGTCATTTTTTCTAAAGCTAAACCTACTAGTGTAGTTGTATTATGTCAAATATAAAATATATAGACACAGAACTAGAAGGTAGATAGGAAAAGAATAGGCTACAGAGAAAGAGAGATGAAGTGTGTCAAATAGATACATATATAGACATAGAAAGATGGGTACAGAGGAAATAAATAACATAGAGATAATGTGTAGAGAATGAGTAGTTATAGATTAGACTTGTAATAGAGAGTTAGATCTTGATTCACTTATGAATCTATTTTATAAATTGGAGTTGTAGCTCCATAGAGATCTGAATGGTTAGTGTCATCATACAAGCTGAGTTGGTGCTTATTTAGGGGATTGGTGTCTCCTTAGGGTTGGTTCCCTTAAACATTATAACCAGTGAGGTAAAGATGATTTGTTGCTCAGCTAGGGAGTTAGTGCTTCCTTAGAGTTGGTTCTCTTAAACTAGGGGATTAGTGTCTCCTAAGGGTCAGTTCTCTTAAATGTGTAACCAATGAGGTTGGCCAATGAGGCTTTGACTGTGAGGCTAGATTAGAATAGTAGATTATAGCATCTATTCTCAACGTGGTTTTTCCCAATGGGTTTTCCATGTATACATCTAGTTTCATGTGTATTTGTGTGTGTGTGATCTTTACATATTTGTTTTTATTTACATATATCTTTTAATTTGTATTAAAATTATTTAAAGGACTAGTTTTAGTTGATCTATTGATTCACCCCCCCCTCAGTAGATAGTTGTGTTCTAACAACTTATTTGAATATGTGGTGATGCACCATGAATTTGTTAGATCCACTCTAGAACTTAGATTCTTTATCACAGTAATGGACTATGAAATAAACTAATGTAATGCTTATTATAGTTTTTGTGAAATAGTATTTCATATAGAGGTTAGTTTGACACACTCAGAATAGGGAGTAATGAAAATATGGTCTAGTTAAAGACACTTAAATTCAATTGTCCACTATATCCTTGAGAGATCAATGATAAGACACACTGTATGACCTACAAAGAAATTTGCTATCACTTAAGTTGAGATTGGACATGCAAGAGGAAAATAAAAATCACATTTACATATTAAACAAACACAAAAACACTAAATATAGATTAGGAAATGATTGCAAAATTTTCTACTCACTACTCCAAGAGGTGTCAAATACAATTTTGGTAGAGTCTAGTCGTATCAGACTAAGGGATGGAAAATAATAGCTCAAAGGTTATATTTATAGAATAAAAAAAGAAAGAGAGAGGGATTTTTTGTACTAAAAATGGAATCAAACAAGCTCAAATCCATTTGAAATGTTGTTCCAAATATCTTCACAAATTAAGCTCATTCTAGCTTCCTAATTGATCCAAGTCACTCCAGTCCATTGCATCATTACATTATTCTCTTAGTGATGTTATATGGTAGATAAAATAGTGGGATAAATTTATTTTAAGCTAATTTATGGCATTATTATATTTATAACAATTGGATCCATCTGTTAGAGTTTTGTCTTGTTAACTACTCCTTACTAGTTTATCATGGCATGCAAGAGTGGAGAGAAGGGTCACTTTCATGCAACTGGATTTGGTGATGAATCCACTAAATTCTATGTTTTCCTTCATATTTCATGCCATCTACCACTTATTACTCATTATAAGGAATAGATCCTCATATCTTGAAATTGATACACCATATGTACTTTGAGTGGTAGTTCATCGAGTCATGACTATGTTTAAAGGATGAGAAACCCCTACCATATCTCATTTATCTACCCATATAGAATCTTAATGGCACTATTTAATCTCAAAATACCAATTTTGACCTAATATATATCATTCTCAAGCTTAGTTCCATTTAAATTTTCTCACCTTAGTTAAAAATTGACCCCTTAACCTCCATCTAATTCATTTGGGCTCACCTTCATTTGATTTTCTGTCATAAATTCACTTAGATCATTGACCCCTTGACTCATCTCACTCCATTGATCTACTTGATGCAAATGAACATGATCCATTGATCCTAATCCAGGACTCACATGCTTATGCCACTTGTTAATCACGTATTTGCACTCAAAGTTCATTAACTCCTTGATTTTCTCATATGTCATTAATCTTGAATCCATGATTGAACATGATCCATTGATCTATCTAGAACCATTGTCCTATATTTACCTATTGGCCGTTAGATTTAATCTCAATACCCAAAATTTAGACACTTGTCAAGCCTACACTCAGTCGAGGACCCCTTTGATGATTTTTGAATGCAAACAGCTATTTCATGAGCTCAAATTTTGACATCTACATAATCATATTGAGATATTTTAAATTTAAAAATCATTTATTGTGGCTTGATTTTGACATTTTTACACCTATCACCACCCTACTAGATAAACTTTTCCAAAACAAATTGGTTGATGTAATTATGTCTTCAAGGAAATTGTTGTGGAATAATCTCCCAGCAATTATTTGCCTATTTGAAACTTTTACATGGGGTTATTTATTTTAGACCTTTTTCTAGGAATTTATTTTAGGCTTTTTTCCTTGGCCACTTTATCTAAAGGAATTTATTGGTGTCTCTTTTGCATCAGACAAAATGTCTAGGGAAATTGTCATGGGACAATTGCCTAAAAAAATTAAAGTTGCCTTATTTGCCTTAGATAATTTCTTGCAGACAAATTTTTTGATAGAATTCATGTCTTTGGGATCTCTATCTTAGACAAAATGTCTAAAATAAATCATACTTAGTCTTTTTCCTTGGAACAAATTCTTTGAAAGAATTCATGCCTTTGAGAAAATTATCTTGGACAATTTTCCTAAAATAATTTGTGCCCCTGTACCTTTTGATTGAACCTTTGTCTTCAGGCTTCTGTGTATTAGACAAAATATTTGAAATAAATTGACATTTGGGGAAATTATTATAGGACAATTTTCTTAAACTAATTGCATCCTTAGAATTATCTTTTAGCATTTTTGAAATATCCCTTTACCCTTTGAAAATGCCCTTCAAAACTTTGAAAAGTGTCCTTTGAAACATTGAAAAGTGTCCTTCAGAACTTTGGCTTGGTCGCTTTGCTGAAGAATGACCCTTCAGGAAAAAATTTCAAATAATTTTCCTAAAAGCAAATGACCTTTCAGGATTTTCATTTAGGGCACTTTCCCGATAGAAATACCCTTCAGTATTTTTGTTTGGAACACTTTCCTGAGAAACTAACCCTTCAAGATTTTTTGTTTTGGAACTATTATTGTGGTCCTTATGTTTCAGACAATTTGCCCAAAATAAACCTACCTTTGAAACTTTTGTCAAACATTTTCTTTGAAAGAATTATGCCTTTAGGAAAATTGTGCAGATAATTTTCTTCAAATAAATCTGACACTTAGCTTGAAAAAATACCCTTTGAGTTTTTTATTTGGTCCACTTCCCCAAAAATAAATACCCTTCAAGCTTTTTGTTTGGTCTACTTTGTCAAAGAATGATCCTTCATGAAAAGTCTAATAGACTAATTTATCTGAAATAAAAGACCCTTCAAGATTTTTGTCTAGGACTTTCCTCAAACAAATGACCCTTCGAGAGTTCTGTTTCAGAAAAAAATGTCTAAAATAATTCTTGATTCTTAGCCAAAAAACTCAAAATAAATCTTCCAAAAGAATTCCACACTTAGCCAAATAAATTGGAACAATTTCCCAGAGGGAATTATGTCTTACACCTTTGTTTTGGGCTTTGTGTGGAATAATTTCTATGAAGGAATTTTGAATGCTCTAACACTTGGCCAAAAGTTTAAATATTTGGCTAAGGGTAAACTTAGGATTTTTCTAGACATGTTCCTACAACTTTTTAGCACCATGAAAACCTGATTGGATCCCTCCACATGCAATTTTTAGCCACTTGATCCACTCAACAATTGGGACCCTGCTCATATGTTTAAACTAGGCAGAAGCTTGCTATGTGGGCTAAAATGGCCTATAGTAAGGATACACAAACTCATTTATATTAGATGATAGGAAATTATAATATTAAATCTAACATGATCAACCTAAAGGTGTTTGGGTGCATAATATACCACAATTACATAACAACCAACACCAAACATTTGAAGCATCTAGTACTGATGGAAGTAATTTAAATAAAGGTGACAATTTTAAATATTTCCTTTCAAAAAAGCTAAGATCAAATAAAATACAACCTACACGAATCCTAGGGATTTTTCAAGGCATATCCAAGGTAATTGTCAGAACAACATACACATACAATCATCAAAATAGCATAGAAATAAAATTTGTTGCACTATACAACTTGCTTATTGGAAATGTTGAAAAATAGTGAATAGTTCTCACATATCAATAACTAGTAGTAAAAGTATAAATAATCATGTGAATAAATATGGAAACTATTAGCTTATTATAAACTAAACATACAATAATAATTGACACTATAAATACATGTGTGCCTCGTATAATGTAAAATAAAAATTCACAAGATAAAAATAAATAGATATGTCAGATTTACCTACCCTTTACAATTGCAACAAACCATCTAAATTTACTTGAGGAATGAATATAAATAAATGAAAATATACATACATTTTATATTTACTTGTGAACATAGGTCCACAATTAAATAGAATCTTATGAATGCTTGGTTGTCCAACTATTTTTCACTAGCACCCTCAAACATCCATTTACACAACACCTTATAGAATATGGTGGAAATCAATAAATATTATCATGTGGACCTGAACCCATGATATATTTATAATATACATCAATATATGTGCATTACAAGATTAATAAGATAACATATCTATCACAAAGATTCATACAATTATAAGATAATTTACAATGATAAGTTTTTCATGAATTAATATGCAAAACTATCTGAACTTAAAAGGAAATTATTATGATTGAATTTTGATACAATTCACTGACATTGGTGCCTTGTCCCATTGGGATAATAAAATGAAAAATTTGTATAAAACACATCTTAAGTGAATTATGTGAAAATATGGAATACATTAAAAACTAAGGAATATAAGTTTAGTTATTATTGTCACCAAATCTTTCACCCTATAAGAGGTTATTCAAGCCTACTCTAAGATTTGGGAAACATTGGAATACCTCTAAGCCTATGTGTTGCCTATGGTATAGGTAGACCTCTAAGTTTAAGGGCTAGATCCATAGATTGATCCTTAAGTGATTATCACCTAAACTATGATTTCTTGGATGAAAAGGGATTTAAATAGACATGAAAGTAAGCTAATATAAGGGGGTGATACATTATAAATATATCTACAAGATTACCATACAAGTGCACTAAGAGACAAAACTCACAACACTAGTCTCAAAGTCCTAAAATACTCTAACATTAGTATTTAAAACATGGAGGTGATATACATGAAACTACTCAAGGAAAGTGAACCAAAGATCATTTGTAGACAATAAGGCTACTTGTACACTTGAAAAGAGACCAATACACTTGACAACACTTTATGTAACTTGTTAGAGATAAACAACCTGAATCAAACATGGAAGGATTGAGAGAAAGAAAGGATGGATATCTATCACTTGAATTTTCACTATACATCTCTTCACACACTTAGACAAGATAGTTTGTGAACTCAAAACTAGATTTCATATACTATTTCAAAGGAAAATTACAATATCAAACCAGCATGGCTTCACCATACCAGGTATGGAATTCCATACAAAAGCCAAAATGGCTTGCATTTATAAAATGTGAGAAGAGAGAGAAGAAAGTGGAGCTCAAGGGTCATAATACCACATGTCAAGGCATGAAAACCAATTAAATTACATAATAATTAATTGGAAAACATACGTATGGAAGGCCTTCTTGGATGTCTCTCTAAAACATGAAACTTGCTAAAACTGGCGTAGGGGTCTTCAACTATCTTCTTGGAAATGGCCTTCATGATTAGGCATCTTTTGAATGCTCAAAACTAGACTAGGGAGAGTTGACACATGTGAAATATTGAGGGGTTAAAAACATGCCATCACAGTCATCAGATGTGTCCCTAACTCATAGCTTTCTTATGGACACTTGTTCACACCATCTGCAGTCATTCATTAACCCTTTTTCACTCATTCTTCACATTTGTCATCCAAGAAGCCTTTAGTTTTCCAAAAAAATCTAATAAATAGGTTTTAGGACACTTTTACAGAGTCCCCTTGCCTTAAACTCCATAGTTAGACCTTAAAATGTCTCAAACCAACCTCTCATTCTCTCACTTGGTAGTTACTCTCCTTTCACATTATCTGCCAAAGACTACTTGAGATTAATCACTTAGCATAGATGTTTATGTGATTGTTTAATGTGAGAAATGGATTTAGAGAGTTATAATAAGTCTCTACAAACATCCCCAAATTATTCTCACCATTTCATTCTGCTCTGTACCTATAAAACACATAAATCTTTAAAAAAAACCTTGTTTCAAGCATGTGTGTACAAGTAAGGTACAGACCAACTAGATGGGAAAGATCCTAAGGGATTTTTATAGAAGTTCAAAACCATGTATATATAAAAATACTCATCTGTATTCATCTTATTTCTTATCTTATCCATTAGGTGAAAACCAAGGGTTTAGCAGGGTTTTAGAGGGTTTGGACTCTTAAGGATTATTCATAAAATCGTGACATCCAACCTCCCAACAAATTCCACAAATTTCAAGCTTAAGACCCTAATCAAATTTCCTCAACTCCTTAGGTCACCATATTATGAATCTATATATATGTTAGTGCTTAAAGTTAGCCTATCAAGTTATTGAGTGCATTCTAGACACCCTTATCAATAGATGGTAGATGGTAGCTCCTTATAGAAAACCCATGATAGTAGGTAGGGGCCGAATGACTATGGATTCAATATTACTTTAAACTAAAAGCTTTATAAAAGAGATTACAATGATTATGCAAGGTTTTTTATTCACAAGATCCTAACTAGGCAAGTGAAGAGCATACACCTTACAAGACTTGATAGACTTCCTAAGACTTTTGATAATTTTTTATGATTTTTGATGCCTAACACAATACATAAACCCTTTATTTATAGCAAGAGAGAGGTCTTACCCAAAATATTTACCCGGGTGGTGTCTATCTCATCATTTCTTTTACTTTACAAAAAGTAGATTCCTCCTTATCATCAAAAGGTAAATGATGCATTTGAACTCATAGAAGATTCCTCTGTAGATGATTGTGGGTCCAATGTTGCTTCCACTTTAGTCACTAAGTCATCAATTTAGATTGGATGGAAATAGCATCTATAATAAAAAATTTGATGGATATTCCATTGGGAACCATTGTCTGGTACTAAATGGATAGCCTGTACAAAAAAGTAGGATTCCCATGCAAGGTATCTTCTGATGATTGTCTTAATAAGCATCTATTCATCCAAAATGTCTTCTAGATTGATAGTAGTGGGTCCTAGGTCTCAGACAAAAGCATATGCCCAATTATTATCTTGAAATATTTGATGACCCATATTAATAGCATAATTATGATTAGAACTTCTGACTAGGTCACACAAATGGATTAAATGAAGATTATTATTTAATTGATAGATAAAAATTTATCCATGATTTCTATCTACAAAAATATCGACTACTCCTATACTCTGAAGTATCATGGATGAAGCTCTAGATCTTCTAAGATACACCTCATTTAAACCGTATTGGAGAATTTCTCCCAGTAGCATCACATTAACGTCAAAAAATATCTTATTAAATATCTATGTTAGATTAAATCCTGGGTCAGGTTGTTGCATCATGGATACAAGATGTTGTCTACTTAACCAATCTACAACAACATTTTTTTTCCTATGGATATGTTCTACAGTATAATTGAATCAATTAAAATAATCTTACCATCTAATATATTTACCTCTACCATCTTTTCTATTGTGATCCTTTTCATTGAAATTTAGAAACCTTGTGCAATCTATTCTAATGATAAAGTGAGGTAGATGCATAATCTTCAAAGAAAACTTCTCAAGACATTTTTTAACAACATAGATTTCTTTATCTGAAGAAATCCATTTCAAAACATCTTCACTAAACATACCACTAGAAAACTCACAAACATACTCCTAGTTCTTATCAACACAAACTAATATACAACCCCAAGCATGATCAGAAGCATCTGTATATACAATGAACATATCAGAATTAGGAATATACAAATCAGGTAGAGTTTGTACCTTAGACTTAATTTTATAAATAGCCTAAGAATGTTCAGAATTCCATCTGAAAGTATTCATTTTCTTCAACAACTCTTGTAGAATAAATCTATCTTCTCTTGCATCTTGATAAAAAATATTAAGATAGTTAAGCATTCCTAAAAATGCTTTAAGCTTAGGCTTATCCATGATGTCAAGAAATTCAGAAATATTCCCTTTTATATGTGGTTGAACCTATAATTTTGAATTTTTAACTATCATTCCCAAAATGTTACATTGTATTTTGCAGTGCTGGATTTTTGTTTCTAAAAGAATAATACCATCTTTACAGGCTATATCAGAAAATGTTTGAAGATTTTATAAATGATCTTCAAGAGTCATGCTGAAAATAAGAATATCATCTATGTATACATAAAGAAAATCTGATCTTCCTTCAAATATGTCATCCATATGTGCTTGGTAATATGTAGGAGCATTCTTTAATCCAAAGGGCATGACTATTCATTGGAAGTGGCCAAAAGGACAACTGAAAGCAATTTTCCCACAATCAGATTCTTTGATTCTTATTTGGTAAAATCCTAATTTTCAGTCGAACTAAGAGAAATATTTACACTTTGCACCTTTCTCAAGCAAATAGGATTTGTCTAGTATTGGATATGGATATGGTTCTGTTATAGCATTTAATGGCCTATAATTTATAACCATTCTTTTCTTTCCCATTTTCTACTCAGAGTGTTTGTTAACCATAAAGGCATAAAAGTAATAAGGAGAAGTAGATTTTGTAATAAATCCATTTTCTTAGAGTTCTACAATCTTTTTTTCCATATCCTATTATTCATGAGCTAGAATAGGGATCTTCTTCCCTATTTTCATCTTTTTCCCCTCTTAGATCTTGATTTTCATAATTGGCATAGATTTTTCCCAAAATTTTTGGAGATTATCAGAACAGATATTTTCTTTGATTTGTAATCCTATGGCTTCTATATTCTAAAAGACTTCAATATTATGAGTCTGGCTCATTGAGCTTAGAAATTGTTCTATAGCATAAACCAATCTGTGAATTCTTATTCTCTCATTATTTATGGTAAAGAAAACACTTTTAGGAGTAGATCCATAGGGTGAATATCTATCAATAAAGGCACATCCTAATAGGATATCTATAGGCATTTTTTCATGGGCAAAGAAATCATAGGTAAAAATTTTGTCCTAGATTCTAAATGGCTATTGATGTTTGTAGAGGTTATAGGGAAAACTATTACCTTAAACATCCAGACTTTTATAAGACTATGACTCTGTCAATATTTGCCAATATTTTATCAAAGGAGGCTTAGTAAAAGAAAGAGATGCACCAGTATCAATTTGAGCATCAACTAATCTTCCATTCAATTCTATAGTGATGAACTAAGCAAATCTTCCATTGAGTAAGTGGGTTAAATAAACTGGTTGTGGATCTTCTAATGTAGGTATAGTAGTACATACCATTTTATGCTTAGAGGGATCCAAAATGTGAATAGGAGCAAGTTCCTCTTCATCTTCTTCTGGTTCTTTTTCTTGAACAAATGCCTTGCTACATTCTCCTTCATTTGGATAGGTGTAGAATTCATCAGGAATTTCTTCTTCATTTTGTTTATCAAATTCTGAGAAAGGATCAAACTTATTAAAATATGTACAGAATGTTTCATCAAACCTTGGAGATTGGATTTCTAGAGGCTCTTCTCTAGAAGTAAACTTGTTATTTATCCAAGATTCACTTGGTCTAAAAGAAATAGGAAAATGCATAGGAATAGTTATAGGGTTATTTATAGATGGTGACCTACAAGGCATATTAGGTTGTCTACTTTGATTATTTATTGTTTTATCCTTTTGAGGATATTATTCATTTTCATGATGACCTCAAGACATTTGTCTCCATGCTTCATATTTTAGATTTTCTCTTGGAAAGTGAGATCTATTAGATTTGTTCTAAGGTTTCTACATATTTGTAAAAGGATTTTCTAAATCATCTGCTAATGATTCCAAGTCTATTTCATCTTGGAAATCATCATTCTCTTCTTTAGAGACTTCTTCAAAAATAGGTTCAAAAATGTCTTCTTGATCATATAGATTTTCTTGTTCATCTATAAGATCCCACCACATTGTTGCATTAGAGGAATAAATGGCTTTAACAATGGAATTTTTACAAGAGCAATGAGGAGAAATATGGTTAGGATTTTTAAAAATATAATAGATAATTTTATTGGAAGTAAAGCATAGAGTGTGGTGTTTGTGAAGAAAATCGTGTGGTGGAGCATAGGAATGGCGACAATGAAAAGAATGGTGTTTAAAGGTAAGATGCATTTTGCATTACTTCTGATGTTTCTTGGGAGAAACAAACTACTAACATCCAAATGGTGCAATTTTAGGAAAATTTAGAGCAATACGAGACACTTGGTTCTTACTAAGCTTATGTGTGGTTCTAGTGTTAGAAACAAGTTGCATATCTTGTTGGCATGCAAAATCAATGACATCAGATAGAGACATAACCAATATGGTGAGGCCCTTGAGATCAATATACTAGATAACTTTATCAATTAAATGATAAGGTAGGGACTCAAGAAATTTGATTTTAATAGAATCATCATTGAAGCATTTAGATTCATAGGCCAAAGAGATATATTGCTTAGCATATTGCTCAAATTGTTTTAGATCACACAACTGCATCTTCATAAGCCATATACAGCTTTTAAGTTCTTTATTTCCCTCTAGTGGAGTAAACTCATCAATTAGCATATGGTACAAAGTGGTAAGAGGATCAGGTTGTCTATGTACACAGAGTGTCTATTCTTGTTCAGTCATGGAATTCCACCATTTTTGGGTAATTCCCCATAGATATTTAGATGCAAATAGAGCAGTTGTAGGAGGTCAAAATTTGTAGCAACACAAATGACTCTCATTTAATTACATGAGGTAGTTATTTCATTCAAAGGATTTAAAATATCATCTATAATGAGATACCATGGTTGTAATGGGATTTGGATTCTTTGCATCATGCTTGTAGCTAGGAATTTTGGCTTTTTAGAGGGATGAAAGCTACTACCAAAACTAATAGAGGAAGTTTAATACGCTAGTAGAGTAGGTATATCTACTTCTTGTACTTCTTCAATTTTAAATTTGTCTTTCTTTTCTTCAGCAACCAACCAATCTAGGTTGGATTCTAAAGAAGATAATTTAAAATCAATATTGTTCAACTAATTATTGAATACTATGAGAGATTGATGAATTTTATTGACCTTGTTAGAAGTAGGGCATGGATAATTCAAGGTTTGATCTACATAGGTCTGAATCTCATTATAGGGTTTCTTGATATGTTTGGCATGGTCTTCAATAATAAGGAGTCTAGCCAAAAAAATTCCTTATGTACAAATAATCTTTACACAAATCATCAAAAAAAATTGAAAAATGAGAATTCAATCTAGAAACATAATTTTTATGCTTGAATTCATTAAATGGCTCAGGATCAGTTCCTGTTGGTTGGAAAGCAAATAAAAAATAACTCATAGTTCCTTCTAATTGCTTATATACTCCTCGATGAGGAGGCCATATTCCTCCTTTATACAGAGTAATTTTATCTTCTGTGTAGAATTTAAGAGTCTTTTCTCTAGGAAGATTCATAAAAGTATGGGGTAGATCATTGGGATCTGGGCCCTGATTTATAGGTTCATCTTCAAATAAGATTTATCCTTTTCAAATATCTCTTCGAGAGGATGAAGATGCTTCACTTTTCCTAAGAGAGGAGGATCTAGATTCAAATGAGTTAAATGAGTCAAATGAAAGGGACCTTAGGAGAATATTTATAGATCAACCATCTGTATCATGAATCTTTGATTATCCTTTCATTTTTGGAGCTATAGCTTTCAACCAATCCAGTTTCCAAGATGGAGGTATGTTTATGGATGCTATGTGACCTTTCTAGAGTTGGACAGTGCCACTAAGCCTTCTAGCATATGGTATATTTTCTAAGATTTTTGGATGGTTAGTATTTTTCATACTATATAGGACTGTGACTTTTACAAAGGCATACTTGAATTTCCCAAACATATATAAACCATAAACTAAAGAAAATATTCCCCAACAATCTAAAGAACCATATTTTACTTCATGGAAACCTTTATCATGAACAACAACATACTAATTTAGAACATGTTCATAATAGATGACACCATCATTTAATTTAGAAATGTTAGACAATTGACAGGCATGGACAAAACTAGTTTGTTAACGATCACACAAAGACGAGTACATGACTAGTTTTATGTTACTAGGTATGAGAAGAGTAACATAGACATGGAATAAAGCAAAATGAACAAACTTTACACCTTTGTGTGACCTTATATACTCTATCTCCTTAGGTTGTAGCAATGGAAGAAGAGTTATTTGGAAAAAAATTCTTGGTTTATATGTGAGAGCAAGTTCTACAAACTTAATGCAAGGATGGATAAAAGACATAAAATTAGTACTATACACAACCTTAGACTTAAGTAACTCATAATTTTTATAGACATTTTTAGCCTTTACTATTGGAGGTTTAAATAACTAAAAATATCCTTCTAATTAGTTTTCAATGACTTTGATCTCAGTATTTTCAAGAATCTAGTTAAGGACAATAGATGGGAGTTCATAAGATCCTTCCAGAGTAGTTTTGTTCAAAATTTCATAACCATAAACAATAAATTGAGCCTTTTCAAATTCCATTTTTGACTTAAGAAAGTTCTGAAAGTGAGGACTATCTGATAAGGATAAAATTTGTAGAGGAAAAAGGCCCTAGAAGCAAATGATAGAGGTGGGTAAAGATTCGATGCAATATATTCCCAAAGATAGATCACAAAGCAAGAATCAATCTTAAAGATTACTTAGGAAATAAAGTTAGACTTATAGTATATGGATGACTAAATGGCTCTGATACCAATATTTTATCTCATCATTAGATGGTAGATGGCAACTCCTTACAGAAAACCCATGATAGTAGGTAGGGGCTGAATGGCTACAGCTTTGATATTAATTTAAACTTCAAACTTTAAAAAAGAGATTACAATAATTATGTAATATTTTTGATTCATAAAACCCTTACTAGGCAAGTGAAGAGCATACACCTTACAATAAATTATCAGAAGTCTTAGGAAGTCTATCGAGTCCTGTAAGGTATATACTCTTTGCTTGCCTAGTCCAAATCCTATGAATCAAAAACCTTGCATAAGTATTGTAATCTCTATTGTAAAGTTTGAAGTTTAAATTAATATCAAATTCATAACCATTCAGCCCCTACCTATTATCATGGATTTTTTTCTGAGAAGCTATGAATCTCCTATCTATTGATGAGATAAAAAAGATTTGGTAATCTTTTTTATCTCATCAATAGATGGTAAATTATTTTTTATCTCATCAATAGATGGTAGCTTCGTATATTCTTACAAAAAACTTGTGATAGTAGGTAGGGGTCAGATGGTTACAAATTTTATATTACTTTAAACTTTAAACTTTACAATAGAGATTACAATACTTATGCGAGGTTTTTGATTCACAAGATCCTGACTAGGCAAGCAAAGAGCATACACCTTACAAGACTCGATAGACTTCCTAAGACTTTTGATAATTTCTCATGCCTAACACAACACACAAACCTTTTATTTATAGAAAGAGAGAGGTCCTACCTAGAATCTTTGCTTAGGTGGTGTCTATCTCATCATTGCTTTTACTTTACAAAAAGTAGATTCTTTCTTATCATCAAAGGCTAAAAGATGCATTTGAGCTAATAGAAGATTCCTTCATAAATGATTGTGGGTTTGATGTTGCTTCTACTTTGTTCACTAAGTCATTAATTGATATTGGATGGAAATAACATTTGTATTGAAAAGTTTGATGGATAGTCCATTGGGGACCATTATCTAGTATTGAATGGATAACCTACATAGAAAATTAAGATTCCCGTGCTAGGTGTCTTTTGATGATTGTCTTAATAATCATTTCTTCATCCAAAGAATCTTTTGTATTAATAGTAGTGGGTCCTAAGTCTTTGACAAAAGCATATGCCCAATTATTATCTTGAGATATTTGATGACCCATCTTAAAGCCCAATTATGATTAGGTCTTTTGAATAGGTCACACAGATGGATTAATTGAATATTATTATTTAATGGATGGATAAAAATTTGTCCATGATTTATGTTTATATAAATATCTAAAACTCATATACTTTGAAGTATCATGGAGGTAGCTCTAGATCTTCTAAGATAGGCCTCATTTAATTCATATTGTAAAATTTTTCCTTATAGCATCACATTGACTTTAGAAAATATTTTATTAAGTATCTGTGTTAGATTAAATCCTGGGTCAGGTTGTTGCATCATGGATACAGGATGCTATCTACTTAACCAATTTGCAACCACATTCTTTTTTCCCTAGATATGTTTTACAGTATAATTAAATTCATTAAAATAATCTTACCATCTGATATATTTATCTCTACCATCTTTTCTATTGTGATCATTTTCTTTGAAAGTCAGAAACCTTGTGTAATTTATTCTGATGATAAAGTGAGGCATATACATAATCTTCAAAGCAAACTTCTCAAGACATTTTTTTAAAATATAGATTTCTTTATCTGAATAAATCCATTTTAAAACATCTTCACTAAACACACCACTGGAAAATTCACAAACATACTCTTGGTCCTTATCAACACAAACTAATACACCACCCCAAGCATAATCAGAAGCATCTATGTATATAATGAACTTATCAAAAATAATAATATACAAATCAAGTAGATTTTGTACCTTAGACTTGATTTTCTGAATAGCCTGAGAATGTTTAGAATTCCAACTGAAAGTATTCTTTTTCTTCAACAACACTTGTAGAATAAATCCATCTTCTCTTGCATCTTGATAAAAAAAATGTTAAGATAGTTAAGCATTCCTAAAAATGCTTGAAGCTTAGGCTTATCCATGATGTCACAAAATTCAGCAATCTTCTCTTTTATATGTGGTTGAACCTATATTTTTGAATTTTGAACTATCATTCCAAAAAAATTACATTATATTTTACGGAGCTAGATTTTTGTTTCTGAAAGAACAATATCAGCTTTACAGGCTATATTATAAAATGTTTGAAGATGTTGTAAATGATCTTCAAGAGTCATGTTAAAGATAATAATATCATCTATGTATACACAAAAAAAATCTAATGTTCCTTTGAATATGTTTTCCATATGTGTTTGGTAATATGCATGAGCATTCATTAATCCAAAGGGCATGACTATCCATTGGAAGTGGCCAAAAGGACAACTGAAAGCAATTTTTTCACAATCAGATTCTTTGATTCTTATTTGGTAAAATCTTGATTTGCAATTTAACTGAGAGAAATATTTACACTTTGTAACTTTCTCAAGAAAATAGGATTTATCTGGTATTGGATATGATATGGTTCTATTATAGCATTTAATGGCCTATAGTTTACAACCATTCTTTTCTTTCCCCTTTTCTACTCAGAGTGTTTGTTTACCATAAAGGCACAACAGCAATAAGGAGAAGTAGATTTTGTAATAAAGCTATTTTCTTGAAATTCTATGATCTATTTTCCATATCCTGGTAGTCATGAGCTGAAATAGAGATCTTCTTCCCTATTTTTATTATTTTCTCCTCTTGGATCTTGATTTCCATAATTGGCATACATTTTTCCCAAAATTTTTGGAGATTATTAGAACAGATATTTTCTTTGATTTGTAGTACTATGGCTTCTATGTTCTAAAGGACTTCAATATTAGGAGTATAGCTCATTGAGCTTGGAAACTATTCTATAGCATAAACCAATCTGTGAATTCTTATTCTCTCATTATTTATGGTAAAATGAACACTTTTAGGAGTAGATCCATAGGGTGAATATATGTCAATAAAGGCACCTCCTAATAGGATATCTACAAACATTTTTTCATGAGCAAAAAAATCACAAGTAAAATTTTATCTTGGATTCTAAATGGTAATTGATGTTTATAGAGGTTATAGGAAAAACTATTACCTTGAACATCTAGACTTTTATAGGAATATGACTCTATCAATATTTGCCAATATTTTATCAAAGGAGGCTTAGTAAAAGAAAAAGATGCACCAGTATTAACTTCAGCATCAACTAATCTTCTATTCAACTCTATAGTGATGAATTAAACAAATATTCCTTTGAGAAATTGAGTCAACAAAACTAGTTGTGGATCTTCTAATATAGGTACAGTAGTACATACTAGTTTATGCTTAGAGGGATCCAAAATGTGAATAGGAGTAGGTTCCTCTTCATCTTCATCTTCTTCTGGTTCATGAACAAATGTCCTGCTACATTCTCCTTCATTCAGATAGGCATAGAATTCATCAAGAATTTATTCTTCTTCATTCTGTAGATCAAAATCTGAGAATGGATCAAACTTATTAAAATATGTACAAAATTCTTCATCAAACCTTGGAGATTGGATCTCTAGAGGTTGTTCTTTAGAAGAAAACTTGTTTTTTATCCAAGATTCACTTGGTTTGAATGAACTAGGGAAATGCATAGCAATATTTACAGGGTTATTTACAGATGGTGGCATGTGAGGCATATTGGGTTGTCTACCTTTTCTTCTATCCTTTTGAGGATATTCTTCATTTTCACAATGGCCTCAAGATATTTTTCCCCATGTTTCATATTGTATATTTTATCTTGGAAATTGAGATCTATTAGATCTCTTCCAAGGTCTCTACATATTTGTAAGAGGATTTTCTAAATCATCTACTAATGATTCCAAGTCTATTTCATCTTAGAGATCATCATCTCTTCTTTAGAGACTTCTCCAAAAATGGGTTCAAAAATATCTTCTTGATCATACATATCTTCTTGTTTATTAATAAGATCCCACCATGCTATTGTGTTAGAGGAATAAACAATTTTGACAATAGGATTTTTGCAAGAGCATTGAGGAGCAATATGGCCATTATTTATATAGATATAGCAAATAGTTTTATTGGGAAGCAGGTATGGAGTGTATAATTTATGAATAAAATGGTGTGGTGAAGCATAGGAATGGTGGTGAGGAAAAAATAGCATTTAAAGGTAAGACACGTTCTATGTTGCTTTTGATGTTTTGGGGAGCAACAAACTATCAACATCCAAATGGTGCAATTTCAAGAAAATTTGGAGTAATACAAGATGCTTGGTGCTTGGTAAGCTTATGGATGGTTTTGGTGTCAAAAATAAGTTGCATAGCTTGTTGGCATGCAAAATCAAGGATATCAAATAAAGACATGGTAGATATAGTGAGACCCTTGAGATCAATATATTGGATAACTTTGTCAATTAGATGATAAGGTAGGGACTCAAGAAATTTCATCTTAACAAAATCATCCTTGAAGCATTTGGCTTCATATGCCAAAGATCTATATTTCTTATCATATTTCTCAAACTATTTTAAATCACACAACTACATCTTCATGATCCATTTATATCTTTCACGTTCTTTTTTACCTTTCAATGGAGTAAAATCATTAATCAACATATAGTACAAAGTGGCAAAAGGATAAGGCTATCTATGTACATGGAGTGTCTATTCTTGTTCAGTCATGGAATTCCACCATTTATGGGTGATTCCCCATAGATATTTAGATGCAAATAGAGTGGTTATAGGAAGGTCAAAATTTAGCAACATAAATGACTCTCATTGAATTACACCAAGCAATTATTTCATTCAAAGGATTTAAAATATCATCTATATTGAGATACCATGGTTGTAATGGGATTTACCTTCTTTGCATCATACTTTTAGCTGAGGATTTTGGATTTTTGGAGGGATAAAAGCTACTACCAAAACTAATAGAGGAAGTTCCATAGGCTGGTAGAGTAGGTACCTCTGCTTCTTGTACTTCAATTTTAACTCTGTCTTTATTTTCTTTGGTAACTAGCCAATCTAGGCTAGATTCTAAGGAAAACAATTTAGAATCAATAGCATTCAACTAATTATTTAACATTGTGAGATATTGATGGATTATATTGACCTTATCAGAAGTAGGATGTACATAATTCAAGGTTTGATCTGCATAGGTCTGAATCTCATTACAAGTTTTCTTGATATGTTGGGCATGGTCTTCAATAATAGGGATTCTATCTAAAGAATTTCTTATATACAGAGCATCTTTACACAAATCATTAAAAAAATTTGCAAAATGAGAATTGAATCTAGACACATAATTTTTATGATTGAATTCATTAGATGGATTGAGATCAGTTCCCATCAGTTGGAAAGCAGCTGAAAAATAACTAATAGTTCCTTATGGCTGCTTATATACTCCTCTATGAGGAGGCCATCTTCCTCCTTTATATAGAGTAATTTTATCATCTATGTAGAATTCAAGAGTCTTTTCTCTAGGAAGATTCATAAAAGTATGGGGTAGATCATTGGGATCTGGACCCTGATTTACAGGTTCATCTTCAAAAAAGATTTCTCCTTTTTGAATGGCTCTTCAGAAGGATGAAGATGCTTCACTTTTCCTAGGAGAGGAGGATTTGGAGTCAAATGAGTTAAATAAATTAAATTAAAGGGACCTTAAGAGAATATTTATAGATTGACCATTTGTATCATGAATCTTTGACTGTCCTTTCATTTTGGGAGCTATGGATTTTAACCCATCAAATTTTTAAGATGGAGGTATGTATATGGACACTATGTGACCTTTTTGGAGTTGGACAGTGATGTTAAGCTTTCTAGCATATGGTATATTTTATAAAAAAATTAGATGGTTAGTATTTGTCATAGTATACAAGACTATAATATTTACAGAGGCATACTTAAATTCTCCAAACATGTCTAAACCATAGACATAAGAAAATATTCCCCAACAATCTAAAGAACATGTTTGACTTCATTATAACCTTTATCATGGATAGAAATAGACCAATTTGGGACATGTTCATAACAGATGACACCATCATTAATTTAGAAATACTAGACAATTGACAGGCATGGACGAAACTAGTTTGTCATCGATCACAAAGAGACAGGTACATGACTAGTTTTATGTTACTAGGTATGAGAGGAGTAACATATACATGGATTAAACTAAAATGGACAAACTTTACATCTTTATGAAACCTTATATATTCTATTTCCTTAGGAGGTAGTAATAGAAGAAGATTTGTCTAAAAATATTTTATTGGTTTATATGTAAGAGTAAGTTCTATAGACTTAATACGAGGATGGAGAAAAGACATAAAATTAGTGTTATACACAACCTTAGACTTAATTAACTCAAAAACTTTATAGATATTCTTAGCCTTTATTATTGGAGGTTTATACAACTAAAAAGATCCATATAATTATTTTTTAGTGACTTCGATGATAGGATTTTAAAGAATATGGTCAGCGACAATAGATGGGAATTCACAAGATCCTTCCAGAGTAGCTTCATTCAAAATTTCATAACCATCAGCAATAGACTGAGCCTTTTCAAATTCCATTTTTGACTTAAGAAAGTTTTTAAAGTGAGGATTTTTTGATAAGGGTAAAATTTATAGAGGAAAAAGGCCCTATAAGTAAATTATAGAGGTAGGAAAATACTCAATGCAATATATTCCCAAAGACATATCACAAAGCGAGAATAAATATTAAAGCTTACTTAGGAAATAAAGTCAGACTTACAGTATATAGACGGTTGGATGTGATCAACTTGTGTTGTTTCTCTATACACCAATGGTACTTTATCATCCTAAACCTCTCCCTAAATGTCATGAATGGGATTTCATGGTTTATATGTCCTTAGAAGTGTATTTAGACCCCATTAGGGCTTTAGGCCTAGTCTGAAGCCTAACAAGTCTAACTATGTTCATGGTATATAACCATCTTTGAGTGGTTTCTCAATAATGTAGGGTCTTATATACTCTTTTCATGTCCCAACAAGCATTTCACATCACTTTTTAGTGTTTTAATGCTTTACATCTCATCTCCTTCTCACTTACTTACCTCTACCTGCAGTCTTGCCTCTCTAGGAGTGCCCTCTATTTGAGATAGAATAGAGGGCATATCCCCTATCTACTTAGCCATTTTAAAGCCATGGATGGATTTATTAGGTCTTAATGACTACCTGTACCAAGTTTTATAGTTGGATCACACCAATATACCCTTTAACTCTTCAAAAACCTCAAGATAGGCTTTTTAAACCTATTAACTATGCAAGGTCTAGAACTACCTGTAGGTTGAGATTTTAAAATTAGCCTTGCTCTATGTTTGGTTTGAGGACCTCATTAAACTGATGGAAACATTGAGAAGGTGATCCTAGCATATAAATTCATCGTCATCCATGCTAAACTTCTCAATCCATCTCTCTTCACTTGATTAGGCCTAGTCTGTCTACTATAGCAGACTGTAGGTGTATGTCTCAGTTGAGATGAGGGGTATCTTATAGGTGATGCTCATTATTTATCCTTGTGTTACATTTTTGGGCCCTTATTAGAGTTCTCAATATCATCTTCATACTTTTATTTCTTATACCAATCATGCCTTAGGACTTGATAATGTTCAAACTACTTACTTCAACATACTATGAGTCTACAATCAGTTGTAGGTTTCATTTCGAGAACAAAAGGGCCCCTGTAGGTGTTCACCTATATCAAAACCTTGTGTCTCAACTTCCCAAATTGTTCCATGGGTAATTAGTTTCATCCTCATTCAAATGGAATAACTTTTCTTTAGGATACTTTTCCATTATGTCATAGTGCATTGAAAGACCACTTGAACTTAAAACACTGTAGATTATAATGACAATCTACAGTGATACAATGCTTCAGATAGAGGCCTATCTACACTATGTTCTTATGACCAAACACTCAATTTATTTTTCAAGGCATTTCCCTTAGGCTTGGGCTATATGATTAAAACACTTATACTAGTACAAACCTTAATAATCTCTAATATGAAAGGATAAAATGTAAGGTAAAGTCCCTGTTTCAAAAATATTAAGGTAAAATATCCCTAAAATAACTTCTTGACTTGTGGACATATGATTTAAATTTGTCTACTATCTTATGACTCTAGAATTATTACTATGGTACTCTCCATGTTCTCAAATCTCAATTAAGGTCTCAAATAGGTCCCAACATGTTCATTCAATGATTCAAGCCTTCTATGGGAACTTCTTATAGGTGTACATTCAGATACAAGACTGTGAAGGTAAGGTATATGACTATGTGTACCAAACTAGTTCTCACAACCAATTTTCTCACCTTTGAATGGTTCAATCTCATTGATCAAAGCTTAGGATTTCCCCTACCATATTGAAACCTCATTATTCAATCACCATGCCTAGTCAATGCTTGGTTTCACTTGACTTTAGGTGACAATTAAATGAAAGCTAGTTGTGTGTATATTATACCTTAAACTTCATGTATAACCTTCCTTAGATAAATCACCTCCATGAAGGACAACTAATAACCATTTTAAAATGTTGAATTCAAGCATCTCATCTTTATTTTGGAGTTACTACAAGAGAATAACTTTGCAAGAAGTGAAAACATGGGTCTGCAACTTCAATGGTCCCCTCAACTAGCAAACCCAGATAGCATTGCTCATCAATTCACCTCCACACATGAAATAAAGGATGGAAACCATGAGATAATTGTGATTTTGTCTCCCAAGATCATTTACATAACTTGAATTACACATAACTATGCAAATAGAGAGAAAACTTTGAAGTGTTGGGGATGTACAAGTAGAAAATAGTGGCAGACCTTCTTAGCAATGGTTCATAGAAGATAAGAAACCAAACCTAAAATTATTACCATGGATTTGAAGCATACGAGGATTATTTTAATATTTGAAGATAATTTTCCTTGATTCATCTCTTCCTATCTGTACCATACAAAGACTAGTTGACTATTTATGCCTGTCTAGGAGAATGATCGAAGAATAAAATAGTTTTATGGCATTTTTGAGATATTGAAGGTTTCTCAAGTGTGTAAATGAGTTCAAAGGACTTAAAATGCCACTGTATAAGTCTTCCCACATGCCAAATTTATTGCACAAGCCATACAATTGACTGAAAACTATCTCTTTTTAGCTATTTTCTTACTTTCAACATACACCCCTATAAATTTTAGTTATGAAATAGTTCCTCTAAAACCTATTAATACATGTGACATTTAAATACCTTTTGTAACATTTTTCATCCTATTTAAACCATACTAGTCTCATAAATGACCCCTAAATAACCCCTAAAATGACATAAGACTATCTAGGAAAAATATTACAAGGCTAAAGCACAATGTTGACCCCATTAAGACCATGGGACACATAAAAGACCCTATTAGACCCATATATAAAGTTTGACCATATAGGGGGTTGACTTATTTTGATTTATGGTCAAAATAATCAACATTCTTGGTAATTTCCTAGGGGTGGCAAGCCAACTATGCCAAAGACTAATAGCCTACTCCTATCCATTAGGATATGGAGTCACCTATGCATAGGTATGACACTTAATTGCCTTTGAAACCACACAAAACAATAGAAAACAACACACAAAACAAAACACCTAAGTATACCCACATGTGTTCTCAAGAACACTTATGAAACATAGACACAACAAAAAAAGACACACATCTACCCTAGTATGTACAAGACCTAAAACATTTAAGGTGAAGGATAGATTAACATGACTCAACCAAGGTCAAATATGGTACCTATTTCATCCTTTTAGCTCCATGAAATCAAACTATCATGTGGAACATGCTTGTCAACAAAAACTTACTTATGTGGATGATCAAAAAGCTTATCATCCTTAACTCTTCTTCTGTCTGCAAGTTTGTCACTTGGAACCTTCAAAGACACTCCTTATTTCCCTCCAAACGGCTTACTTAGATTTGCATCTGATTTTAATTATGTCATATCCAATTGACCCTTCCTAAACTACAAATTGGGAGTGATCAAAGATGCTTCAACCTTGTATTCCTCTTGGACATGATGTTCTTAATGTATGAGATCATCAAGCTTGTCTTCATTTTGATCCAACACATCTATATAAGACTCAAACTCAAGTTGAGGTGTTTATTATTCTTCAATGACATACATTTATGCCTTAGATTCATATGACTCATCTACGACTGTAACCTCTTTGGCATTATCTAGACACTCAACCTTATACTTATAAATACATTCAACAATCTACTTGTTAGGCTCATCAACATACTCATTAGTAGGTTCACACTTCTTTAGAGGAGAAGTGGTCTTACTCAAATACTCAAACTCTTGACATATGGCATTGAACCTTTGCCATAGGTCATCTTCCTCTTCATGACCGTCATCTTCAAGGAATTCTTCATCAAGTGCAGGAACAATGAATTTTTTCTTCTCATCATATTGATATATCCTGATTTGTAAACTATCATCATCATCATACATGTGGATAAGGTAATTGCCATCAGCAACGTGTGAAAAATAATGTCCAATGTTTACCTTAGATTTATCATATGCTCCCTCATGGATGATATATGTGCCAAGATTAGTTTGCTCAAAGTAAGTGTATGGATCATGTCCATATGTTTTTGCACCATACTCATCTAAAAATAGAGCATAAATACCCTCAAGATTAGAATATTTTCCATCATCCATATTAGACTCCTCATGATCATTGATGACATAATTTAAATTGGAGCTTGCTTCTACATATGGTTTAATATGAAATTTAGCTATTGGTTGAGTTATAATGGTTACCTCTACTCCATACCTTATCCTAAAGGCCAATAAAGACCAATCATCTGAGACATAGCCTCCTATCTTGGTTGTGAAATCCCTTGAGAAGCAGATAGCAAAGTGAGCATGCAAGTCAACAACCATAATGTCTTGAAGGATAGGTAAGCTAGGACAATAATGAAAGAAGACTCGCAATCCTTTTAATAGTCATATTGACTTAATAGGCTTCCCATCAAGTTAAAGCAGCCTTTTACTATATGGTTCATACTTTAGACTGAATTTATCAGCAACAACCTTGGGCATCACTGAGGTACTAGCTCCACTATCAATTGTGCAATTGTGAACAAGTTTGTCCTACATAATGAGATTGAGGTAGAAGGGAGAAGGCTTATCATATTTGGAAGAGGGATCTACAATACGATTTGGATAATTGGTGAGATCAACATTACCATGATTTGATGGTTGAGGGATAACATGAATTTGAGATAGCTACTTTTGTAAAAGTTTCTTTTAACCAGGTAAGTGAAGTATTTCCTAAAGAGAGAGAGAGATGTCTTAGCACTCTTAAAAGAGTCAAAAATGTTTAGAGTATGATCATTTATCTTTTCTTGTGTCCTTCAAGGAAAGGAAGTGTTTGTAACTTGAGACATTAGAAAATTTAGAGTAACCCCTCCAACATTCTAATTTGAAGTAGGTGCAGGAGTTGTAGGGAATGCCATACTTGTAGTCACATCTTGATGCCTTGTAGGAGGGCTACTTGGACTTGTATGAACACCATGGTAATATAAAAAGGCCTTACTCTTTTCTCTATTATTTTTTGAAATTGAATTACCTTGGTTGAGAACATATGTGTCTTCTACTATAAAATTTTAAAACTTCACTCCTTGAGGTTGCCATCCTTCTTTTGCTTGCATGAGAAGTTCATCTTATACACATAATTGAGGAGTGACTCCTCCTTGAGAAACCAAATATTTTGCCCCACCTTAATTTTCATCCATGAACTATTATTGATGTCATTCTTCTCCTTAAACCATATTACCATGCATCGGTACCATTGCTCTTGTGTTGGAGGTGGAAGTTGGATTGTATGCATTCACAGGCCTATTAAAGTTAGGTTGCCCTTAACCTCTACCCTGGCCATATTTTTGAGGTAGGAACCTATTTCCTTATTGAGGATATGGGTAGGGGTTTTGATGAACACAATCTTGTATACTTTTTTGCCTAATGTGAGCTTCTAAGAATTGGATCCTTGCATCTTTATCACTAGCATCTTCTGCCTTCTTAGGAGTAACTCTAAGCTTGGTGTTGGTATTTAGAATTTGGGAAACACTTAGATTAGCAATAGAATTATTTAGCCACAAAGGTATGGACATATTTGGAATCAAATTCCCAAGTTATATTAGACCATTCTCATCCCTAAATGTAGGGTCATATGCTTCAGGCAAAGTGTAATCACCCATAGACTACAACATTATGGATATGTCATTACCAATAGCCCTTATATATGTGGGAAACACAAAGCTATCAGGTGGTCTCATGGGAGGAGGTATCATATGCCAAGTCCTTTGTAATCTCTCATTAAAATCATCTTTTGTCTCCTTAGGGGCTCTTTGAATCACATTGAGTTGATGGATAAGTGATGTGTGATCACTTTTATCTTCAAACCTTGATGTTAGCAGCTCTCCAAAATCATCCCAAGTATTGCTGAAACCTCTAATCAATGTCCTATAATAATCAATTACTTTCCCTATAAGGGACATGGTAAGGATTCTAATGGCAATATTGACCTTAGTAACATTATGAATGTTGTAAAAGTTTGAGATATCCCTAATATCCTCATTAGGAGTGACATAACCTTTACCATTGAATGTGGGAACACTTTTGGTACCATTAGGGGGTATATCATCATATGCATTGAGATGGATGGGGTTTTTTAGTGTTAAACATTGGGAATTCATGTTTCCTAGCCATGTTCTCCTTAAATTCATCTTTACTTTCTTGATCTTCTTGGCTAGAAAAGTCATATTGCTCTTCAAAGGTTAGAATAGGCTAAAGATGTTGAACTTCAAGAAGAAGTTCAGGTTAAATTGGTGGGTTTATGGGATTGAAAACTCTAATATAGTATGACATAGTAAGGACCTTAAATTAATAACTCAAATATATAATAAAACAATGGTATACAACTAGATATTACCTTTAATGGAGTATCCATATGTTGAGTAGAACACCATATACAGTTATGATGTTGTTAAGACCAGCATTCACCTTGAGAAGATGTCTTTAGGACAATGGTCCCACCGAGCATGATATAACTATTATCACCAAATATTTCACCCTAGAGGATGTTTTTCAATCCTAATATAATATTTTGGAAACACTGGAATACCTCAAGACATGTGGGTTGCCTATGGTAGAGATAGACCCTCGAGTTTAAGGGCTAGCTCCCTAGATTGATCCTTAGGTGCTTATCACCTACACTAATTGATTGTTTGGATGAAAATGGATAGAAGTAGACATAAAATTAAGACACTCTAATGTGTTGATACACCAAAAATATATCCAAAATATTACCATATAAGTTCACTAAGAGACAAGACTCACAACACTAGTCTCAAAGTTTTAGAATACTGTAACATTAGTATTTCAAACATGGAGGTGATATGCATGAAACTACTCAAATTAAGTGAAAAAAAGAAAATTTATAGACACTAAGCTAATTTTATACTTTAAAATAAACTAATACACTTGACAACACTTCATATGACATGTTAGAGTGAAACAACTTGCATCAAACATGGAAGGATTGAGAGAAAGCAAAGAAGGATATCAATCACTTAAATTTTCACTATACATCTCTTCACACCCTAAGAAAATAAAGTTTGTGAACTCAAAATTAGATTGTATATATTATTTTAAATGTAAATTACAATATCAAACTAGTAGGGCTTTTCCATACTAGGGGTGGAATTCCATATAAGATCCAAAATGGCTTGTATTTATAGAATGTGAGAAGAGAGAGAAGAAAGTGGAGCTCAAGGGTCACAATGCCACATTTCAAGGCATGAAAAATAGTTACATTGAAAAATTATGAAGTGGATAATAAAATTATAAAAGGCATTCTTGGACAAGTGACTCTCTAAAACATGAAACTCTCCAAAATTGGCAGATGGGTCTTCAACTGTCTTCTTAAAAGTTACCTTCATAATTAGGTATATTTTGACTGATCAAAACTAGAATAGGGAGATTTGACACATTTTAAATATAAATTAGGGGTTATAAACATTCCTTAATAATCATCATATGTGTCCTTAACTCATAGCCTCATTATGGACACTTGTTCTCACCATCTATAGTCATTTATTAGCCCTCTTTCACTCATTCTTCACATTTGTCATCCAAGAAGCCTTCAATTTTCCAAAATAATATAATTAATAGGTTTTAGGACACTTTAATAGAGTAAAATTTCCTTAAAATCCTTGATTTAGACCTTAAAAGGTCTCAAAAACAACCTCTCATTCTCTCACTTGGTTGTCACTCTCCTTTCTCATTATCTACCAAAGACTGCCTGAGATGAATGACTTAGCAAAGATGTTTATGTGATTATCTAAGGTGAGAAATGGATTTATGTATTTATTAATAATAAGTCTCTACATGCCTCCCCAAATGACTCTCACCTTTTCATTTTTCTTTGTACCTCCACAACACACAAATATATATTAAAAAACCCTTGTTTTAGGCATGTTTGTACAAGTAGGGTACATACCAACTAGATAGGAAATATCTTGGGGGAGTTTTCCACAATTTAAAAACCATTCATATATCAAAATAACTCATCTATATGAATCTTATTTCTTATATTCTCCACCAGGTGAAAACCAAGGGTTTAGGAGGGTTTTAGAGGGTTTGGACTCTTAAGGATTGTTCATAAAATCCTGACGTCCAACCTCCCAAAAAAATTACACAAATTTCAAGCTCATTACCCTCCTTAAATTTAATTAACTCCTTGTTTCACCATGTTATTAATCCATACATATGTGATTTATTTAAGTTAGCCTATCAAGTTCTTGAGTGCATTCTAGACACCCATGTCATGATTTTAGGCCAAAAAGATCAACTTGTATTATTTCTCTGCACACTAATGGTACTATCTCATCCTAAACCTATCCTTTAATGTCATCAATGGGAATTCATGGTTCATATGTCCTTATAATTGGATTTATACCCCATTAGGACTTTAGGCCTAGTCTCAAGCCTAATAGGCCTGACTGTGTTCATGTTTTATAACCACCTCTGAGTAGTTTATTAATATTTCAAGGTCCTATATACTTTTTTCATGTCTCAAAAATAATTTCACATCACTTTTGAGTGTTACAATTCTTTACATATCATCCCCTTATCACTTACTTACCTCTACCTATAGTCTTGCCTATCTGGGAGTGCCCTCTATTTGAGACATAATATAGGGCATCTCCCCTATCTGCTCAACCATTTTGAAGTCATGGAAGGATTCATTAGGTATTATTGAATATCTATACAAAGTTTTATAGTTTTATCACACCAATATACCCTTCAACTCTTCAAAAACTTCAAGGCATACTTCTCAAACCTACTGACTATGCAAGGTCTAGAACTCCCTATAGGTTGAGATCTAAAAATTGGTCTTGCTCTATCCTTTGGTCTAAGGAACTCATTAAACTTATGTAAATATTATGAAGGTTATCCTAGTATCTCAATTCATCATCATCCATGTTAATCTTCTCAATCCATCTCTCTCTACTTGATTATGCCTAGTATGTCTACTGTAGCAGATTGTGGATGTATGTCTCAGTTGAGATGAGGGGTGTCCTATAGGTGATGTTCATGATTTATCATTGTGTTACATGCTTAGTCCCTTCTTGGAGTTCTCAATATCATCTTCATACTTTTATTACTCAGATCAATCATGCCTTAGGACTTGCCAATGTTTGAACTACTTACTCCAACATATTATGAGTCTACAGTCAGTTGTAGGTGTCATTTTGAAAACAAAATGGCCCCTGTATATGTTCACCTATATCAAAACCTTGTGTCTCAACTTCCCCAATTGTTCCATGGGTCATTAGTGTGATCCTCATTCAAATGGAGTAACATGTTTGTAGGCTATGCTTCCATTATGTCATAGTGCATTGAAAGATAACTTGAACTTAAAACATTATAGATTATACTGTTAGTCTACAGTGAGAAAATGCTTGAGATGGAGGCCTATCTACACTATGCTCTTATGAATAAACACTCAATTTTTTTTCAAGGCATTGCCCTTAGGCCTCGGCTATATGAATAAAACACTTAGACTAGTACAAACCTCAAGACACTCTAATATGAGAGGATCAAATGTAAGCCAAAGTCCCTATTTCAGAAATATTAAGGTAAAATGTCCCTAAAGCAACTTCTTAACTTGTGGGCATAGGATTCAAATCTGCCTACTATATTTTGACTCTACCATTGTTGTTATGGTACTCTCCATGTTCTCAAACCTTAATTAAGGTCTCAAACAAGTCCCAACACCTTCATTTCAATGCTTCAATCCCTATGTGGGAACTTCCTATAGGTGTACATTCAAATATAGGACTATGAAGTTAAGGTGTATGACTGTGTGTACCAAACTAGTTCTCACAACCAATTTTCTCACCTTTTAATGGTTCAATATCACTGCTCACACCTTGGGAGTTCCCCTACCATATTTAAACCTCCTTGTTTCATTACCATGATTAGTCAATTCTTGGTTTCACCTGACTGTAGGTGACAATTATATGAAAGTTGATTGTGTGTGTATGTTAGACCTTGAACTTTATGTAGAAAATTCCTTAGACAAATCACCTCCATGAATGAAAACTAATAACCATTTTTATATGTTGAATTTAACCATCTCATCTTTGTTCTGGAGTTACTATAGGAGAATAACTCTGGAAGAAGTGAAAATATGGGTCTACAACTTCAATGGTCCCCTAAACTCACAAACTAAGATAGCATTGCTCATTAGTTCACCTCCACACATGTCATAAAGGATGTAAATCATTATATAATGGTTATAATTCCTCCCAATATCATGTACACAACTTGACTTTCATATAACTATGCAAATAGAGAGAAAACCTTGAAGTGTTGGGGATGTGTAGGCAAAAAATAGTGGTAGACCTTATTAGCAATGGTTCATAGAAGACAAGCAACCAAACCTAAAAATATTTACATGTATTTGAATTATAAAATGTTTTCTATCATCCTTGAAGATCATTTACCTTAACTCACATCCTCATGTCTATACCATGCAAAGATTGGTTGACTAATTCTACCTGTCTAGGAGAGCGATAGAAGAATAGAATGGTTTTATGTCATTTTTGAGATCTTAAAGGTTTCTAAATCATGGAAATTAAATATTTATTCTAAAACCTACTTGCACATGGGATTTTTAAATACACTTTGGAACATTTCTCCTCCTATAGAAACCATACTAGTATATTAAATGACCCCAAAATGACCCCTAGAATGACATAAGACTATCTAGGACAAATATGATAAATCTAAAGCACAATTTTGACCCAATTAATACCATTGGACACATATAAGACTACATTAAACCTCTATATCAAGTTTGACCATATAGGGAGTTGACTTATTTTGACTTGTGGTTAAAATAGTCAATAGTTATCACATGAATGATAGAAACCTAGACATGTTTGAAAGTAGAAATTTTGTTTCCATTAATGATAATTTTATTTTTCTATTAAATGCTTCACTTTCTCATATATTTAAAATTAAATATGAGGATAAATATTAATTACAACAATGTTATTTAACACTCTAGCCCACGATATATAGGAGATCCGAGGAACATGATCCTGTCTAAATACCATACCAGAATAGCATAATTTCATGATCTAAAAGTCATAATAAATTTTAAACATGATGAAAAGAACTAATAATTCTATCAATAAGTAATTATAAAAATAGTAAACATTCTAAAATTGACAAATTTAATGATGTATCAATTGAAAGCATATTCACAAAACATGAAACACCTGTGTACATCATTGAAACATTTTGTAGTCTTAGGTATAACTTTTAATCACATCACATATAAAATGTATGGCCTTAAAATGAATTCTCATTGTAACCAACATAGGGACACAATAAATATGCATTATCTCCATCAAGGTTCTCTCTATCTCACTTTATTGCTCTGTTTAAATATTCATTCTTATCTTCTTGTTTGTGATTCTTACGAGGAGGATTTTGAAAGAGGATTATCTTTTATAACATGCTATGTTGTATTCTTTTATTCATCATTTCTATAAAGTATATTTATGAAGGTATTATCATTCTCATCATGCACTTGTTAAAATGGATGAGACACTGGGTGTTGTGTACTTGATATAACTCTACTTTGCACCTTATTGTAAACATTTGTCATACACTTTCATAAGAATGATAATGTGTTAAATGTGTTTTTTATTATGACACATTTCTCAAAAATCTATCGATCTTCGCATCTCATGGCTTCAAGCTCATCAACTTTAGCACTGATAGGGATCTATTCATACAATGAGAAACATCTAGGTATAAATGTACCTTAGAAGTAAAGTATATGAGTATGAGTAGAGACATGTCTTACATTATTAACCTCCCTCAACTAGGTTTCACTATCATCCACCAAATTTATTGCATCACCTTCATCTACAAGGTTTGATCTTCCAATATCCATACTTGGTTTAGCTTCATCTAGAGGATTTGATCCTCTAGCATCTATACTTGCTTTGCCTTCATTTGAATTTACTACTCCATTGTCTATGCATTATGCATTCAAGACATATTAGCCAATTGAGACTCCCAATAAACTAGTAAATAAATAAAAATAAGTGGAAAGAAAATTTACATTGTACTTTATACCATTGTTTTTGATGCACTCACACCATCCCCCACGTCCTAGACAACTATCTCTCTTATTCTCTCTCTTATTAGCTCACCTTAATCACATGTTTACAAGTGTAACCCTGGAGTGAAAATGGGCAATTGCACATTGACATAGATGACACTATAGTATAGACATGATAATGTAATGTCTCGTATGTCTGACTCTACATCCAAACTATACAAGTGTCACTATTATGGAAGGTGACATGGCAGTCTAGAATATGTAAAGCTTTGACCCATGAAATATTTTCAAGTCTCTCTACTTTGAAGTTCACGTATTATCCATTGTCCTTTCATATTTTCAACTACCACTAGTATATGTAAGTAGTTGTGGTTAGTTGGTAATCTAACCAATGCACCCTGTGATGTGCAAAATTTTACATGGTGCTCAAGAAATAGATTTTTGGGTGTGAATGGTAAGATTATATGGATGTATTTATTTTTTGTTCAACATGTTGAAGGGTATGATATCATCATGACCACATTCCAACCCTATAAATCCAATGTTGCTCCCAATATTCAACAAAATGACTCTATGTGGAGTGATATTTATCTACAAACTTTTTGTAATCCATATTTGTCATGTCTTCTTCATCATTGCAACTATGATTATGTACCCTAATTCATTGAACATCATCTATCTTAAATCATCTTGTTTCATCTTTATTATCAAATTATTCAACCATGCATGACGCACATGCCAACTACATAAATAAACTTCATAATCAAAATTTTCCCTGCATAACATAATAGATTTATAAGAATTTAGAGTATAACGTGACAATGGTATCTAAAATAACAAATATTCACCTAATAGCTTTGATCTCCACACTAGAATCGTCTACCATGAAGGCATTTATTTTATACTCAATGTATTTCAAATGTACTCTTTATATATGTATTTGCATTCATTAACTGATGTCAGTAGTACAAGACCATGAGATAATCACTCATTCAATAGGCAGTCCTTGGTGTTTGGAATCAAACATTAACAATGTGTGTAATTGGAACTGTATAGAAATACAAAACACAAGTGATCTTGCAAGTTAAGAAATATTTATATCATATACTGCTATTACAATCATTAAAAGCATACTTTCATTGCATTCATGCCAAACATTGAATCCATTGCCAATAAGTTGCCCTTTCCAAATTTCAAAAATTTCAAGTTGTTGTGGGAGTTAGATGCCCAAATAAAGGGGATTTCCCTGTCCTCATCAATCCTTTCCCCATTGTATCCTACTTGTTAGGATTTTCCAGCACTCACTTCCAAACACTTTCTACATCATTAGAACTATAGAAATATTTCACCTCATTTATTTGGCATTCTCTATTGTATATATGATCCTTGTTTAGGAAATCATCTCATTGTATTTCACCATTGAACATTGTAACTTTATCATGCACCAATCTCATGGTGATTTAGATGCATAGCATGTAGCCTATGAACCCATTCATTCAATTGGGGCTAATGTAAGGAGAAAAAATATATATTTCTTCCCCTTGAACTATTCATATTTTTGTCTATGGTGATGATTATTAGCGTGTTCTACTTGATTGTATGTGAGTAACACATGATCAAGTCTAATGACCATTTAGTGTGTGCTGAAATGACACCACAACCACACATTATATGTTTCATCTCAGTTGGTTGCTTTTTTCCATATTTGGCACTATGAACTTGTCTTTTGGCATGACATCAATTTTTCAAAAATCTCTAAGCCCATATGAACGTCAATATCTATACAGATATGTTAAACATATCAAGTGTATGGAAAATGAAATTGCACTAACAAAAAATACATGTGAACAAAACATTACAACATATGAATACACACACACTTGCCATCTAAAATGGGAGGTCACTTGCATGACATATTCCAAGGTAATATTGAACCTTCTTTGCTTTCCAAGAACAGGGGATGGTTTTTTCATGTGATGTGACACACAAAAATTTATAGGTAACAACTTCCTTTTTTATTCTCCTTTCATGAAGTCGTCAACCCTATCACCATCCGCCCAAGAAACCCACATGTCTTCCTCATTAATTTTAGAAAAAAAATCCCACTTGACATTGTTGCAATCAAATAGACCCTCACTTGGGTTCTGAGGTGGACGCTGCACAATTCGATCCCACTTTTTCGCCATTTTTTCCAATCTACAAGAAAAATGTTTCATTTAACCAATACATAGTAAACATTTTGAATGATAAACTATTGCAATCTATGGACAACAATGAATTAATAATATGTACAATATTTCTGAACACCAAATGTGTTTGAACAACTATAAACAACATTTACATATTGAATACTTGATAATTAGTAACATGCTAGGATTCATAATGGCAATGTAATGAAAAGATCATTAAAACATAAGTCATCATTGCATAATTGAGATGTATCCCATGATATTTATAGATAGAATATTACCCCATATATTCATCCTTGCATATTTACATAGTAATCAAAAGATCATTACAACATAGTCATCTTTGTATAATTAAAAAAAGTTTGTTGTCTTTCAAAAAAGTATAACATGTATCCCACAATAATGTTTCCAACATTGGATCAACTTTATAGCACCTCGCCAAAAATAATGGAGAATATGATTACAACAACAAATATGAACATTATACTATGAAAAATGAAAATTATTGCACAACGGGGACATTGGCATGCACTCCAAAATTGGACATAATATCAAAATATTGTTCTACTTCAGAAGACTTTGTAGGTGCATCTTCTAAATCATGCATGTCCAACTCATCCATATTCATTTTTTGTATTTCCTTTCATTCCTCATGTGATACTCCTTGTTTGAGTTCTTCGTTTGCACTATGGATCACAATATTTTGTTTAGTTTATTCAAGAGTCCTCCTACAACATCCAACTCCCCTTTCATCTCTGCAATAACTTACGAATTAACCTCCATATAAACACCTCTTTTCTCATGCAAGTATAGTTATAATCCAAGCCCATCTATCAATGCAATGTAATTGGCATAATGTAGACAACCCTCATCAACTAACAATTTATCATATTGCCTTATGATGATATTTTATGGACTTAATAAAATGTTGTTGATATGAATAGCCCTTCCTTTTCATTGAGCACTAACCATTAAACGCATCTTTTGGTTACGCATATTGTATTTTTTAGCAATGAACTGCAAAGATATGAAAAAGATTATAATTTAAAATACTTCATTTATACACATGCACTAGTTAGTCATGCACATCAAAATCAAGAAACATCATAATATCATTGAAATAATTTTTTTGCATGTACTCTTCTCTTTCACCCCTTTCCAATACTTAAAATAAGTTATATAATGCCCATTGAACGTCACAAACATATATGCTTATAGTCAAGAGACAATATTTTCTTTTCTGATTGACAATCATTTTTTACCATAGCTACGAATTGGTTTGGGACACAATCAGGTGCCCAGATCACCAAGTGATTATCTACTACATGTATACCAAATATGTTAGATAGCCAACAGGTTTGAGAATACCATCAACAGCCACAACCGGCTCGAGAATACCAATAACAGCCACAAGTGACCTTGAGAATACTATCAACTACCACAACCAACCCTAAGAATACTACCAATGGCATCAATTGGCCTTGAGAATACTACTAATAGCCATATTCGACCTCATGTGTCTTAGTGAGATTTGAATGTGGATGGAACTTGAAACATCCAAGCCACTTTACCAACTCACCCACATCTCGTTGGCTATAGTTACGAAATAATTATTGATAGAGATGAATTTTCTTGTTATGAAGTTATTAAATCTATCCTACAGTCAACATCCAAACCATGGTTATCTAAATGTTGGTTATTTATTAACTGTATAGATGTAAAAATGGGTTTTGGGCCTATATGCCAATGAATAAGGCAAGGGCACCACCTATATTAAGGTATTCAAGTTCAATTGATCTGCTTCAAGATATTTGAAACTAGTTTTCAATGGCCTAATAAACATCTATGCAAAATAAAGAAGCATACAACATACGTGTCAATTGCTTGTCACTATATGTCAACTAAGTGTGGTCTCATAGAATGCAATGATGACAAGACATGTAATGCACAACTATAGAAATGATGTTTCTAAACTCATTAAACTAGTGAAACACTTTGGAACCAACCCAGATCATTCTTAGTTTATGTTTTGTATTCTTGTAGACCTATCTTTCTAGTGAATGATGGGTGTAAATACATCAATGGAAAAATGGCTTTAAATATGTAGCATAATTTAATTGGATATGGATAAAATTAAGTGGATTAGAAAACTTTAGCAATATTTACACATTACAAATATATAGTTGGAAACAAAACACAGATTATGAATGACGTGACTTGATTAACAATAAATGTCACCTAAGCATGGTCTCATAGAATGCAATGATGGCAGGATATGTAATGCATGACTATAGAAAATTATTTATTAAAGAAATGATGGCAGGATATATAATTAGGCATGGGCTAAGTAAATATTATATAAGTGAGAATGTGTGAATGGGTGTAAAAGTAAGAGATGAATTCAGTTGCTATAGAATATGATTCAGAGGACAAACTAGCAATATGGCGTAGGTTTCATGCTCAAGTTGTGCTCTTTGTAATCTAATGGGCAAAGAATAGTTGAGAGTGTAGAAATTAAGAATGGATTTCAACATGATAGGCTTTTAGGGCTTTTGTTATAGATACATATATTAAATGTGGACTTCTAGAGAATAGACAACAAACATTTGACAAAATGTAGATAAGAGACAGGATGGTTGTTCCTCATTCAATGTCGATGCCCATGTTGAGAATCATCCATTTCAATTAGAAGAATACAGTTGGTTGCAAATGGCTAGTCTTATGGCTATGGAATATTTTTGTCATTGTGGGCATATGAGTCATGTGTTGGTGGGGGACTAAATTTACCTATTTGAATCCATGGTGGTAGTAACACTTCTCCTCATGTAAGGTCAATTATAAATAATGTCTTTAACATTATGAGAAATCCCTTGTGATGTGATAAAAGCTACAATACTTTGTCACATCTTATAGATGATATGTTGTTTTTGATTATATATGGCAGAAGACCAGGGGCCGAACTCTTACAGAAGCAGAGGAACCACGAAGGCAATCAACATAAATGATGCCTTACAACAAGAACGACAAGATCAGTGTACCAACAGACACAACAAACTAAAATAAAACAAGAATAGGAAAAATGAGAGACAGATAAATCTCTCCTTACATAAACATAGATTTGATGAGGTCATTCAATTTCTCAGTGTTCTCTGCATTGACAGCAGAAGCAGTATTACCCAAGTCCTGCAGCATAGACATGTTCAGGAGAATAGAATTTTGGAGCCCAGTGGTAAAGTTCTGCTCCAGTTTCTAGATGCAACCCTTCAGGGCAGCAATTTCAACTTTCAAATCAATCTTAGTTTTGGTTTCCTCATCAACTTCCTCCACATACATCTTTCCCTCTTTGTCAGCATTTTTTGCAATGTCAGCAACATCCTCCATAGTAGCCTCAAATTATCTTGTCTTCTGCTTACCTTCAGTATCTTCAGAGATTTCCTGAACTTCCAATTCCTTGTTCTCTTCCTCCTGGGTGGCTTCCTCCGAGGTGCTCTCTGAATAGTCAATAAGCCTAGCCTTGGGAGTAGGTTTGCCAGTAATCTGCCCCAACCGTCGAACTCTTGAGGAGAGGCCATCCTTACTAACCTTAGTGGACATATGGGATTTACTACCTTGACCCCTAGTGGTCTTACAAGGATTTTTATGGGTCCCCATAGTGGTCCCCCCAATACCCTCTTCACCAGCATAAAACTTCCTCTTCTTGCCCTTTGTACTCACAAAGGAGCCAGGGGTGTCTATGGGGGTCTCCTTAGAAGTAGAAAAGGAGACTTCTTTAGTTTTCGTCGAGACAGGGGCAAGACAGGGCTCATTGACAGTATCACTAGCAAAAGGGTTAGAAGAAATTTCCCCACTAGCAATTCTAATAGTCTTGGACGGCTCAAGGGCACGGTGGAAATTATACAAAAAGAAAATGAGGCCCTGATGGAGGAGGATGGGATTCATGTCAGGTTTCTTTTCCAATTTTGCTCACCCTAAGGATAGCATGTTCTAGGGAGGAGAGTAGATAAAAGGGAAAATGGATGAGAGCATTACGCCTAAAATGATTTAAAAGGGGGAGATGATAATTATAGAATCTGGTGAATTGTCCTTCCAGCATGAAATACTTCATGAGGATGAAGCACACTCCGTCCTACGGTTCGGATAATTTGGCTCGATCAAATCCTCCTTGGTAAGGAGCAAGTTCTTCGCCTTCTCCCAGAAATAGCTTCTGGCTGGAAAGGTCCGTGATTTTTGTTTTCCTTTGTAGCTTCATCCCTTGCATGGACATACCTGTAGCCATAGCTATCACCTTTTTATAAATCTCAAAGCTAATTCCTCCAACAGTGACTCGCTAGTTTAACCACGACCTCGCAAATTATTCAGACAGGTTTTCATCAAACCCATTGAGTCTCTCTAGGTAAGAACTAATCCCACCCTCTTTGTAATAGTGTCAACCAATGCAAGGGTGGCGATTTTCACCGCCCTTACATGAAACTACTGACTCGTGCACAGGCAGAAATTTTTGTCGCCTATGCACAACCTAATGACTTTCCACATGCATAGGCAGTGAAAATTGCTGCCAATGCAAACCTTCCTTCCTCAACGTGCACAGGCGGCAATTTTTGCCGCCTATGCACAAAGACATCCCTCAACATGCAAGGGCGGCAATTTTTGCTACCCATGCATGCTTTCCCTCCATTTTTTTACTAACTCTAGGAAATCTCAATTTTTCTATTTTTTGAGCCTGCTTTCCTTTCACTTTCCAACCTACTCGCGCTTTAGCCCATTTAAGAACATTTCCCTGATCGTGATCATCCAACGTGCAATTTTTTTAGATTGCCAATATTTCTCCTAATTTTGCAATCATGATTCTTATCACAGTTTCTCTTCAAGATCCTTCTTCATCAATATACTTTTGACAAAGGCTCATCTCGATGACTGAGGTTTCTCTAAAGAAGTCGAAGACGATGAAGTACCAGTATCAAGGTGTTTTTTCAATCACCTCAGTTGCTTCTAATGTCGACATTAGGGATACAGAGATCGGACACGTAGATATGGTTGAGTTCATAGAAAGAACCAAAGCAAACAATCTTAGCTCTGAAATGAAGAGGATAATTGAGAGAAATATTCATCTGGTCTCTTCTTTTCCTATGGCGGCTCATCACACGGAATTAGTTTTCCAATGCACCCAATTCTACAACAAAGATATCAGGGTTGTGGTAGATGCTGGTGGTAACATAGTAATTTGACTAGACCCTGAGTTCATCGACAAAGTGTGTTGAAGCTTGACTTCGTTGAAGCACAAAAATAATATGATAAAGATCCCGAGAAGGCAAAGAAAGTGATTAATAATAGATGGCTCAAAACTCCCAGAGCAAACTTGTCCAAATGGCCACGAAACTTTTCAAGGAGCGATTTTATAGAAGAAGTTGGCGACTTGATTACTCTTCTCAGCAGAGTATGAGGTTTACCTTCTTCCTCTCAGTTTCATGAATGGATGTATCCGTTCATCAAAATAATTCTCCAGGGCAAATAAGTCATTTTTTGGAGAAAACAAATCAGCAATGCTCTACACGAGCAATTAACAAAGGTATCCACTACCTTTAAATTCTATATGACTTCATACCTGGTAAATATTTCAACGTCAATGAGAACCTTTCCAGGTTTAACATCAGAGGGAGACAGGAGAACAACCCCAATATATCAATATTACCCTCAGCTAACATTGAAGGGTTCTATCCATCATTTTAGGAGGGTAAACGATGCTTTTTTTGCAGTATTTTTGTGTCTCTTCGATCCCCAATTAAAATAGAAAAGAGTGTCAGATGAAGCCTGGACTGTTGTGAACGACTTCGACTGTATGTTCTTGTAGTTCCCTTCTTTTTATTATTTGTGGGTTGGCTTTTTTCAAGGTTATCCCTATATGCTCCCAAGATTTCTCTCAGATAAATTGGTCATAATGGAGCTGTGTAGGCAAAATATTGTCATACACAATAAGCATATGGAACTCAAGAAACCCAGTTTCAAGGTGCCAATTAAAATTGCCAGGGACTCAGTATTGACCGCTACAAAAGCTAGGGCAATGGAGACTGAAATGCAACTTATAACCATGAAGCATTTCAAAAGAAGACTCAATTTTGACTACAGAGGTGTGAAGGACATGATCCGGAGGAAGACTCAGTTCCATGAACCTATGATCGAAGACGTTTGGATCGATTTGAGGATAGCTGAAGATATCAGAAAGATGGACTACAGTAGACTATCTCTTGAACAAATAGAATATCTGGGGCTCGCTGATATCCATGCAAATCTAGTAGATGACGAAAATCTGATCAATAATAGATATCATGCTGAACGAGTTGCCAAAAACTGTTGGGTGAATATTTTGTCACCAGCTAACTGATGGGAAAAATAGGTTGTTTCAACCACAACATAGGGAGATTGATCGGCCAAATGTGCAGGTCTACCACATCAAAAGGGGACAAATCTCTCCTCTCATCAAGGGGAGGTTCCCTATAAATATGAGGCACTATATACTATATATATAAGTAGAAAATAACACTCAAGGGTAGGATAACATCATCTATCTCTTTTTTTCAGAGATGATGTTCACAGACAAAGGCAAAACCCTGGTGAAATGACAGAATGCACTTCTCTTCTTTCAGAAGTGTTGTTCAGCAAACAACAGGAATCTTTCTGGTAGTGACAAGTAAATGTAATAGGGCGTTGTAACATAGCAGGATGAAGTGTAGCATAAAGTCTCCACCTCAACTGCCAAAGAGTGAAATATACGAAGGACAATGGGGGCACAAAGTTGTCCCAAAATCCTTTACACAAAAATAGAAAAATAAACACACTAAAGACAATTTTGGCAATACAAAGTCTCTCCACAATCGGCTTCAGGACACCTTCCTGAATACTTCCACTAGTTCTGTTTATTTAATTAAATGAACAAGACTGCATCTAAAAAACAAACCAGATGACCCATGCTAAGGAGAAGACTTTCGAGATGATTTTGCACACCATAGTTAAGGCCGATGCCCTGTTCCAGCATGGCCCCTTGACAGAACTGAAAATGCATTGAAGGCATTCAATGCAGCATGGGCCATTTCATGAAACAAAGCGCCCAAGTCTTTCTTGGAGCGCTATATATTGTAATCTCTTATTTTATGAAAATGAGATCTCTCTGTTTCAGAAGCAAAACTCTACCTAAATTGAAAGGCATTTACTGAGAATTTGAGCTCAGATTGTTAATCATATTTTTTTATATGAATGAGAACACAGATTACTTTCAGACTCTGTGTTGTAATAACTTGTGTTATTTAGGGGATTGTTCTTATGTCTGTTTCCTAGATGCAGTTTTGTTCATTTAATTAAATAAGTAGAACTAGTGGAAGTAATCAGGAAGGTGTCCTGAAGCCGACTGTGGAGAGACTTTGTGCTGCCACAATTGTCTTTAGCGTGTTTTTTTTTCTGTTTCTATGTAAAGGATTTTGGGATTACTTTGTGCCCCCATTGTCCTTCGTATATTTCACTCTTTGGCAGTTGAGGTGGAGACTTTGTGCTACACTGCATCCTGTTGTGTTACAGCACCCTATTACATTTACTTGTCACTACCAAAAAGATTCATATTGTTTGTTGAACAACACTTCTGAAAGAAGAGAAGTGCCTTCTGTCATTTCACCAAGATTTCTCTTTTGTCTGTGAACATCATCTCTGAAAAAAGAGAGATGGATGGTGTTATCCTACCCCTGAGTGTTATTCTGCTTATATATATAGTATATAGTGCCTCATATTTATAGGGAACCTCTCCTTGATGAGAGGAGAGATTTGTCCCCTTTTGATGTGGTAGACCTGCACATTTGGCCGATCAATCTCCCTATATTGTGGTTGAAACAACCTATTTTGCCCATCAATTAGCTAGTGACAAAATATTCACCCAACATTTTTTTTGTGTATGACATTAAGTTGTGTATGTTTTTGGGTAAAAATGGAAAGTCTAACATATTTTTATTCAACCTTCCCTGTTTTTAAACCATAAAGCAAATTAGGAGGGAAACCTAGGGTATAGCATAGAAATTAGTAACTTCTAGGGAAATTAACTTTGCCTTGGAATGCAAAATGGATAGGGGGAGGGTCCAACATACTAGGTGGAAAAGAGGATTTATTGAGATCCTTAATTATTACATTTTGTTGAAAAAGCAAAAGAGTGATAATAGAGCGTTGAAGAGTTCAAGAAACATAGAGACACTTGGGGATGTAGCAGTGCAAATTGGCATGCAAGTTGTCACGCTAGCTAACCACCTTGGATGGAGAAAAGATATTGTGATAGGAGATGGATAAATAAGGGTGCATCAGGAGTGTGCAATAGCAAGAGATGCTAAAGTTAGAGAATGGAAGGTGTTTTGATGTAGTTCACCTTTTCTTCAAAGGCAAGGGGATCCTTCTTTGGATCCCCTTTATTTTCTACTATATTGACAGTCAAATTTGAGTTTGGAAATTAGAAATAACTAGAAAAATGATTGAATTCCTTGTATTTTCTAGTTATAACTTGCATCTTTATTCAGAGGTTTTTCCTCAATGCACTCTTTAAAAGAATAACACAGATATTATGTCTTGGTAAGCATCGTATTTTGGCCCTGCATTTCCATAAATTATTTTGCAATAGAAATATCTTAAGGAGATTGTCCTTAAAACAACAATTGAGCTTGACGTGTTAAAAATATCTTCATATAGACATTTCTAGCAGTTTGAATTGGTATGATAGTCTTAATAAGTTATATGGGTTGCAAATAGTTGTATAATTATTCTCTTTATACTTTTTATATAAAAAAATTGTATGAAGAACTAATGAATGGATTTTAGTCTATAAGATGTTCTAACTGAGGTAATTGTCCCTCAGATAGAGTTGTGTTAATTATTTCCTTAATTAAGTTGGGACAATGCTAGGAAAATTGTTTTTATCTTCATTGTCCTACAACATTTTTTGAAAAAATCCCAAGACCTATTTACAAATGCATTTTGTGCTTATATCTTACAGTCAAGGAATTCTCCATATGTCATGAAAAGTTATTAGTTGTTCCATATTTAACATAAAAAAAATGAATATAAAAAATTTGTTAAGTGTAGGTTTTTACTCTATTTAATAGTTTCTCCTTACACATGTTTAGTTACCTTGCTAAAGTGTCACATAAGTGTTTAATAAAAGTTATTGTGAAAGATAATCTCACATTTATGAGGATGTGAGGACATGTTTATCTTTCATCTATATAATGTACCCTTTTAAAACTTTTATGGTTAATGAACAAATAAATAAATGCTGCTAATACAATTTTTTTATTGTGAAGACATGTTTCTTCATTTTAAGTTGTTTTTTAGATTTCACTACTACATAGTGTTTCTTCATGCATTCGATCTTTATCCAAACCGACCCTCAAAGGTGGCTCACTCCAACAAATGTACACAGATCTTTTTAATGAAATGAAGATTTATTTAGATGAGATCAATCTATAGAACAACAAAATCTTTTGAAGGAAACCAATTATCGAGATTATAGGTGAACATACAAGTAGAACAATTAATTTGGAGGAAATGGGGTGAGCTTAACCAACACAAATGACTACAAAAGCATTTCCAACTATAACAATTTCTCATAGCTCCTTCCTAATCTGGGTTCAAGTTCAGTGCATTCTTGAGTAACAGAGGAAATTGTAATGGTCTTTGATAACAGGGGATGCCTATGAAGCTACAAAAATGATCATATCACTTAATTAATGGCTATGATAATTGCATATCAGCACACATCCCAATATATGCTATAGGTTAAAGGTACACTAAGTTGAAAGCCCATGCACACCTTTATAACAACTAAACATGCACAATCAATTAAATTACCTCCACAATTACAAGCATAACAACAAAGAGGGTTCACCAAAATGCCTTCACTTACCAACCCATAGCCAAGTTGAAAGCCCCTGCACACCTCTATGACAAACTCAATTGCAACAAACATGAAGACTTGATATTTGTATTTGGATCAATTCCAAAACATTCAAGGCATTTTTTTTTGACTCACCATTGATAAAGTTCCTTTGATATTTGTAAGCTAATTGGCAGCCAAGTTCTATTACTTCATTATTGGTGTCGACAAGTACACTCACAAATAGCATTGACTTTCTCCATATGAAATTCTATTTTAAATCATTGTCTTCCATTTATGCCCCCAAAACACCAAGTTATTTGTAACATCAATAATAAATAGTCCTGCAGTTTACATTTCCATGGAACACACAAAATACACGTCCAAATATGTGAAGACTTGATTATATATAGAGAGAGAGGGAGAGAGATTTGTTCAAAGGAGATAATAAAAGTAAAACACAACAGACCAGATATAGAACGTATTAAACCTTTATGATACAAACAAGTCCAGTGTAGGAAAACAAAAACCTAAAGGTTGTAATTTAGAAGGGGTTCCACATAAAAACATAAAAGTGCACTACAATGATCCAATAGCACCCCCCACACAATCACTAATACAACTTATGAACTTGCATGACAAAACTCTCACAATCACTAACACAACCAACTTCTAAACTTGCATAACAACATTTGAATCGTGCACTTGCTAGCTCATCAAAGCATTTGATATATGAAGTGCATAAGCAAGCAATCACCGATATAAAACTACTTCTGGATTTGCATGACAATGCTTCCTAATGCATGCTCACAAACGCTTGCATGACTATACTTCCTAGTGCAGGCTCACCAGCTCACCAAAATATTTGATATATTGGGTGCTTGTAAACATTTTTGCAAGTGAAAAATATTATTAAATCTGAAATTCGCAATCCCAAATCAACCACAAGCCAAAAAATAAACACAGTTAAACAAATTTGGAAGAAGAGTACAGAAAGTAGTACACAAATGAATTCAGCCCAACATTTATTTAGGAATTGATAAATATCTCACAAGAATGTAAGGTAATACTTGCAATGAGGATCATTGTAGTGTAATACTTTTGCATTACACCATCATTTATTTGAAATACTTTATACCACACAAGATTTACAGAGGCTATTCTTTATTTGGAACCATATATACCAGGCACAAGATTTACAAGGCTATTTTGTGAGTGACCTAGTTTCATGTTAGCAAGAAAGATATTCCTTCAGGGAAAGCACTCACAATTTAACCAAATTGACAGTGTTACATGTAGAGAATGACAAATAAAAAATGTGGCAAAGCAATTTCAAATTGCTATTCAAATACATGCTTGACAATGACAATTAAAAATCATAGCAAGGCAATTTAAATTTAACATTTAAACAGATGCCTATGTACAGATTAACCGGTAAAACATTCACCCAATATTAATAACTACTTCTAAAAACAATGTTTGCATAGTAATACCTCCAATTAAATAGATGACCCCCGTCCATATGCTCTAAGCAATTTCCCATATCAACTTGGTGTAGACTTTTAATAGTTGTAATGAATAATAAAAATTGTGGTTATTGTTGCAATAAGAACCTATTTACGAACTTTGTGCACAACCAGATATTTCAACTGTAAATAAAATGCATCATTTTATGGCATATTACATTCTATGGCATCATACATCGTTGATGGGCCCAATAAGTTCAGGATACCTTGGTAAACAGTTAAAAAATCTATCATAATTTAGTAAAGTCAGTGATTAAAAGTCCAAAATCATAACAGTTTAAAGGAACGTCCTAAAGGGCAAATTAATTATTGATTATCCTTCGCAGATTCCCATATCTCAAATTTGTAAATGGAATCTATGACTTGGGTCTTTCTAAAGCATTAAAAATTGTAATGGTCAACAAACTGTAATATGCACGTTGACACAAACAAGCCAGTTAAACTCGTGTAAAATTGAGCCAGAAAGACAGTAATGACTAATATTCAACAATTAAAAAATAAATATAGAACTGCTCCATTGAAATGACACACAAGTATGCTATACAGCCTGAATTACCCCAAACACACCGGTCATGCCACAACAATTTCAAGGATCGAGCCAGCTAGAGAGTTGAAATTCACAGCAATAAACGTTTTTAGGAAAGGAAATATAGGAAAATACTTAAATTTAGTTAGTTGAACTCTACCTTAAACAAAACAAATGATATTTGCTAAATATAATATATTCCAGTTTGGACTGAAGTGGTGGAAAACTTTGTATTTTTAGTCACACTCAAAATTGAGAGATTGATTAAGCAAGTAAAGACCAAGATAAAATTGTCTAATATTTTATTGGAGCTAAAATCTCCATCTGAGTACCAAGCTGTTCATCAACTGCCTTTTCTGCTTTTGCTCTCAATTTTGCTAATTGCTTCCTCCTTTCATGAGCTACCTGAGATCTTGCCTTTCTCTTTTCTTCCAATTCCTGCAGAGAGACCAGAGACAGAAAATTATTAATAAGTGATTATCTAATCAATAGTAACCAAATCATGGTACAAAAATTACTAAAACAGGATGGCAAACGGAGTTTCATTCAAATAAGAGTAGCACAAGCCATTACCTTGATAGTATCATAGTGGTGCCAGCCTACTTCATGAGAAAGCCTTCCTAGCAAGCAGTATTTATGACCTGGCTGAAGCCTCAGAACTCTGAACACGAGAAAACACAAAAAATTAAAAAATTACAATAAAGCTGGAAAGGATTTGTAAAATGAGACTATATAAATCAACATTGCTCAAAGACGATCCCCTGGCACAAATGACTGCAATAATCAGTTCCCAAAATAACATCTTAATCTAGAAATCCAATTCACAAATCACCATAAACAACAAATATAAGGAGTAGCTGCCTAGTAAAACCACATTGCACTTACTTCAGGGCATCTGGAATGACCATTCTCTTCGTCTTGTCATATGGATGAGGAACTCCTTCATAAGCCTTTAGCCTAGCAAGCGCTAATTCACCTCGCTTAGTCTTGTGTGGAATCATTCTGGATGCAATTTCAAAGTTAGCAGTGAATCAAGCACCTTCACAACACTGAGGAAAATCCACCAACTTATATAACCGACAAAGATCACATCGTTTACCCTCTAATTGTCCTCCAGAGAATTCTGGAAGGAGCCCTAAAATGGATGGGCCCATGGGAGGGCTTTGTATTCATTCGCTTTCTTAAAAACCGCAGGTACTTCATTTTCTGCCGTACAAGACCACCAGACAAACAGATCTCTTCACACCGCACAACCACCTGCCATACATATAGAAATGATAAATGATTATTAGAATTATCCCAGACCCGCCTGAGACATGCAAATAGTCTAAACTAAGTGCAATACAAAAGATAGTTGGGAGCAGTGACAAAAGCAAGCAAATTTTTCATTAGACCATTTAGACTCAAATATAACAGCAAGGCGATGATTGTATAGCATGCAGAAGACCATTTACATAAATAATATTCTGACAAAGGAATTCGCTAAGCATCAAGGGCTTAATTCTCAAAGCAAAGAAACATTAAAGAGAACTACCACTCAATTTCAATTGTCCAAACATACAACTCACTTCAAATTTTTACACCCAGTTTGCATGGTGTCGTATAAATCAAAAGGCAATGGACCTTAAATCCAGTTATAATTTATCAATGTTAGTGAATAAGCTATTGTGCATTGCTTTTTTAAGATTGTGCTGCCTGGGCATGCCTTGGTGTTAGCAAGGGTAAAGAAACTTATTTTTACAGAGAAAATAGATTATGTGTGTCAAAAAGAAGTCAAAGAGTCATAAGGAGAAGAGGAGACAAGTGAGGAAGTGGAAAAGTTTATAAAAGCAACTGTACGGAGAAGATGTAAGCAGGCCATTTGTTTCAATGATAATTATCTTTAATGGCTTCATATGAGTTATAAGGGTTATTATTTATTGTTATTTTCCGTCATTTGATTGTTCATAATTGAAATCTGCTTATTTTTTTTTTCCACTAAACTACTAGCTAACAATGGTGTGGCTGTGGGATATGAACCCAGGGGGCTTGTAATGCTCCTGCAACTGTATTAAAAAAAAATGGTGCAGACAATTTATTTATTGTTTGAATTCGCATCCATGTATGGGCTTTTTGAGGCCTATGGGAATTGCACAGAGCACAAATGTCGTTCAGGAATCCGTTGTTGATTTGAATAGATTTGGGAAGGTTGTAAAATTCACGGCTCTTCAGCATGGTTGGCCTCTCTACCACGTCTCTAGCCTCTCCACCATGTCTCCGGCCCCATGGTAAACTGCAGTTGCTGTTGGTAAACTGCAGTCGCTATATTTTTGCCTCCAATTTTTCTAGTATATATCTGTTTGGTACATATTATCCTTGAATAATAAAGAAAGGATTAGATTTGTAACATATGCCTTTGTGGCCATGAACTGAGCAACAATGACTGCATGGCATCTGCCATTTATGTAACGTATCTGCTATTATATGCATTTGATTACGAAGGAGAGCATGGCAAGGCAAATGTTGCAGGGGAGATGGTGGAGGAGCTCCACCATCAGCTAGGATTGAACCATGACAAAGTACTTGTTTGAGCTAATTAACTCCTGGGAGGATGTTCTTCGGCACTTCAGTAGGCATTGCATGTAACTAAAGTATGTCAAAGCCAGGCTCGGTGACCGTGTTTTCTATGCTGATGATAGATATGCAGAACATTTGGTTTGAAGGATAGATTTTTTCTAAATTTGATTGATACGCCATTCTGCCCACTCAAGATGATAGATATGCAAAACATTTGGTTTGAAGGATAGATTTTTTCTAAATTTGATTGATATGCCGTTCTGCCTACTCAAGGCTGTCACAAATCCGCAAGAGGCTATCTGGGATGTTGATGTTGTTATCAATGGACTTCCTTTGACTGAGACAAAGGATATTTTTTAGGAAATCAGTAGGTATTGGAAGGAGAGGAGGACTATGCCTATTTGAATACGGGAAATATGTGTTATATCAATTCTGTGTTGAAGTGCATTAAAATTTCTCATGCATCGAATTCCAGGTAACACGCCATCAAAGAGGAAGAAGGAAAAGCAAAATACAGAGGCGGTGATGAGATAACATAAGTAATGATGAAGATTCTAGACGAGGAAGATGCCAGAATAATGGTCACAGCCCCGCCAGAAAGCATGGTATATTTGGCTCGCAGATTTGGCACTATTCAAAACAATATTGAAATAACAGTGACTAAAGGTACAGCTGGTGATAATATCCATAAATAGAATGCTTTGACTCTGTTCCAAGCTTCTATATGGCGAGAAAATTTTGTTTTCTTTTATTTATTTTCTCCTTGCTAACACGAGATTCCTAAGTATTGTTCAAAGAATCAAAATGAAAGTGTATTATATTTTGGCAAAGTTTCACGACAAGAATCGTAATTTTTTGAAGTTATAACATGTATTTGACGTTATTTAGAGTAATTAGTAATAGAAGGGAATGGAGCTCTAACATGAGAGGCCATGGAGAGTAGGAGTAGGAGTAATTTAGTTTCTCAAATGTATTTGTAATGGAGCAGAATTGTAAAAACTTGATTTTAGGGCCTTTGTGCGTCTCGGGATGAGACACCTGTTTAAGTCCAGGTGAGTGTTAGCAAGAGTAAAGGGACTTATTATTAAAGAGAAAATAAATTATATACGTGTCAAAAAGAAGGAAGTCAAAAAGCCATAAGGAGAAGAGATAAGTGAGGAAGTCGAAAAGTTTATAAAAGCAAATGTACGGAGAAGATGTAAGTAGGCCATTTGTTTCAATGAGAATTATCTTTAATGGCTTCATATGAGTTATCAGGGTTATTATTTATTGTTATTTTCCATCATTTGATTGTTCATAGTTGAAATCTGCTTATTTATTCTTCCACTGAACTACTAGCTAACACTTGGCAGGCTGGGAGCATATTGGGATGCTTGTTATTTTTTAGGTGATTCTCATTGCCCCTGGATATGGGTTGTCAAAATGCAATGGACCTTATGTCCAGTTATTATTTATCAGCATTTGTGAATAAGCAAGTATGCATAACTTATTTAAGATTTGGATGTCTGGGCATGCCTTGGCAGGCTTGGACCATATTGGGATGCTTGTTATTGTTTAGGACCTAGGTGATTCCTTTTGCCCCTGGATGTGTGTGTGGTACCAGTACCATTGCTACTACCATTTGCTCTCAACAGGACTTGAAATATAATACAATATTTATCAGATATGTACTTTTGTTTAATGTTGTCTCTATTATTGCAGAAACATAATACGTAGTTCAAATATCTTAAATACATGTATCTGAAAAACACCGAGAGATATCAATCTCAAGGAGCCTATCTTAAATTTGTCACATACTACATTGATTAATGACTTCATTACCTTCTCAACAAAAATCCCACTGACTGGTGACATATGGCCTCAATCTAGCTGCACCAATGTGCTAGACTCAAATAACTCTTTCAAGTAAAAAAAAGTGCCTCCAAACTGCACCATATGCCCAAGATATTACATGTTTTTTGATTGACGTCTCCAAACAAAAAAAAAATTACATATGACAGTCAAATGGATGTCAAATTTAAAATTGAACCTGCCTTATGATGGTCAAATGGACGTTAAATTTAAGGTCAGCCATTAATTGTTAACATCTCACAAACATTACAGTCCACCACCACCCCCGGCTGCCATTGTAGGTTATGCCTATTGATGTAATAATTATTAATTAGAATAGCATTCAGTTGCCATATAAGAATTCTGATAATTTTTATATCATTTAAATTTTTAATAAACAAGGCAAATTTGCTTCTTAAGATCTATATGTAAGGTCCATCATAATAAATCTATTATCTTCCCCATAACTGGAACTAGCTTATCTTAAATACACATATCTAAAAACGCCATAAAGATATCAATCTTGAGCCGCCTATTTTGGATTTGTCACATAGTTTTGCCCTTTGAAAGATTCCATATTCATTAATGACTCCATCAAATTCTCCACAAATTTCCCACTTACTAGTGACAGATGGCCTCAATCTAGCTGCACCACTGTGTTGGGCTCTCGAAATATCTTTCAAGAAAAAAAAACACACTCCAAACTCCACTGCATGCACAAGATATCGTGATTTCTCTATCGCCTTCTCCAAGCAAGAAGAAAAACTGCCCTACAACGGTCAAATGGACGCCAAATTTATGGTCGGTCATTTTGAAATTTTTATTGACATCTCACAAGATTACACTTAATCCTGCCAACTCCCTTGTCTATCACTATAGTTATAATTTACGCCTATTGGCATAATAAAAACTGTGGAGATTTAAACATTGACACTACTCCTATTTTGAAAAAATAAATAAATTTTATGCAAATAATCTATCTAAACAATATTTCCTTTCAGGCTTACAACAGAACCTAGGAACAACACTTCGAAGCTCGAAGCCAAAAGTAAAGAAATCATGAGACAAAATCCTTAATTGATTTCCAATGATGCAATTAAACAAAGCTTCCCTCTACCACGAGGTATGTTTCTAAAAACTTTGAATCATAGTTTTAACTTTTGAGGCTCTGCAGACTAGCAGAGCCCTGAACCAAGCCAGCAGCAGTGAGTTTTGCTGCCTCGACTCAGCAGAGACCTGCGAGTCTAACAAAGACTAGAGTCTTCTGTGATTCGGCATTTTTTGCAGAACCCACACAAGAATTGGTCAGTCTCGGGACTTGAGCCCACCTATTTTTAAAAAATAAAACATTAAAAATATAATATTATTAAAAGCAGTTAAACCCACGGATTCAGCTTCAGCACTCATTTGTTTAGAAGGAGCTTCTTTAAACCCTGAGCAATTTGTTTATTCTATCAATGACCTTGATTTCATGGAATCAAGAGCAATTTCTCCTATTGGGTAACTGACAAGCATAATATAATGACCGATTCATAGAAATTTGAAAGTTTGAAGCTTGCTCCAGCAATTTGAGAAGATTCACAGCTTTGGTTCATATGTTAAATATGTTAATATGCTTTAGAAATTAGACCGTATAAAAATTAAATTTATTTTGACATAAATGCTAAGACTTACAGTTTTCTAATTTGCTGTGTTTAAAATCAGTTTTTGATTTCTCAGATTAGTCCGAGGCTAAAATGAGCCTTGCAAATCATTGCCAAGTAATCTCATAGCTATGCTTTAAGAACAGAAAAGTAAATTTAAAATTAGAAAAAAGTTTGTAATATTTTATGTTATCTACAATGAGCCTTGCAAATCATTGCCAAGTAATCTCATAGCTATGCTTTAAGAACAGAAAAGTACATTTAGAATTAGAAAAAAGTTTGTAATATTTTATGTTATTTACATGTGTGAATGCCCCTTATTAAAATTTCTAAACGTTAATAGTATAAAATAGCATGTGCGAGTATGTCTATGTTAAAATGGGTATATAAGTGGGGGACTAAAATAAGCCAAGCCCCCAAGACGCTGAGTATACAGATACCCTCAGAATAAGCATACCCCATCACTAGGACCTGCACTTGCTTTACACTGCCCTTGCACTTGGCATCATACCTAACAGGACAAATTCCTTCATCAAGAAGAAATCCATTGCTAGAATGATTTATTATATAATCACTTGTAGAAACCTGAGTTGAAATATTACACATTCAAACCTTAAACTCAGAACTAACAACATGATCCTCACAAACAAGGGATCTTAACCCCAAGAAGAAAACCCAGAAGACCACAAAAATATCCATGTCAGACAAAGCAGGGGAGATAAATTTAGCCTTTCATCAGGCATAAATTTCAGTACAATTCAAAAGAGTTAGAGAGTAGGAGCCTTATTAGACTACTTCTAGTCGTAAAGGGAAAATCAGATGGGCTTCTTTTAACGTGTCTTCAGGTAAAACCTTAAACGAGGTTAAACCTCTAGAAAATTGGGATTTTTCAGAACTTCATTTCTTAGTAAGTATCTAAGAATTTCTCTGTTTAATTGAGCAGCCAAAAGAGCCATATGGAAGAACCTTATAGACAGAACGAGAAGCAAATCAACTTCATAGAAAGGCAGGTGTTTAATCCTGGAAGGATGCAGCTACTTGAGAAAACTTGATAGAGAAGATAATAGATAAAGGCACTAAGATAAAGGATCTAAAATTCCGGTCATCTAGCATTCCTTAAAAAAAAACATTTTCAGTCTGGCTCAGATGGTTACAGCTTGTTTTAGAGGCAAAAAGGGTCAGATTTCATTGTGTTCCAGAGTGGTTGTCACTGTGGACACCAGTGGTGATCTTGCTATCAGGAATAATGAACTTTTTATAATCGCATAAAAAAAGGGTCCTGTCAGCTTAGTCTCAGCCATACTGGGTTTGTGTGCCCAATGCCCCAGACACGAACACATATCATACTTGTCTCTGCACCTAGAATTTCTAATTTGAATTGTAAATCTTGATGCTCAATGTTGATTGCTATTTGTTTATCTTTATAAATTATTAAATAATTAATTATATTCTTAATTTACTGAAGTCATTGATTTATATTTTTTGTTTTCTGAACACAATATTGCCTTAATATATATTTAAGTTTGCCGCAAAGAGCGTGCACCAGAAAAACAGCAAACTTAACAACTTTGGTATCAGCAATGGCAGGACAAGATAGAAATAACTTCAATCCAGGTTTACAGCGCATAAGTGCAAAGTATTGCTAGATCAGTGGATATTTTTGAAAAACATTATTGGCATACTTTTAAAGGGCATTCTGTCTTCATTGTGAACAAGATTATCTGTATTGCTAGGGTTTTCAAATAAGTTTAAAAAAAATTATTTACTGAGAAAAAATTTGATCCAGATCAAATATGGATGCAACTCAGTCCCAAGTATTGTGGTCTAATGTTAACAATAGTAAATGTGACCCAAGTTCAAATTCCCCACTACAGTAAGGAGATCCGAATTCCCCACTAAAATACAGTGATCCATAACCCAAACAAATACATAAAGATCCTTATTTACCAATCTTAAGAATACGGTAGAACATTACCTGCCTACTACTCCATCAGGTTAATTTAACTGTGACCCGTGTCTACAAATCTTACCATTGTTGTTTAAACAAAATCAACCAGTAACTCCAAGTAACATGTAGCAAGGTTGCTGTATAACAATTATGGAGTTATTCGATCGCGATCATGTTTACAAATCTGAGAATGTGGTCGAAGCTTAACCTACACTGCATTAAGACGGCCCATAAAGTGCCCTAGATTTTTAATGCACACAGAGATTGGATTTGGAATTTCGTTCTAGCGTGGATGAAAAGAAAATACAAAAAAATAAATGCTAAAGAAAAGAAAGAGAAATAAAATTGATGGTATACATACAACACGTTGGCCATTGAGAAGCTCCTTGGCGAGAATGGAGGCAAGGCGGCCGAGCATGTGGTGGCGCGCATCCACCACTACTGCCTTCGCACACACCCCCGATCCGCTCACCATTTTTTTAAAAATCTGATGTCCCTCTCCTCTTCTTCACAGGGTAAAATCCCTCTTCCAACACTACACTACAGTCTGTGTAATGGCAATCGACAAGAGAAACCCCCGTTCTGTAACAAAGGTTTTAAAGTTTCTAAATGCCCAGCTCTCCGTTACCCTTAGGGTTGACCAGTGAATTCACGGTCGTGGGGTTTTAGGTTGAACAAACGAGAATTTCATGTGGGAGTTTTGTAGAAAAGATTAAATTTGATTTTAGAAAAAATACTTAAAAATCAAAAAGATTAAATTTGATTTTACAGAAAAATATTAAAAATTTTAGTTATAAGAAATTTTAATAAAATTGAAAGGGTTTAAGAGGGTGGTTTTATAGAGGGAGTAAGTGTAATTATTTTGCAGTTGTAGGTGGTTCCATGTAAGTGTAATTTTATTTAATTGTAAAAAAATAGAATCTTGTTTTGAAGAATTTTTATGCACTTTACAACCAATCAAAAAGTGTTCTATAAATATTTTGTTAATTTGGTTTTAAATTCAAACCTTTTAGATTTCCATGTGTAAATTTTGCAGTTTTTGAAATCTATAAGACCGTTTCACAAACATCATAGAAAAATATAATTTTGTAACTAATAAATGCCTAAGACCTATTTTTAAGGGTTTGCATAATACCCCACTTTGATGTGTATGTGTGTGTATATATATCTAAAATAAAATTAACTTAAGACGTAATGATGCCCCTATGAGATTGCATACATTTGAATATAGTTTAAATCCCATACATATTTTTTGTGTAACTTTTAGTGACAAAAATAAAGCAAAATCAATAATCTAAGTTATATAAAAAATAATGCTAATAAATATACTAAATATATCCCGTAGTGGAAATATGTGGCACATACTAAGTATGTCTTGGAGTAAGTGAAATATAAATGCCCCCTTCTATAGGGATGAAAGTTATGCTATTGTCTAGAGATTGAATGAATATACTAAGAGGAATGTATGCCCCCTTTTGATATTTGAGATGAATATAGAAACACATATCTAAAAATAATAATTTTATGCATTTGTATATGATAATGCATAAAACAAGTGATGTCTAACATAGAAATATGTCATATTGGAAACATGCATGTTATAAATAAACTTTCTTATGTGGGCCTATGATATAATCAATATTAGTGCAATAATAGTGTGCCTTACAAAGGTAGAATGTAAGCAATATAACACAAAGGGTAGTATGCTCCATATAAATTCTATATATTATATATAGTATAAGATCAATAAGAGATGCTCTACGTATGTGTTTTATCAAAATTTAAAATTAATATGTGAATTAATCCTAATTAAGATAAATTAATTTGAAAGAAAGTAACAATTTGCGACAAGCAGAATGAAAGAAAATTATTGAAATCAACAAAACATAATCGAATGAAAGAAGACTAACTAAGAACTATATCTTAGGAGTCCGAAGAGCACACAAATGTTAATTAATTTCTTGTTAGTGAAGATACTAAAAATCCATGCATAAAAATACAATGAAACTAAACACTTTGTCTAAGAACTAGGGGGAACATAACATAATGAATAAGATCACAAAATAGCAATAAAAACACACAAGAATTGTACCTTGTTTATTGAAATTGATGTACACTTGTTGGCATAAGGATATTCATGCTCGGTCTATGACATTAGAGACTCTTGTAAATGCTTCTCCATGTTGTAGCACTTCTCCAGTGGTCACTTGTGGCTTTTCTTTGCTTTGGCTTGGCTTGGTGTGAAGCTTGGTATCAAATGGGTATTATAACATTACTTGTAATGGCTTCTTGAAGGCATTACTACATAATAACCTTACACACAAAATCTTTTTTAAGTAGAGTGAAGGCACTTATATTTATAACTCTAAGAACTAACTCTAACCCTAAGGAGGTTAGGTTTAATTCTAACTTTGGTTGAGTCTAAAATAACTTAGGTTAACCCTAGGTTGGGTCAAAGCATTCATGAAGTCCTGAAAACTCATTTTCAAATATTTATGAACCATGAAAACTTACTTTAGATATTTGTGAGGTTGTGACTCCTTTTTTTAGAATGTTTAGGAATTAATAAATCGCTTTATTAGCTCCTTTGACCTTGACTTCATATTTGGTTTTTAAAAAAAAATATAAATGAAATTCACTAATTCAACTTGAAATTTTTACTTAGGCAAATTAATTTTGATTTGCTTTGTAATTAAATTGCTTAGTGATTTTTAAATTTTGACAATTGTTTTAAATGTTTTGCATTAATAGCTCAATAGGTCAAGAATGTCAAATCACTAGGTCATAATTTGACTAGGGTTGAAATTGAATTAAATTATTGGTGCATACATATTAATACCCCAAATAAGCAAGCCTCGTCAAGTTTTTGAGCAATTAAATCTCTTACATATACAAATTTGAGCATTCAAGTGATTTATAGGCTTAAATTGCATCATTTACTAGAAATTGTTCTAAATCTTAGTTTAGGCACGAAAATAGTTGAAATTGAGTTCTGCAGTTTGCCCTTGTTTGAGAAAGTATTGTGAGATAGAGGCACAATAACATATTTTTGAAGAATGCAAAAGTCATTAAGACAAACAGTTCATGCCCCAAAGGGTGGTTAATTAGCCCTTGATGCCCCCTCGAGGGAGCAGGCGATAAAATAGAGTCATCAAATGTTCTCTTGAAATGAAGAAAATGACATGATATAAATGATAACGGGGGTGGAACTACTGATTTGCCCAAATGTCGTTATAATTAGTAATGAAGGGTGGGACACTATTTTGCCCAAAGGTAGTTATAATTAGTGTCACAAATATGTGCCCTTTTAGGGTAGTGGGACTATATTAATTTACTCAAAGGTGGTTATAATCAGTAATGAGGCATAAGATTTTGATTTGCTCAAAGGTGGTTATAATCAGTGACATAGGCATTTGCTCTGGTAAGGTAGGTGGAGCGACAAAAATAATAATTTTTCCCAAAGGTGGTATAATCATTAGCATAGGGCATAAAAATAATTATTTACCCATAGGAAATTATAATCATTAAAATGATCGAAAAAGAATGATTTGCCTAAAGGTAGTTATAATCATTCGTACATTTAAATTGCATGGTTAAAAATGAGTTTGCCTCAGAAAAGCAAGATATATTGTTGATCGGTCGGAAAAGGTTTTACCACACCTAGGCAAATTGGTAAGGGGAGCTAATGTGAAAATTTTGTAAAATGGATTTACGACGAGCTAGCAAAGAATGGAAACATGTTTCAAGCCTAAGTGTGAGTACGAATATGCAAGTTCGCACAAACATGTGGTATAGGTATAAAAACAATGTTGTTAAACAGGTCTCATAAAAGGCCCAAAAAGATGGTTTAGTTACAATATGACCAAAAAATAAGGTATGTAAGATCAAACAACATGCAAAATGGACCATGGATGTGAAAAATACACTTCTTAGAGCATGTAGAATGAACCAAGGGTGTAGTAGTGCATCAATTTCAATTACATAATGCACATACAAATAACTCATAAAATGATAAGAGCATTAACTTAGGTTGATTGCAAAACAATGAGAGCGTGTAAAAATGTTGACTTAGTTGACCTCAATATAAATTGAGTGCTACCTACATAGTCCCAAAAGACCTCAAGTCATTGTAGTTTCACCTATACAAAAGGTGTTTGACTAAGTACCAACAAGTTTAGGTATAAGAAAATGGCAAGGTGATATGACAATGCATAGTAAATGGGTTATTCCTAATTTACCTAAAGGCAATTATAATTAGGAAACAATGGTAAAAGTAAGTGGTATTAATTTACCCATATGCAAGTATAATTAGTAGAATGAGTAGTGAATGTAACAACAATTGAAGGATGTAATTGCCAGGACCACTGGCATACTACTTTCATATTTTGCCATTCAAACATTTAAATCTAAAATAACTATTGGAACTGAATCTTTCATCAACCACTGAACATGCCTAAAGTACAAATGAATCAGAACCAAGGCCAAATGTGATAGGTAGGGTTAGTTAAAAAGAATTGGCTGGCAATATGCTAAGGCATGGTAAAATGGTATAGGGTATGGTACAAAGAATATGTATAATATGGCATAACTTAAACGATCCTTGTAGATAGTAAATTGAGTCCTTCAAGCACAAAAATGTTTGAGGTGCATTATGTTCATCAGTTCATCAAGTTCATCTCCTTCTGGCATGGGGAGTCTATATACTCCAATACCATAGTTAGCAATAACAACATAGGGCCCTAACCAATTAGGTTGGAACTTTCCCTTCTTTATCTCAATATTAACATTTTTTTGATTTTCTTTTAACACAAGGTCACTAAACTTGAATTGATGATGCTTAACACACTGATTATACTAGCCTCATAGTTTGTTTTGATATGCCTGAAGGTTATTCAAGGTGGCCATGCACTTTTTATCAATTAAGTATAGCTCTTGCAAAAGAACTACTATGTAGTCCTCATCATCAATGATGTACTACAGTGAAATCCAGAGAGAAGGCAACTTGAACTCGATAGGAAGAATGGCCTCAGTATTGTAAATAAGTGAATAGGGGGTAGCTCTTGTTGGAGTACAAAATGTGGTATGATAATCCTAGAGGGTGTAAAATAGTTTCAAGTGCCAATTACAACCAGCATCATTGACAATATTCTTTAGAATATTAACACTAGTTATGTTATAAGCATTAGCTTGGTCATTGCCTTGCAGGTAATAGGTGGTAGAGAAATGTTGTTTGATATGGTATTGGGTACAAAATGCTTTTACATCTTTATTTTTAAATGATCTTCCATTATAAAATATAATGTTGGAGGGTATACCATAACAATAGATGAGATGGTTGAATATAAACTTGGATATCTAATTACTGGTTATGTAAGTGAGGGGAATGGTTTCCACCCACTTAGTGAAATATTCGATAGCAGTTAGGACATGTTTATAGCCATCTAAGGACATATGATTTATCTTGCCTATGAGATCGAGTCCCCATGTTGAGAATGGACATGGTGTGGTTAGTGGTTTGAGCATCTTGACTAGAGCATAAATTAGATTAGCATGCTTATAACAATTACACACATTTTCACATTAGTGTGGATCCACACACTCCTTCATGAACTTCCCTCAACACTAATATAGATTATACTAAAGGTAAATAAAAAAGCATAGTTCCATCATAGCTTCTACGATACAGGGTTGGTCCAAGTAGGGTATAACTAGAGGCTTTGTGGATGAAGGCTTTTTATTATTACATGATAGTTCGGGTGGAATAATTTGGTCTTGGAGGTAGGCATATATGTCATAATGCTAGGAAGATGTGGAACCAATAATGTCACAAACCATCTCGATGGTTGATTGTTTGTGTGCCAATGCTAAGAGATGTTCTATAAGAAATTGATAATCCTTAGCCATGCCTCTGATCTGAATCATGGAACCAATAGTGGCCATGGCATTAGCTATTCTATTATTGGTTTGAGGTATCCATTCAAATTGAATGTTTATAATTTATTGCTTGAGAGTATCGACCATGTCTTTATATGAAACTAACTTCTCATCCTTGGTTTAGTACTGGTCTATAACCTGATTGATGATTAATTGTGAATCACCATGAACCAATAAATATTAGATGTTCCATTGTACTACTTGATGAAGCCCTGTAATGAGTGCTTCATATTTGGCCATGTTATTGGTACAAATAAACCAATGCAGAAGGACTTGGGAATAAGGTCCCCTTGCAACATGATAAACAATATTCTAAAACATGATCTATGAGCTATGAATAAACCCTCAAAGTATCTTTTCCATTATTTTGCCTTAAGAGGTGCTTCTATTTTTGTTGTGGTCATGATGGCTTCATCTATAAATATAAATGTAAGGGTTTGGGTTTCATGAAGAGGAGCTTCTCTAAGATGATTTGCAAGTACTTATCCCTTAATGGCCTTTTGATTGGCATATTCGATTTTAAACTCACTAAAAAACATGATCTATTTTACCATGTGACCTTGTAAAGTTGTTTTAGAAAGTATATACTTAAGTAGATCCACTTTGACAATGACAATGGTCTTATTGTTCAACATGTAATGACACAAATTTTGAGACGTGAAAACCATTACTCAATAGGCTTTTTCAATCATCATATAATTGTGCTCATACACGACCAATGTTTAGCTCAGGTGATATACTGCATGCTCTTTACCATGTTGTGCCAAAAGTACCCCCAAGGCATTTTTAGTCACTGACAGGTAAATTAATAATGGCTTGTTTGGCATTGGTGGCAATAAAATAGGTGGATTGGCTAGATATTCCTTAAGATGATCAAATGCTTTCTGACGCTCTTCATTCTAGGAAAAAGTAATGCCTTTTTTCAGCAAGTGTGTAAACAAATGGCATTTGTTAACCATCTATGATATGAAGTGTTGGATTGATTGAATCTTTCCCTGTAAACTATGGAGCTACTTCAAGGTAAATGACAATTACATTTTAGTAATGGCTCAAAATTTGGTTGGATCAACTTCAATGCTCTTGCAAGAGACAATAAAACCTAACAAATTACTAGAAGTTACTCTAAATTTACACTTCTTAGGGTTCAATTTAACTTTCTACTCTTGAATTCTCTCAAATATTCTTTGAAGTATGGTTGGATGGTTGGCATAGGTTTTTGATTTACCCAAGATGTCATCAATAATGTCGTGCATCATATGTCATGACTTGCTAGTATGTGGCTCTTGCATTCTTAAGTCTAAATAGATCACCTGATAATAAAATGCTCCCCATGGAGTGGTGAATGTTGTTTTGTGTTGGTATTCTAGTGCAATTATGATCTGGTTATATCCAAAAAATCCATCCATAAAAGAAAGCATTTCATATCTGATCATTGAGTCGATAATTATGTCAATGTTAGGCAAAAGAAAGTCATCTTTTGGGTAGGCTTTGCTAATACCCTATAAATTAGTACATATTCTCCTTTTAACTTCTTGTTCATCGGCACAATGTTAGAAATCCATTATGAGTAATCAATCAGCCTAATGCATCTCACCTATAAGAGTTTCTCCAACTCTTTCTTGACTAACACAATAATATAAGGATGCATTTTTTTATAGTTTTTGCTTAACTAGTTTGACATCAAGATATACAACAAGGTGTGTACAACTAAGGCGGGGTCCAAACCTAACATATATGAATAAGCCCATGCAAATATGTTAAAAAACTCCCTTATAATGGTTGTAAAAAATTCACATTCCTCATCAATGAGGGATGTGCCTAATTTGATCCACTTTGGGTCCTCTGGAGTCCCAATATTAACCTCTAAAGTGTCCTCTACATTAAGTATAGAACCATCTTCTAAAATAGTCAATAAAGAGGTAAATTGATTGACAATGGCAAAGTCTTCTAGCCAGACTAGCTCATCTAATTCTCCCAAGCATGATGAATCAAAATCTCCTAATGCTAGTAAAGGCCATGTAATAAATACTTCAGGGCACTCTTGAACAATATGTGAAAAAGCTTACCACTCCTTGGTACTGATCTCAGATCTATAAATAGATCTAGGACTATTGATCTCCTATGATTCATAAGAAGAGGGGTGAACATCCCTATCTAATGGCACTTGAAATAGATTTTCACTAAGAGACTCACCTTTTTATTTACTTTTACTCTGGTCAGAAAGCACCTCAAAGAGGTTTTCACTTTTAGACTTCAATGTCTAATTTTGTTTTTATTTTTGGCCAAGGAAGTTCACTCGCTCTCTAAAATAGGTAGTAGGATATAATCTAATAGAAAAGCCTTGCTTGTGATATCCAAAAGGAATGTGATTCCTCAATCCCATAAAGTTGTAGATGGCTTCATCATTTTCAAACTCGTGTAATGGCATTATTGACTCTTGTTGGTCCTAGTCTATCAACTATGAGTGATAAAGGGTAAGAGGTGAAGGGTGATAAATAGGGCTAATGGTATAAATGGCATGGGGGTTAAACAAATTTGTATTAGCAAAGTCATCATAGATGCTATAATCGGACCCTGCATCACTACTAGCATTATCTTTTCTAGTCAATGGTATTGGAATACAAATAAGGTATGAGGAGTCACCCCCAGGTAATTTAAATCCAATACCATGGGTTCCCTTATACTTGGTCATTAAGATGGGCTCAAGCATTCCTTGTTGATGTATCCCCAGGCCTCTACCTTCATAAGCTAGGTGATCCATAATTTGGTTAGGAATAGGATATTTTTCACTTTGGTAACAATCAATTAACTCATCAGTATAAAGCCACAAATCATCTTTGGCTAAGGCATCATGTTCTAGGCTAGAGGCTAGTTTGAAAATAATAGACTTATTGAGATGAGATTTTCCCTTGGTTTGTCACTTCATGCAAGTAGTTTTGGCCTTGGTTCTCCCATAGGCTTTTGGATTTTATAGTAACTTAACAATGTGGAAGGAATCATGGGTACTATATTCTCTTATACCTTTGTCAGATATACAAAAGTGATTGGTATGTATGGTGGAGGCATAAATGAGGTAGAAACTAGGATGTTTGGGTCAATGTAATTGGCTTCTGGTCCTAATTCAATGGCTTTGGCTTTCTTGAATCTTCTTCTATCATATTTAGGCATATGGTTCAAGCTAAGATGATAGTTATAACTCTTGTACTCAACCTTGAGATGTTTATAATAATGATAAGGATGGAGATCAACTGGAATAGTCACTTCCATCCCCAAATGGGGAAATTTTATAAATTTATGTAATGTGGAAGGTATAGCCCTAATTTCATGGATATAGGGTCAGCCCAATAGAAAATTATAAGACAATTCTAGGTCTAAAACATGGTATAAAGTGTCATGGGTCAAAGGCCCAATGGCCACTAGAAAACTAATGGTACCTTTGTGATTCTTGTTCCTCATTTTCATACACCTTAATGACAATAGTATTTGGTTATAGGTCAGTCATTGTGTATCTAAGATGTTTGATCAACTTTAGAGACATAATGTTGAGGCCCAAACCATTATCTACAAGGATGCATTTAACTTTATGGTTTGTTAAACTAACCTTGATATACAATAGGTTATTATGTAATGGTCCCAAAGATGACACGTCACTTTGGTCAAAGGTAAGACATTAGCCAAGGGCCAAGTGTCCTACCATGACTTGAAATTTATCTAGCATGATGTCATTAGGTACAAGGGATTGGCTCAAGTATTAATTCAATATGTCTTTGTGGACGTAAGATTTCTACAATAAATTCATGATGGATATTTACGTAGGTGTCTTCTTTAGCTACTCCACAATGTCATAGGTCTTCCCTTTAGTTTTGGCAGTTGGTTCATTTTTGATAGGCATGAAAGTCTGAAGGTTCATATTCCTAGCATTTAGTTGCATTCCTTTGATAGTAATCTTGGCTCATCGAGTTGAAATTTCACAATCTTGATCTGATATAATACTTTGGTAATTGGTTGGAGATGTAATAGGGTATGGAATAGTAATTCTCAAGCAGTGTTGAGCCTAGATGCTAACATAATTCAAAGAAGAATTATTAGCATAAGGAGGTTGGTAGGCATTATTTGGTGAGGGTCTTGGTATATTGGTAGTTGGACAAGGGTTAATGGTAATGGTGATAACATGACTACCTGAAATGTGTCCTACAACATTTTTATAGGTATATGCAATGGCATGATGGCCTCTTTGGTTGGTTTGGTTAGTTTTCCCTTGGTTCTGACCATTTTGCTATTATTGTTGTGGTTGGTGTTATTATTGTTTTTATTGTTGATTTTGTGGTGGAGTTCTTTGTCATTGTTGTTGTTGTTATTGGTACTACTGCTAGTTTTTGTTATTTTTATGTTGGGGAAATAGATTCTAATAGACACCTAAGTTATGATTAGTCTTAGGAGCATGGGTATCTCATTGTATCTCTCCATTTTCCAACATATTCTTGATCAAATGCTTGAGTTGGATACACCAGATTATAGAATGTCATTTGACATGAGGTTACTCATAAAAAGCATGTTCTTTGTACCAATCAGGAAAATGAATTCCTTTAAGAAATGTCTTCAGCACAGGGCAAATTATCATATTTGCCTAAACCAATTTTTAGAATATAAACTCAATAGGCTCACTAAGGTCACTAAATTGTTTGGAAATAGGTGGTCTTATCTATGGAGGAGGGATAGAAATTGGGCTTGATTTTGTGGTTGTTGGTTTTATGGAAGCCTTGGTTGAATATATGGAGGTGGCAGTTGCTAAATGGGTGAAGGTAAATAGATAGTTGGTGTTTGCACTATTTGTACATGACGTGATTTAGTGACCCCATTACCAACAACATTCTTGTTGCTATTATAGGCCTTTGATATTTCATTATTATTAGGTTGGGGTGGTGTTGAAGTTGATATTTGAATAGGGTTCTAATTTTGGTTATGGCTTTGATTTTGGTTATGATGGCCTTGATGTTATTTTTGGCTCTAGTTGGAAGAAGATAGCTTGATGATCCCTTTGTTAACAATGGATTTCTCAATCTATATCCCTTTCTTAATAACCTATTCAAATGTATGAGCACATTGCAGCTCAATATGGTAAGATATCTCATTATGTAGGCTCCTAGAAAATATCACAGCCAATTGCTTATCTAGAAAATTATGAGTGAATTGACTCACTAGTGTTCTCCACCATTACAGGTAAGTAATGAAGCTTTCACCATTTTCCTATTCTACTTAGCCTAAATCTAGAAATGTAATCTCATGCTCAAGATTATATGATAAATGCTATATGAACTTATCTGACAGGGCATGAAAGTCTGATACAAAATTCTTTGGTAATTTCAAAAGCCATTCTAAGGCTTATCCAGCTAGACTTTTTAGAAAGAGTAAAAAAAATATATGTCACTATATGCCACTGGTTGGAAAATAACAAATAATTCTTTAAGATGCTCTTTGGGGTTACCTTTGCCATTGATTTATCAAATTTGGGCTCATAATCTGATAGCAATGGTATTTAAAGATAATCCATGTTGAATGGAAACAAGCATATTTCATCTAGCTTGAATTTCTTTGTTTTCTTTCTAGTCTGAATGGCTTAAATTACATCCTTGATTTGCTACAACTCTTGGGCAAGGAAGTTGGCTAGGGTTGCCTATTGTTGTTGGGGTTATATATTTAAAGGTAAATTACTTTAACTTGTGTGTGTAGGAATGGCATACTATGGAATGTTGGTCAGATTAGTCAAACGACTAGGTATACGTGTCCATGTTTAGGATTGTATTGTTGATATGGAATACATTGTTGTTGGAAGACATTCTAGCTAGGGTTGGATACATATCCTTGATTGGTAAACTATGTTTGTGGTAATGATATTTTGCTAGGTGGGATATGTTAGTATTATTAGGTTTAGGTGGGAACTTATTGTCTACTTGTCGAACCCTATTGTATAAAAGGAATATGTTGTTGACTAGAACCCTGTGGTTGAAGGTGTTCAAAGTGGGATCCTTGTTGTATTTTCAATACCTATTGGGTGAAAGGAAACTATTACCTAACACTTGGTATCTATTGTACATTAGAACCTTGTTGTTGATGAAAAACTTGTTGTTAGATAGGCACTTGTTAGAGGTTTGACATCTATTGTTGTTGACCAGCTAACACTTTTTGATGAATAGAAACACATTATGGATTAGGCAACATTTGTGATTATTGAGGTATATTAGTTTGTGCTTGTTATGTTGGGATATTTGTTGCCACTTATTGAGGTGGTGGAGTGTTCTGTACTTGTTGAGGTGGTAAGTTAGTCTCTTATTGGCTCATTGCCTTGGTTGCATATTTGAGGAAGCAACTAGTTGAGTAATGGAGGTTATTTGTTATGTTTGGGAAATAGGTGTACCTATCCCTTGTTGTTTTAAACCACTTGAGTTATTGGTTGGAAGAATCTGCTATGGGTTATTTAATGGTATATTAGACCCATTTTAGTTTATATTAGATTGCACTTGTGTGCTATCCATGATGTTTTGAGTGAGGTATTCCATTTGAGAGGAAGTTTATTTTGTCACAATGGGGACATTATACATGTCACCAACCAATGTACTTTGGCTAAAGGGGTCTATGTTTTGGTTTATATAGCCCAAGGAATCTATTTGTGGCCTTGTTAATGGAACTAGCTCTATAAGTGGCATGTTTGAAATAGCCATTGTATTAAATTTGTGAGCTAGGTTAAGGTAATTTTGGTACACAATTGATCATCCATATGACCTTTCCTTTCCCAAGCATACTTTGGCTCTGTTATAGGCACTTGCACTAAATATTGATTGTAACTAGTTGATACCTGTTCAAACTATTACTTTTAAAGCACATTACTAGGAGTTCTAATCAAACTAGTCAAACTTTCATGTGGAAATTCTAGTGGGAATTTGACTCCTACTTCTACTGTTCCAACTAAAATTTCATCTTTGTTCTCTAATAAATGGTGATCAACAATTATGGATCATAACTTTTTTGTGTTGGTGTTATTACATAGTAGGGCTCTTGTTGTTGGCTTTATTTGGCAATAGGCATTACTTGAGCAAGGTATTGTGATGTTTACTCTTGTTCTTCATTGGGATAAGATGGTGCACTCATGAAATATGCATTAGTGGATCTAACCTTTATTCAACATATGGAATATTATAATATGGATAGGGATCCATCTCATAGGCTATAACATCACCATATCGCTCTTAGACAAAGGGGTCACTAGTGATAAAGTTCTCATAGTCCAAATTGTACATAGTCTCGCTACATGTATAACAAGGAATGTTTGGATCTATGACTAGGTCTCTTAAAAAACAAGGTCTAAAAATGGTAAGCAATTGAGGTCTAAAATAAACAACCTTTAGCTCTATAAAAAGAGGCCCAAAGGGTAAAACAACTAAACTAGGTCTATGACAAAGGTAAAATAAAAACATGAAACTAGTCTAATAGAGGTATTGATTGCCCAAAGGCAATTATAATTAAAAGTAACACAAAAACTAAAAATCATTCTATGGCTAAGGTATTGATTTACCCAAAGATGGTTATAATCAATGGCAAAAGTGTATAGACAAGGTAAAACAATCATGCACTATTTTTAAAGGATAATAATGATTTGCCCAAAGGTGTTTATAATCGTTAACATGGAAAAATAAGGCTAGACTTAAAAATAAAGGTCGACCTAAACAAAAACTTGAAAATAATCTAAAATAAGGCAATTAGCTTGGATAAACTCGATAAACAACTTAGAAAATAACCTATTGCTAAGGTAACTGGCTTGAAAGAGACTTGACAGTTGGCTCACAAAGGTTCGATATTTGATTCACAAGAGACTCTTTGATAATGAAACTAAGACATTTTGAAACTCAACACAACAAACTCTTAAATAAAATGCATGACAACAAACTCAGCTCAAAGGATGCTAAAACAAGGCACAAGACAACAAATAACTGCTAAGTCTAGGCAAGGGGTCTTTAAGGCAAATAAGAAATCGATCCAAGTAACACAATCCAAATGTAAAAGGTAGACTACCTAAACCCAAATTAGATGAGGCTTTGGCATAAACCTGATTAGTTTAGGATTTGTACTTCAAAAGATTGAATTTCAAATTTAATACAAAAATACTCATATTTTCTAAGACAAATAGGCTAGACCAAAAATGGGCAATGTCACCGTGCATTTGAAACAAAAAGTATAACAATGGTTTTGGAACTTGGTTTCAAATATGACAAATGTTATGGATTAATTTGGATAGCATAAAAATGCTCCTTTAAAAAAATGGTATAGCGTAACGACACTCTGTTTAAATAAGTGACACAAATAGTTTTGGAATAAAAATCTAATGCAAGAATGTGGAATAAAAATGGGAAAAGTAACACCTCTTAAGTCAAAGTGGTGTGAAAACATGTGATGGTTATGACTCATTTTGACTCGATAATATAAACAAACAATTTTAGTCTAAAACACACATGTAAATCAAATAAAATAGAAATAACACTAATGACTCATCCTATCCCTAAAACTGACAAGGTATGTATAGCTTCTACCAAAGTTTCCATCGATATACCAATGATCAAAAGGAATCAAGTGTTAATCCAAAAATTAAAAAACATGTGTAGGTAGAGTTTTTAATCCCCCCACTATCTCTCAAGCATTGATACATGGCATAAACTTAGAGTGAGGAACACTCACCATTTGTTAAGAGGTTCCACAACAAGTGGGGTTGACTAAAATCTATAAGTTTCAAAACACACTAAATGGTCCCAAGTGGGGCTAACACAAGGTGCATCACATCAATTAGGTTCAAACTTGCTAACTTACTATGAAAAAGTTTATTCCTTTACATAATGACTTTAGTCATGTACTACTTAGTGAAGTTTGATGTTTATCATGAACTAACCTAGGTTTTTGTTAAGATTGGAAGGCTAACTACTCAACCCCAGATAATCCCACTATCACATGCCCAATTTATATACCCCACTGTAGATTGGGGTTGGTATGATGTGGGCAGATGAAGCCCTAGGTCAACACACCCATAAAAAACTTGTGAGAAGGCATTGTACTCCCACCCATAAGACAAATTTAAGAAAATAAATAAATGAAAATTGGAAAGACTGTAGAGATTGTTTCTGGGTCACCCAAGTCACTTGGAGCTTGGGGAGAGCATACACAACATTCTTTTTTATAAAACTAAATAAACAAGGCAATAAATAAAGCACTTTTGGTCACCCAATTTATTTATAGGGGATGGGGGAGAGCACACACAAAGTTTTTGGTTTGCCATAAATAAAGAATTTAATCTAAGAACTTTGAAACTAGTTAATAAACAAAGAACATACAAAAAGTGAAAAAGCTTTTAAGAGATATAACTAAGGTGGATGTTCTTTTTAAAGGCACATAATCAAATGTGAATGAATTTTTGACCCCTTGGCCTTGTTTACTCTTGTAAAAACTTGAAATGCTAAAAGACAAGCTTAGTTAGGTTAATTTTAAGCACTAAAACGAAAGTGTATGTGAGATTTAGAAGTGTTTAGGCCTCTCTTTCTCCACCTTGGTTTCTATAAAAATGTTAGGGGGTTATTTTGTCTTTAGGCCAAAAAGCAAATCAATAAACAAAATTCTATTTTCAACTTTTAGGTTTCTGAAAACACATAGCGAAGCTGCCATTTTTACAACAGAGCGAAGCCAACATTTCTAGTGAAGTCGTTATTTTCCCTATGAACACAAATAAATAGAAACTAGATTTTTTTGTGAAGTGTCACCAATTAGGTCTAACAAATTCAATAATTATAGGCTAAAATTTGGTGAAGTCATTGAAATCATTTGCAATTTTACCTGTCGAAGTCATTGTTTAACAAGGTCAATGTCACTATTTCTACTTGTCAAAGTTGTTGTTACATAGGTTGAATATATCATTTAAAAGTCACCATTTTTGCATAAATAAATATCATAAATATGGGATGGAAATGGAAAAGTCACCATTACATAGGGTGAAGTCACCAATTACAAAGAAAATAGAATGATAAGATTTTCAAGCATAGAACTCTAAACTTGAAGAATTAAATGCTCTTTTTAAGAAAAATGAAGGTTACACATCATTCTTCTTGGCCATATGGGATGCATAGTCCCACAAGGGATGCCATTATTTATCTTAGGAGTCTAAAGAGCACACACATGTTGATTAGTTCCTTATTAGTGAAGATACTAAAAATCCATGCATAATAATATAATGAAACTAGACACTTTTGCCTAAGAACTAGGGGGAGCATACTATAATGAAAAATATCATAAAATAGAAATAAAAACACACAAGAATTTTACCTCATTTACCAAAATTGATGTCCACTTATTGGCATAAGGATTTTCATGCTCAATCTATGACATTATAGACTCTTGTCAATGCTTCTCTATGTTGGTGGTAGTTCTCCAATGGTCACTTATGGCTTTACTTTACTTTAGCTTGGCTTGGTATGAAACTAGGTATCAAATGGGTATCATACCGTTACTTTCATTAGATTCTTGAATCCATTCTTATAGAATAACCTTACACACAAAAGTTTTTTTGGGTATAGTGAGGGCACTTGTATTTATATCTCTAAGAACTAACTCTAACCCTAAGGAGGTTAAGTTTAATTCTAACTTTGGTTGAGTCTAAAATAACCCAGGTTACCCCTGTTAATGGGTCTAATGTAAAGAGTAATATGGTTAAAATAAATAAAGAGGTTGAGTAGAATCCTCCACTCTCGAGTTGGTTCAAACTTAACTTCAACGGGGTGTCTCATGGAAATCTAGGTGCTTCCAAATCTAGGTGTATTATTAGAGATTGTAGTGGATCTCTAATAAGAGTAGCCTAAATAAACCTGAAACATGGTATGAATAATGAGGTTGAAGCTCAAGATTTGGCTTATGGCTTGGAATTATATTTATAATGTGGTATTTCTAGGATATAAATTGAAGGGGATTCACTTGTCATCCTTTTGACTTTAAATAAATTTGTCACTCCTTCTTAGAATATTAACAATATTCTTGCTAGTGCCTGGGAAAGTGTGAGGTCTTTTGAAGAATGGGAAGGTATCCATTGCTATAGAAAGGCCAACTTGACAGTTGAATTTTTGGCTAACTATGGTATTGAGCAATTTTTTTGTATATTGTGGATAATGTTATAGGGGCTTGGGAAGGTTTTATGGGGTTTTTAAATGCATTATTTGAAATCTAAGCTTTGTTTGGGGGCCATCATGGTTTGGTTAGGTGTTTGAGTTGTGGAGGTGGTGGCAGTTCTTAAGAATGTGGTATTGATGGAACATGGATATGGCAACTTATTTTGCGAGGCTTCCTTGCATCCTTATTTATTCTTTGATTGGCTTTCAAATTTAGGTATGTTTGCATCCTTTCAACATTCCTACAGAGAGATGGATTCAAGATTAGCTTCGGTGCTTGGTTTACCTATAATTTTAGGAGGGATTAGTATAAGGGAGATGGATTTTTATGGGTTTGCATCCAATGCTTGGTTGAAGAAGATTTTATGGGTTCCTACAGGTGAAGTTTTGTATGCCATTTGTTTTACTTTGGGCAAAGAATTTTTAGGAAGCAACATGTTCAATAGGGTCAATTCAGATGTGGTGGCTCTCTTTATTTCTAATCTTTTGGTAGTTGTGGAGGACAAAGCTTTGGTGAAGTAAATGTTAGCCTTTTTTGTGGTACCCTTACATAAGCCTGGCCTTGATGAGAAAGTTGAAGATTTCAATGCCAGTCCCTTTCAAGTGCTACCTTTCTCAGGTAACCATGGGTTTGGTTTTATTCCCATTATGGTCTTTAGATATCTTGAGTCTAGATTTGTTAGCCTAGTGGATTATGTCAAGGACTTAGAGAAAAAAATGTGTCACCCTCTCGATCTCAATGGTTTGTTTATGGTTTCCCCCCATGGGCAGAGGTGAGATGTCTAATCGTAGTCCTTGAATTGTAGAAAGAAATGCATAAATGTTAGGAGAGGTTAGAGGCTATTAGTTTCCTAAGATAAATGGTTTAAAACCCTAGCAAGAAGTTTCCAACCTGGTTCCCACATGTTCAATGTGTCACTATCACCTCGATGATGTGTAACCATCTCCTGAGCAACAAAAATCCCCATTCTATTGGTGGCAGCAAAATGGAGTCCCAGGAGCATGATGATGGTCAATCTCATTCTGGTGTGAAGTTAGAAAGTCATGATAATGTTTTTGTTTAATTGGGTAACCCATTCTCGTGTATGGTGATGTTTTTGGTCCTTTGCCTTGTTGTGGGTTGTTTTGCTTGGTCTATATGTAGTTTTTTATTTTTTGACACATGGTGGCCTTGTTTCCCCCTAGAACTCTTCTTAAAATGATAATTGTAAAGGTTGGGTTTTTTTAATGTTTATGTATATCTTATTGATATTAATATAGGGTAGGGGACCCATCAACCCTAGTGCTTATCCAAAAAAAAAAACTTAGGTTGAGTCAGGCTAACTTGAGGTTGGGTCAAAGCACTCATGAAGTCTTAACAACTCATTTTTAGATATTTATAAGCCATGGCAACTCACTTTAGATATTTGTGAGGTTATGACTCACCTTTTTGGAATGTTTAAGAATTAATAAATCACTTTATTAGTTCATTTTATCTTGAATTCATATTTGGCTAAAAATTCCTTTTCTGATAAATGAAATTCACTAATTCAACTTAAAATTTTTACTTAGGCAAGTTAATTTTGATTTACTTTATAATTAATCTTAGTGCTTTTTGGATGTTAGCAATTATTTTAAATGTTTTGTGTATACACCTTAAATTGTTCAAGCAAACATACATACTATATCTTTTCACAGTCCTTTTACAAGAGACTCTGACTGGAGAATATGAGCTTTTATTCACATTTAGCCATGTCCTTTTATTTGATTTGTCTTGGTCTTACTACATTCCCTAGACATCATTTTACTTATCCCTAGTCATTTACGGCTTTCTAGACTTAACCCTTTTAGACCCAGGTACATCTTTTAGGTCGAGACCCATCGCCCTAGGTCCCACACCCCCTAGACAATAGTACCCAAATAGGACTATAGTGCTAAAACCCAAGGTGTCTAGTTTCTGGCATTGTTATCCAAGTATAAATTTGGTCCCAATGATAAGTTTCTTTCATAGGATGAGTCTTACCCTTTTCTTTGCTTTGTTCCTAAGTTTTCCCCATGTTGGCCAAATGTGAATAAAGCTCCCAAATTTAAAATATTGAGTCTCCTATACAAAGGACTACACAAGGCATTTTATATCTAGCACTTATTATTTTGGCATATTAGACATAATAAAATCAATCAATAATATAGCTCAAATTTTATGCATTACACATATATTTGCATGCTTGATCAAGGAAGGGCATAGTTAAAATTCATTCTTACATCATTCGTATTTGTTGATTATGCATGTTGCCTAAGGGAGAACTACATCAGATCTAAGACCCTTAGTTTGAGGGTTAATATAGGTAGTAGTCAAAACAACATGGGTTCTTGATTATGTAATATTTCTTCCCCTAATCTAATTTTTCCCCCTTGTGATTTGATTTTCTTTGTTGTTTCTATGTATGTAGACTAATATAGCTATTAAAGATTAAAACAAACCTACAACAAGCTCCAATGACTTTCAGAACCTAAAATTTGGTACACAGGGTCATACTGAGCAGACAAACAAAACCTAGAAAGATTTTAGCCTCAAGACAACATCATTGGGAAATGACTATAGAATTAGACACCAAGGTGTCCTATTTCTAGCACTCTTGTCCAATAAAAAAATAGAGACTAGATCTAGAATTCAGACACTACCCTAGTCTTACTCCTCCAATTCCAGATTTAGAATCATCAGTTTTAGCATAAAACAAGCTAAGTTAATCTTTCTTTGTCTTCTCTTTCCTATGTAAGTTAAGTTGATCAAATTAGCATAAACTTATATTTTACTACATAAAACCAAAATTCTCCTCATATTCTAAACCTTTATTACATAGGAATTAAACACCTAATTTCCTAAAATAATAAAACATTTGATGAATCCAACTTACTTCGAACAAACCTAAAACCCTAAATACACTTAGGGTTTTTCCTTCATATCTTGTGCAAAAATTTAATTTTCAAAATTCTAATTTTGTATTAATTTTTGTACATTTATCCTATTCAAAAATATTTTTAGAATTCAAAATTATTGCATAATTTTCAAAAATTCTAAAACCCTAGTTCAAAACCCTAGATTTCAAAACTAGGTCATCAAACAACAAGCCTTGCCTTCTTGCTAATTTTAGAAAACTATTTTGGAATTTTTGCAAATCAATTACCTTGTCAAAAATTATTTCAAATTTCAAAATTAGTAGTTTTTTGTGCAAAAATTTAAATTCCAAAATTCTAAATTTTATATAAAATTTTGTGCATTTATCCTATTTCCAATAATTTTTAGAATTTAAAATTATTACATAAATTTCAAAAATTCTAAAACCCTAGTTCAAAACCCTAGATTTCTAAATTAGGTCCTCAAACCTCAAAATTCCCTCCCTTACAATTTTTATAAAAATATTTTGAATTTATTAAAAATTGTTTGGGTCATCAAAAGTAATTTTCAAAATTCAATGTTAGTAGTTCTTTCTACATTTATTTTCCTCATAGTTCTTTTCAAAATTCTCTCTGGTGAGAAAATGACCACTAAGGCAATTCCTCCTTCTCATCCCATAGATCAGTTTCTAAAATTTTCTTACAATTATGACAATGATTGGATGAATTTACAAAATTGCACATTAGCTAAAACTATAGAAAATGATTTTATTTATAGTGAAGAAAATGATATTTTAGTAATGAAGGATATGATGACATACGTAATGATGAGGGTGAATCACAAATAGATGAATATATTGCTCTTAAACCCATCTCTTTAATTCCTTCTTCTAATGAAAACACTTTTGATAAATGGGAAAGATACTTCTCACCTCATTATCCTAGCCACAATATACAAAATACACAATTAATCATGTTCTTCCAAGTGAACCTCTTATTGGTGATGATTTACTTCCATGTGAACCTAATCTCTCTCTACCTTTTGCTACTACTATGTTCAAAATACAACAATATAGATGCAATAGAATCAAATTACCAAATCACAGTTCAAATGATGCATTATGTGTTCTTAACTCTACTCTTTCAAAAGAATGTTCAAATGAAAACTCTTCTACTCTCACTTCTCATGTTGAAAATGAATAAAATGCATATACTCCATCCATGGATATCATAGATACACATGATATTCCAAATTCCAATGATAACTTATTGCATATTAGAAAGAAATTAACTCTTTCTCTTACACCTCTCCCTAGCAATGATGGAAGTGATGATGAATATGATAGTGAACATGCAAATGAATATGAGAATGAAAGTGAATATAAAAATGATACTTCAAATTATTCTATTTCAAATGAAAAAAATGTAGATTGTGATAATGCATGGAATAATGATGACTGCTATGCATATAGTGAAGAAGAAAATGCATCTCATGCTCTAAACCTTCTGTCACTCCTCTCAAACTTAATGCAATTCCAAATGATGTTTCTACTTCTATTAATGATTCTATGTCAAATGATGCACATGTTAATGCTAATAACACATCTACTAAATTAGAATGTGATTCATTAAAACATAAAGATACCAATGAATCTCCCAAGCCAGTCCTCACTAAAATAGAACCTAGTTCTCACTCCTCGCCTAAAGAGAACAATAGCCCACATCCCTCTAGTAAGGTCCAAGTTACCATTACTCTAAAGGTTCAAGTGAGAACAACCCTTCTTTATGATCCACTTGCTAAATGTAGCATTCCCATGGTTAAAATTAACAATCAAATTCAATGATTAAATGAACCACTTCAAGATACTAATGTACTATCCCAGGAGATCATCTCTTTGATGAATGAAGTTGGTGAACTAAAACACCCAGTACATCTCCTTACCTTGGAAAATAAAGATTATAAATCTTGGATGGATGCCAATGATCTACATGATAACCTTGTTCCAAAGACATTCATAAAAGCTTCATTACCTAAGCATTCCAAACACCATCATTACCTCACTTTGATGGAATTGGAGATCCATTCACACATCTTTTGGACTTTTGGAAGGCTTTGCCACCTCATGCAAGCCCTTTGATTCTTCTCAAGTTGTTTCAACATACATTAGTGGGGGGAGCACAAAATTGGTTCTTTCATCTACTCCTCGTCGGTTCATTGCACACATATGATGACTTATACGAGGCATTTCTCATAAACTACATCATAAACATGGGCCCTCGTGTTACATATGAGAAACTTGCCACACCACATTAGAATTCTTTAGAGCCAGTCAACAAGTATATCTTATGATTCAAGGCCCATTTGTTAAGACTAATCTATAAACTAATAGATATAGAGATTTGGCATATCTTCATCAAGGGCCTTTGCCAACCTTTCCTCGAGCATCTACTATATTAGATAGAGCCTTATTTTAGACATTTGTGTTATATAGTTCTAACTTTGGAAAAGAAATTGAGATTAATTGAGGCAGATTCAATTGATCGGATCACTCTAGACTTCACAACATCTTTAGATACAACTCCTACCACTCAGTATCTACCATGTCCTAGACAAGACAAGATACCACAACAAAAAAACAACCATTTAAGACCAAAGAGCAAGTTTTCAAAACACAACCTATATTATGCATTATAGACAACAATAGTATAGTACCACTACAATTTGATTCAGAATAGAAAAACCCATCTATCATATTATCATCATTATTAGATAGGAGGTTAATCATATTACCTTCTATTCATTGATGAGATCCACATCTCTTACATATACAACCACATTAGCCTTTTTGTAATTATCATCGTATCCATGGACACAAAGATAATGACTATTTTGGACTCAAAGATTGCATTACTAGATGTGTTGATAATGGTATTATAACATTCACACAGGGGGCATAGAGATCTCCTCCATCATGTAACCCTAGACCTCATTCCTCCATGACTAAGTCATCTTAGGACATTCCTTTACATGAATCATCGATCACTCATCGTGAAAATAATAGAGGTTTTAGGATAGAAACTCACAGGAGATCTTCTATTCCAACTATTTAGAAAGTTTAAAAACTAGTACAATACAAACAACCCACATATATCAGTGTAGTTTATGGTATACACAATGTGTTTCCATATACATATCTAGTAGAGTCACAAACATTGCAATAGAGTACTATTCCAGAAAGATATTCATTACAATCAAGTTTTCAGGGTCCTATCTCACGTAGCAATCCACTATGATTAAGACTAGTTGAACCCACATTACAGAGTAATACTTCAGAGAGATATTCATTATAGATAAGTTTTGAGGGTCCTATCTCATATAAAAATCAATTATGATTAAGATTAAATGAGACGTTAACACATGTTTTAGCTCCATCTCAACATATTGCACATTCATATACATCACATCAGAGGCCATAGGGTATTCGATTATAGACATATGAGTTTTCTTCATACCAAACATTATCAGCTACAAAGCAC
>JARHVA010000399.1:3682500-3740000 GCA_037957365.1 Torreya grandis
TGCATGCCTCAACCATACCCATGTTATAGGAGGAACATCTTGTCGAACTCCAAACTACCTAGTCATGCACTCATATTGAAAGCACTCATAAAATCCAAGCCAATGATCATGTAACCAAAAATTGACCCTCATATACTATAGTTGTTCTCCATCTTCAGGCCATCCAAGGAATCCTCTATAGGGCCTCTATATGATATCTTGGGCCACCAATCTATCTAGCATCCTCTTATAGTATCACTAACTACACTATCACTATCACTACCTCGATGATATACTCCTGTGGGCACCCCGATAAAGTATTTAGATGCATAATCAATGATAGCTACACCCATGTCATCTTGCAAGGTCACCTGTCACCCACTAATCGATAAATGTAGAATATGATATACATCTTATAGAGTAACAATAATCTCTCTAGTAGGAAGCTAAAATGTATAGGTATTAGCATTCCACCTCTCACATAAGGTGGTAATCATGTACCTATCCCATTGCACCATACCCAGGTCATAGGCATGACCCAATCTAGCCCTATCCATAACAACATGATCATTAGTAGACAATGGTAACATGCTCAGTGTCTCCATCACCTGACTTCTATGGAACTTTCTCATCCACACCCCACCCTACAAAAACACCAAAAAGTAATATATATATATATATATATATATATATATATATATATATATATATATATATATATATATATTAGACAAGCATGCCAAGTAAACAACTAAGTGATACAAATAACATATGACAAATCAGAATCTTAGAAACTCATCCACAATGGATAATAGCACTACAAAAGGACACTATCACTAGACAAAAATGTCAAAACTTGTACAATGACACTACGTACTAGAAAATAGTGCTGACCGTAGGACAAGAGCACTAAAACTAGCCAAACCTCTTTTAGACCACCTAAAACAGCTCAAAAATGACCAAAATAGGCATCTAAATAGGTAAAAATCAAGTAACCAACTTACTCACCAGGCTAATCTCCCCATCAACCTCAATTTGGGCTACCAACTACTCAAAATGGGTCATGAAAGGTGCTCATCTCCTCGGCATCTTGAACTTCAGATCTCCAATATCTCAAACTTGTCACTACAGAAATGAACCCAAAGTCAATCCAAATTCCTATATCAAACAACTCTTCTATTCAAAAGCAAAACACTATTTTGCTCATATCTAGAGCCCCTTAGCTCTGTTTTACAAACCATTTTATTCCTCAAAATCTTAATGACAAGACCTTCAACATCACATAATCTTTAATCTTTAACTACATCATTTGTATACTACAGAATTCACACACCCTATACCTCTCTTATACCCAGACATACAAATCGGTTCCTACCAATCCACACTTGTTCAAATTTTAAACCAATTGGTCCCCACCAATAAATATTCATTTAAAACATCCAAGCAACCTAGCCTATTCAAACAATCAATCAAAGACACATTTCACTCTTAGTAATTCAATTTCACCAATTCAACAATAGACTCTCAATCAATTCAAACTATACCAACCTAGTTCCTATACATTTTTCCACTAGTCATCACTTTTGACTCAACCTCCTCTATCACAAGATCTCATCCCTCTCCTCCAAAATGGGGCATCATTCATACTATTCCTATTTATACACTTATCCATCACACCTATCCACTCTCATAGATGGACACACCATGGTTCTCACACCTCTAGTAGTTGAATTATCAGATTCAACTCAGATCGATCAAAACATATAGTGATTTAGACTACATGGGTCACTTAGCATGGTTTTTACACCTCTAGTATTTAGACTATTAGCATTACTTAATTTAGATTGGTCTAGATTATACAGTGGTTCAGAGTATATGGGTCACTTAGCATTACTCAATTTAGATTGGTCAAGATTATATACTGGTTCAGACTACATGGGTCACTTAGTATTTTTTAGCTCAAATTGGTCAAGATTATACAATGGTTTAGATTACGTTGGGTCACTCAACATTACTCAAAACATTAGAGGGATACACCTTCAATTTATAGATATATAGACTATCAAAATACCAGATTTGGGGGCATGTACATTACTACACACCTCACACGTATAACATGACATAGTTATAGACCAAATAACAGAGTATAGGCATAGTGCAAAGCACATTATTTTGATGTCTAATTTTTTACATGGGACATGACATGATATATCATATCACATGTAGTTATACATATTTATAGATTATCTAGATGCATCACTACATACTAGATTTGAGGGCATGGCACAAATGTTCATATCCTTCATCTTTCAAGATTATACAGATTAAGATGGTAGGACACACCATCTTCTTCTCACACATTTACTATTATTTTTAGTTTACACCCAATAATTACTCAGGTGGTCACTAGGTTGGACTGTACGATCATCTACAGTGATTGGTCCATAGTATTACTCAGACTCAGACCTGGGAGTTTGTGTGGGACAAAGGACATACATTAGTTTTGGACCTCTAAGCACTTCTCAAATCCAATTTAGATTATTCAAATTTAGTATAAGGGGGAATCTATTACAAGGATTGTTTCTTTCTCTAATCACTATTCATATTCAGTACAGGTGGCATCCATTATAGGAATTTCTTCTTTCTCCAAGCACTATTTTAATTCAATATAGGGGGCATCCATTATAGGGATTCCTTCTTTCTCCAAGCACTATTTTGATTTAGTACAGGGGGCATCCATTACATGGATTTATTTCTTTCTCTAAGCACTATTTTAGTTCTTCATCCACTTCCCTAGCTAAGAATTTGGACCCTTTTTAGCACACTTATCTTCACACAGGTAAGTTCAGGTACGCATCTCCTTTCTTTCTTTTACTCTAGTACTTCATTTCATTGCATCACTAGATTAAAAGGGGGTAAATGTATACACCCTAAATTGGTCAATAAAACACATATATTATGTCTTTTCATAGTCCTTTTATAGGAGACTCTGACTAGAGAATATGAGCTTTTATTCACATTTAGCCATGTCCTTTTATCTGATTTGTCTTGGTCTTACTGCATTCCCTAGATATCATTTTGCTTTTCCCTGATTATCCATAGATTTTTAAACTTAACCCTTTCAGACCTAGGTACATCTTTTAGTTCCAAACCCATCCCCTAAAGTCCCACACCCCCTAGACAATAATGCCCAAATAGGACTACAATGTTGAAACCCAGAGTGTCCAGTTTTTGGCACTAATGTCCAAGTGTAAATTTGGTCTCAATGGTCAATTTCTTCGATAGGATGAGTCTTAAAATTTTATTTGATTCATTTATAATTTTTCCCCATGTTAGCCAAATTCCAATAAAGATCCTAAATTATAAATAATGAGTCTCTTATACAAAGGACTACACAAGCCATTTTATATCTAACACTTACTATTTTGACACATTAGACATAACAAAATCAATCAATAGTATAGCTCAACTTTTCTATATCACATAGATTTGCATGCTTGATTAAGGAAGGGACTAGGAAAAATTCATTCTTGCATCAATTTTCCATGTTGATTATGCACATTCCCTAAGGGAGAACTACATCAGATCTAAGACCCTTAGTTTGAGGGTTAATGTAGGCAACAATCAGAACATTAGGGGTCCTTGATTGGGCGATCATTCTTCCCCTAACCTAAATTTCCCCCCTTGTGCTTTGGTTTTCTTTTTTTTTTTCCATGTATTCAAACTAATATAGTTAATAAATATTGAAACAAACCTAAAATAATCTCCAATGATTTCCAAGACTTAAAATTTGGTACACAGGGTCATACTGATTAGATAAACAAAACCCAAAAAGCTTTTAGCCTCAGGACAATAGTGCTAAGAAAAGACTATAGCATTAGACACCAGGGTGTCTTATTTTTAGTGCTCTTATCCAATAAAAAAATAGAGACTAGATCTAGAATTCAGACACTGTCCCAGTCCTACTCCTCTAATTCTAGATTCAGAATCATCAGTTTCAACATAAAACTAGCTAAGTTAATCTTTCTTTGTCTTCTCTTTCCTATGTAAGTTAAGTTGATCAAATTAGCATAAACCTTTATTTTACTACATGAAACTAGAATTCTTCCCATATTATAGACGTTTATTACTTAGGAAATAAATACCTAATTTCCTAAAATAATAAAACATTTTGCATTAATAGCTCAACAAGCCAAGAATGTCAAATTACAAGGTCATAATTTGATTAGGGTTAAAATCAAACCAAGTTATTGATGCATACAGAGTGATACCCCAAATAAGTAAGTGTCACCATGTTTCTAAGTAATTAAATCCCTTACATGGATGAATTTGGGTATTCAGGTGATTTATAGTCTTAAATTGCATCATTTGCTAGAAATTCATTTGAATCCTTGTTTAGGCATGAAAGTGGCCGAAACTGAGTGTCTACAAGAATAATACAAAAAGACTTAGTTGTTTATTCTCTATGATCCACCTACATGAAACTAAATAGAAGTTGAAATTGATCAACATATATATATTTTTTCAAGCACCATAGAAACTAGAAGTGAAACTGTTAAGGGACAAGAATGTCTAAGAGGGGACAAGATTGACTAGCAGTATTGTCCTCTATTGATTAATTATGTCCTTTATTGTTTAATTTTTTTCTCTACTAGAAAATATGAAAATTAGGGCATGATCATCTATGTTTTCTTAAGATATGCCCATATGCATAAAATTAACCTTTGGATGCATGCAAAATACCTAAAAATAACTTCTTCAAAGTTGAAACCCTAATAAGGCTTGCACTAGCTAAGAATCTACAAATATAAAATAAGGGAGTGTAATGGGATAAGTTAGCTCCAATCACACTCATGGTGAGTGATCATTGCGTATATCCAATACTCCAAATAATGAAATCAAGTCCACATAGTTTTTCCACTTAGAGTGCTTTATGCAATTATGCTCCTTTGATTACATGTATACATCTATAGATGGCGTACATGCTTGATAATGCTTTTGCTCCAGACTGGATAAAATAGGCTCTTGACTTGGATAAGGATTGTTTCAAATGATTATAATCAGATTTGGGAAGAATAGGGAAGCTTTGCTCAGTGTGCCTAGTGTGTAATAGGGTAAGTTTGTCTCAATATTGAAATTACCAAGTGGTAGAATAGGGGATTTAGATGTGCCTTTATAGCAATCCAAAATGGGAAAATCTTATGCTACATGTCCTAAAAATACAAAATAACATATAAGGGAGGGTCTAAATTTAAAAAGTGACTGTAATTGGGATAAAGGACGTGATCGAACCATAGGAGATGAAACTGACAGTCACTATTGTCCCCTTACTGACCAATATTATCCTGAAGGGAAATATGTGAATTTTAGGATATGTGGTGTCTGTACAAATACATATAGAAGTTTTTAGTAATTTAAAACTTTTTTGTAGGTGTAAAATAACAACTTAGTAAGGGATAGGTCTATATAGGTGTTTAGGATTGAGTGAAGTGGTGATATAGGTCTAGATTAAGTGTTTAAGGTAATTAAAGTGAAATTAGGCCAAATCTGATATTACCAAGTATTCATGACCAAATTTGAGTGACTATAGTAGGCCTAAAATATAAACCATTAGTACATGTGGCATAATATATATAAATGTAAAATATAGGGATGCACTCTTACCCCAAACATATGCATGTTATATATCATGCCAGGGTAGGCAAAAACATGAAAACATTTACATGATATGGATCATGAAAAAGTAAATAGAATCTATGACACATACTGATATATTACCAAATAAATATCAATGTAATAAAAACTTAAAGTACAAGGACTCAAATGTAAAAGGAAATGTGATCATAAAAAAACATTGAGATATAAAAGTAATAAATTCTTGAGGATAAAAAATAAAAAAGAAATGACAGAAGATTGAGAATCAATAAAAAAAAGTAACAACCATAGGTAAATGGAAAATATAAAACATATATCAATTAAATAAATCATAGACAAATAAATGACAATTCAAAACATAAAAAAGAGTATCAAACATATACTAACATGATAAGAGGTAAGGTTCAAATATGGAACCATAGTGTTTTAACAATTTAGGGTTTAGCTTATGTAAATCCTAAGTTAGATTAAAGGGTTGAGTAGTCTAAATTAGTGACATAATATTCATAAAATAACCACTACTTTGTTATAGAATTTGACTTGCTTTGAATTTCTAAAAATATCAATAAATATGTGTAAATAGAGACTTATCTAAAAAATAGTTATCACGGAAGATCATGGTGCTGAAAACTAGGTTATAGATAGGTATGAGTGTTATAAACAAGGTCCTTGGGTTAGATTCTTCGTTGGATAGTAGTGCCCCACCTAGATAGTAGTGCCATGTTGCTCTAGTGTCCTAAAAATGGAGCTAGTATCCTCTTTGTAGGATTGTTCCTAATTTATGGGAGCACCTGTGCTTGTGTTTTTGGGTTTTGTTCTTGTGTACATGAAATTTGGAACTCTGTATTATGCCTATAATATCTAATTTAAGTTAAAAACCCTAATCCTCATTACAAGTATGGCATGGGTTGAAAATGTGTGTTCAATAGTAGGATAGGCTAGACATTCTCAACACCCTATTGTGAAGAGAGCTACCTATATACTAATACTTTAAGGAAGGATCAAGCTTGATGTAGTTCTCCCACCTAGTGCTTGGTGTAAGTGAAAGTGAATGCTAGAATGATAGTGGTATTGAATTCCTTGAGTGTGCTTGAGATTGAAAATATTTAAAATTTGGGCTTAGGGTAGTTGTAGATGGTAGTATGCAAAAGTAGGGCAGAATAGGGATTAATAACCTTGATTTTTCTCAACTTGTTTCTTGTTTAAATAGGCTTTTTGCATCTATTTTCCATCTAGTGAATATAAGTCTAATAGTCTTATATTTATAAAGTTTCATAGCTTGTGAGAATAATAAAATGTGTTTGGGCTGAACTTAGGAGGGGTAAACATTTGAAAATATATTCATTTGAGAGAGTAAAGGCAAGGGACACTAGTACCATCTTGGGGACACTAGCGCCATGTAGATCTAGCATCCTTAATGTGGCTCTAATGGCCACCTGGCAGGCTCTAGGCGCGAAGGGCTAAGATTTGTGAATGCAGGTTTGAGACTATTGTTTGGATAATTAAAGATGTTTGTGGTCCACACAGTGGTTAGAAAAGTGTGATAAAGGCTATACAATAGGTCTAGGGATAAGCTAGGAATAAGTTGTCTCAAACAACACTCTTAGCATCCAAATATCACTTTTAGGTGATTACATCCCCCCCTTTATGATATAAAGGCAACAAAGTGAAATGACTAGTATAAAGGAAAAATAAGTGTATTTAGACTTACCTAGGAAGTGAAACCCTTGTAGTTGAGTCTAACTATGTGAAGTTGGGTCTGTGTATGTGAAGCATGATTTAAAGCATGACCTATAATGAAATGTGCATAAATAAGTCCTTACTCAAGAAATATCAAAAGAAAAATGCTATACTGAATAGAATAACTAAGTAAATATAAGTAAAGAAATAGGAAATAAGAAAGGAATGAATACACCTCATTGGGTACGTGAACCAATGTATGAACCTAGTGATAACTTGTGTGTGTGCATGTACATAGTGATCAAATCATTGAATATCTTGGAATGAGATGATAGTTTTCTCAATCCTCATATGTGGGTGGCTCAAGAACTCAATCCAATTTTGACTCTATCATTTCCCACCCATGTTTGGTGGGTCATGACCTATGAATAACTTGGATTAGACTATAAGTCTATCTAACTGTCTCATGTGGGTGGCTTAAGAACTCAAATAGGCTATGAATCCATCATTGGCCACCCATGTGTAGTAGATACATATAAAACTAAACTATGCAAAGTCATGAAAGTATCTAACTAGGTATATCTAATTGTGTATGTTAGTTCCATGGACACTCGGGTACATTAGGTAGCTCTGGGACACTCAAGAATACCAACCACTATAGATGGAGTAAGGCATGAAACTGGTGACAACCTAAAATATTATAGCAAGTGTATGCAACATAGATAATGACATGAAGTTTACCATTCCATTTGATCAACCTATGTGTAATTGAGCATATGGAAACTATGTGTCATGCACATGCCCCCAATATGATATATGAGTATATTAATTCTATACTAAGTTGTAATAATAGTATATGTGTGTTTGAACTAAATGTAGGGATGACTATGCCATACATGATGCCCCAATCTGAGCGATTGGTATGAATCTGAGCTGAAATGAGTGTATCTAAGCAAAATCTAAACATAACTATCATACCTATAATTATATTTGTGAAAATCTATATTATACATGGTGTACTATTTTGGCTAATTTGAATGGCCCTAAGACTAGGGTGTCATGTCCCCTTTTTAGGTGACATCACTCAGAGTTGATGATTAGCCTATTATGCGACCTTCGTAGGCTGATTGGATGGATAGAGGGTCATGATGGAGATTGGCTTGGCTTTGATTTACAGAATTCCTATAGTTGGTTTTCATTCAGGATTTTTTAGACACACTTGGCCTGAGCTCCTATTATTTAGGGATATTTGACATGCAGCAGAGCACCCTTATTTTGGTATGGTCATGTGCAGAATCACTCCCTGATTCACTAGCTTCAGTCGGTTCAAGGATTCGACATGTATTGAGGGAGATATTAATATTTGATTGATTTAATCAAATATTAATTATTTAGCCTATTTTTATTAGAAACCCTAATTCTAATTTAAGAAACCCTAATTAGGGCAAGCATATCTTTTTGAGGGTATAAGGTTTCTCATGGAGGCCATTATTGATTATGCATTGATTATTGATTTTGATATTAAAGAATTCTTCTGTGAAGACTGAGCCAAGGGTTCCAGGATTCCATCTACATTGGAGAACGTCAAATCTTCAGTGTGTGCGATTTAGAGGCTATGAAATATCAGTTGATCTATTGCCAAATTGAGAGATAGCTTCATACAAAAGTTATCACAGAGGTTTATAGATTTGAGAGATAACTTCACACAGAAGTTATCACAGTATTTCAGGTATTTCTTTATTTAGTTTTTGATTTAATAAATTATACAGATAGAGATCTTCTGTATTAGAGCCACATATCTTCAGATCAGGGGTTGAAAATAGACAGGTTGTGCTTAATTGGTGACCGTACGAAGTCTATACAGGTCTGTACAGATCCATGTAGATACTAACCTTGGTAGACAGGGATCCCCAGTGACCGACATCGATCGATTGAAGACCGACGTCGACAGAGAAGGACCGACAGAGACCAACGTTAGCAGTATATCGACCGATGCCAGCGACTGTGTGTTCGACACAATAGGCTGAAACGTACCAAATCCATATTTCTTTCCTAGTTTGCAAATTACTCAGGCTATTAAGGCTGTACTTTCAATATTCTTTGTATACTTGATAGAGGACCTCTATTGTAAGCATATGAGCCCATAAATAAGAGATTATATTGTGATTTATTTATCTATTTGAAGATATTTTGTAGAAATATAGATAAGCAATTCAGAGCATTTGTTTTGGTATCCGAAGGGATATTACATAGGGATAGTAGATAGTAGTGCCATATGGCACTAGTGTCCCAATTTGGGTGCTAATGTTTATCTAGTCTAAGTTTTATGTGACTGAACTACTTTTTGAGTCCATATTTTTTCCTATCTTACCTGTGTTTGATTTCCTAAAACTAAGCTTGTGTGATGAAAATGATTTGTGAATAACACTATAGGATCCTTATCTCTATGACAAACCCCTATGAATTCCCCTTCTTTTGATGGGAATTATTGACCTATGCAATACCTATCCTCAAAATAAATAGCTCTATAAAATGTGTTAGCCAGAGCAATATGATAACTGCATGATATTCTAATACAATGTGCAAACATAACATCATAATGTAAGAGAATTTGAGCATAAGTATGTATGTTATATCTAGCATTGTACGAGGGTATCAAGATAAATGTAATCAATGTGTATAACAAAAAATTTAAGTAGTTACCTAGGGGATGGGGCATGATGTCCATCATGACACCCAAGTAAGAAGGGTAGATGTATGAGGTCCCTCATGGCATTGAGAACTAGTGTGTATAAAAAGCAAAAACAAATGTCATGGTGATGATGTAGGTAAGAAAACATACATATAAAACACATGAGGCATGTAAAATATACCAAGGGGCCACAATATAAGGTAAATGGGCACACGCCACTAAATCTAGGAATAAAAGACATACAAGGACATGTTCAAATGTCCACATACACAAGAAACAAGCAATTTGGTTCAAAGCCACATAAAAGGACATGTTCAAATGTCCCCATACAAAATTAGGAAAGCACACACAAGGAACATGGGCACATGTCCTAGGCATAAAATGAATAGAAGTGGAATAGAGTGAAAGAATAATGGCATATTCAAATGCCCTCAAATGGAAGAAGCATAGGAAATACAATCAAGTCTAAAATATGAAAACTAGAAATTAAATTATGTATCTATGTAGTACAAATCTATGTAAATGCTAGGATGTACATATGTAGAGTCTAACTAGTGATAGTCGACAAAAAATATAAACATGAGTAGCAATGATCAATATCAAGATATATCAATGCGTAAAATAAAATTTATAGAATGTAAGGATAGTACCTGGTAATAGAAACTATGTATGAGATGCCCCTGAGTGGGCAAATGTATCAAATGAATAAACTTGGATCAGTGTATATTGCACCAATGGATAGATGATAGCAAGTCTGGATCGATGTAGTGGACTAGAGTCCTGTATGTAATTTACAAGCACTTGATAAGAACAAGTGAAGCATATATGTATGATAAAATCAACAATTTTAAGATAGCTAGCATATGTAGTGTTTGGCAAATAGAATAAATGTAAACATAACAATGCATATAATCTATAAATTTTGTGTTTTATGAGTAATTTTTTGAATGCTTTTATGTTTTGACATGTTATATTGTTTTTGTATTTTTTGGATATGAGCTATTTATAAGAAAATGAAAATAAACTATGTAAAAGGAGAAAGAGTGAAAAAAGTATGTACAAGGAGTAAGAACCATACTAACCAATGAGTCTTATAGGAGACTCACTATCACTATGACCTATGTCAAATAAGAGAATTGTGATTGTGCACACTATGTAGAAGGTCAAATGTGATACCATAATCTATTATGTGCAGTAATCTATGTTTGTATCTACCTATGTAGTGATGTTATGTATCTATAGCACTAATTGTGATGTCTTGTGAACTACAGGGGTCTTAGGAACCCATCTAGTAAAATAAGAAGCTACATGTGATGTAAGTGCCTTGTGGTGAGAACCTTAAGAATCCAATGATATTAATCTTAGCATAAACTAAGTAAAGGGAGGTCCTTTATAATCTATGACATATCTTTGATGTGAGGGTCTCTCTAATAATGGTCTCTATGGGAGAGTATGCATACATGTCAATTTTATAGGAGTAGAAATCACCTGCACTAGTGGATCTACTAAACTCTATGATATATGCATAATAAAAATACTCTAAGCTATAATTGATAATTATGTAATATCTAGTAATGGTGTTGGAGCTGTAACTGATAATTAGGCTAGAATTGTAACTCGTAACTACGTTAGAACTGCTTGTGGGATAGGTAGATGATACTCATATGGGACATCCTCAACTTTGACCACTTGATTTTAATGTATGTAATTCAAGTGTTTTTGTATTGTATATGGTATGGCATGGAGCTATTGTAACCATGGCCTACCCAATAATATATCAAACACACTTACACTAGGTACTACTACAAACTAGGTGGCTTTGTGTGCTGGTCCAACCTGTAATGAAAGCATAATCTACATGATGGAGATCTGAACATGACCACTAAAATCAATGATGACTATGTCTACGGGGAATAAATTTTTCTCTGAGTACCCCAAATGCTTCAAAAATTTCATAGTGCACATGCTTATGTTTGACCCATTATCAACCATAACACTTTAGCTAGGATGATGATCTATGTATTTTCTTATGAAGAGTGAATTTAAATTTATATCATCATCGACAATCTCTACTCTAAGAATGTGATGAGTGGTCTAAGTGGCACTATAACATGGTACATGCCAATAATGTTATGCAATGGATGTGCCTCTTCTATAATTGTATGATATGAAGCTAGTGGTGGATGTACTTGGTATATTTAGTGAACACCTGATGTGCCCCTACATAATTCATTATGTGCTTTGGAAATGGATCTAAGAATATCTTAAGTGGCTTAGCTTTGATTTTTTATGCTTTCAGTGGCCTCAGTCAGATCTTGTATCTTGTGCTTTAAGCTTATGCATCTATTTGTTGTGTGGCTTGGTGCCTTGTGATACTCATAGAATACATTATAATCATAGTTATTTGAAAGAGGCCATGTCATATCAACCTCCTTAATGAGAGGGAGAGATATAATATTGCATTCTAAGAGCCACTATAAAACCCATGCTGGTGACTTTAGAAGGATAGTGAAGATTCGGTGCTGAGGAACAAATATAACCAATCTAGGAGATGACTCAAAAGCTACATTGACTATGGCCTTTTGATCACTCTTGTTCTTAGTGGACCTTACCTTATATGGAAGCTTTTTTGAACTCTTAATAGTTGATTCTGATCCATTGGTATACTTGAGTTTGCCCATTGATAAGAGCTTAACCTCTTTTTATTTGACTGTGTGGCACAAATATGTAAATGTAGAAAATTTATTGAATAAGATAGCTTTGTGTAATGTTGGTAAGAGAATTTGTTTAAATATGTCTTGAAGCTCTCTATCTGCCATGGGGATATTCAATTTGTCTAAGATAGTCTTGTATCATAAGACATAATCTGTGATAGGCTCATTTGACTTTTGTTTCAATTGTGTCATTTGTGTGTATGATATATTATCACTGATGTTGATGGAGAAATGTGCTAGAAACATGTTGGCCAAAGGATTAAATGTTATAATAGATTGATTTTTTAAATTATAAAACCATTTAAGGGAATAATCCTTTAAACCATATGGAAACAAATTCATGAGAAGTCAATCATTGGACACACAATCCAAACATGCTATGTGAAAAGCTTTGAGATGATGCTTTGGGTCACCTTTGCCATCATATAATGTAAGCTTAGGTGCCAAAAAAATAGGTGGCAAGGGAGTTACTACTATGTTATGTGCCAAAGGTGTATTTAAGAGAATATTATAATCTAAGGTATGTGATGTCTTAGTGGCTCCCTTCTCAATATGTAACACCTTAGACTATAGAGTATGAATCTCATGCATAAGGGATTATACATCTAGAGTAGAGGAGCTAGTCACAAGAGGTGTAGCTATCATTAAAGGTTGTTGAATTACAATTTTAGGTTGTGTTAGTTGAGTTGGCCCCACTGTAGGTGTAACAACATTATTAACTGGGGGACTTGAAGATTGACCATTATTATTTTTATTCTTGATTTCTAATATTGGTTGCAGGATTTGTGCATGATCAAGGGGCTATTCCTGAATTCTATCTTTGAAGCCCTATAATATCTCATCTTTTGTTGATAATTATTCCATCATTATTAAGTGGAGGGAGAGTGTCTCGATTCTCAATGTGTATATCATCTTTTTCTTGGTTATATTGTTCATTTTCATATGCATTATCATTGAAGTCCACATAATCAAGGTGTGAAGGATGCATATCTAGAGTTATGATAGGTCCCTTATCCATATTATAGGCTCAGATAATAGGAATTTGAATATGCTCTATAGGATTACCACCTAGCATAACACTTTTTATTAATAGAATAGAGATAACTTTTTTATATGGCATATAGTCAACAAATTGGAATAGAGATGCTAAAATAGAATATATGAAATCTAAAAATATGAAAGTAACTAATGAAAATAGGAAAAAGAATGATACAAACCTTAAGAGCATATAGGGTTAGGGTTTTGTTAAACTAGGGTTTCTTTGCAAAAAATTAAATTGTATTTAAATAAATGAAACCCTAATGTGAGAGAGATTTAATGACCTAGGTTATGCCAAAAAATCAAAAAAAATAAGCATGTAACCCTAATTTAGTGCATAAAAATTTAGAGAATACAAACTAGGGTTTTAAGAAATATTCAAAGTAAGTTAGGTTCACCAAATGTTTTAACCTTTTAGGGTTTAGATTATGTAAATCTTAAGTTAGATTAAAGGGCTTAGTAGTCTAAATCAATGAAATAATATGCATAAAATACCCATTGATTTATTACATAATTTGACTTGTTTTTACTTTTTAAAAATAATAATAGATATATGTGTAAATAGAGACTTACCTGGAAAATAGTTCTCACAAAAGATTTGGGTATTGAAAAATGGGTTATGGATAGGTTTGAGTATCATGAATAGGGTCCTTGATTAAGATTCTTCACTAAATAATAACACCATCTGGCTCTAGTGTCATAAAAATGGTGCTTGCATCTTCTTTGTAGGACTATTCCTAATTTTTAGGAGCACCTGCACCTATGATTTTGGGTTTTGTTCTTGCGTGCATGAAATAAAAAACTATGTATTATGCTTGTAATAACTGATTTAAGTTACAAACCCTAATCCTCCTTATAAGTATGGCATGAGTTAAAAATGTGTGTTCATTAGTAGGATAAGCTAGACATCCTCAACACCCCATTGTGAAGAGAGTTACCTACATACTAATACTTTGAGGAGGGATCAAGCCTGATGTATTTATCCCACCTAGTGTTTGGTGCAAGTACAAATGAATGCTAAAATGATAGTGGTCTTGGATGTTTTGAGTGTGTTTAAGATTGGAATTCTTTGAAATCTGGGCTTAGGGTAGCTATAGAAACTAGTATGTAGAAGTAAGGTAGAATAGGGATTAATAACCTTGATTTTGCTCAACTTGTTTCTTATTTGAATAGGCTTTTTGCATCTATTTTCCATATAGTGAATAGAGGTCTAATAGTTTTGTATTTATAGAGTTTCATAGCTTGTGTGGTTAATAAAATGTGCTTAGGCTGACCTTAGGAGGGGTAAATGTTTAAAAAATTATTTGTTTGAGAGAGTTAGGGAAAGGGGCACTAGCACCATGATGGGGACACTAGTGCTATGTGGCTCTAGTGTCCTTAATGTGGTACTAGTGTTTAGTTGGTAGGCTACTAGACTTGAAGGGACAAGATCTAGGAATGCAGGTTTGAGAGTATCTTTGGGATAACTAGAGATGTATATGGTATGGACAATGGCTGAAAAAGTGTGATAAAGTCTCTAGGAATAGGTTATCTCAATCAACACTTTTAGCATCCAAATACCACTTTTAGGTGATTACATATAGTAAATGCATAATATTTATTATGTTCTTGAAAGGTTTAATTGTAATATCACAAGGTGATATGCCCAATCCAAATTTCTTTGTGATTAAAAATAGGCTAAGCTAATAAGACTTAAATTTTCATTTTTGATTTATGTTTGCATTGGTATTTATGTAGATACTAAAATATGATTTATATAGCATCTTAGTCTTGTATACTTGATAAATACCTATTAGGGCTCTACCCTTTAATTTTATACCTTATTATTGTTGAAAGGATCACATTTACCATATCATTATACCTAATTTCTTATCTTATGGTCCAACCCTATCATTTTTGATGACCTAGATCTCTTGCACTATATAGAAAGCTTAAAACTTGATAGATATTCTTCATTGTCAGTTTCAGATTCTCAATAGCTTCCTATCTTGTCAGACACTTGTGTCGATGCAAGTGTCAAGATTCTTACCAAGTGTCTAGTAATAAAAATTCATCTAATTTGTAAATTTTCCAAATCCTAAGGGTCAACCCATTTATTTTATTTAACACTATCATGAGATATTTTCAAAAGTTTCATTATAAATACAAATATAAGCCTATTCATTATTAATCTAGCAATACTAAGCAATCAACTTTTAAACTTAATCAATCAATTGTACAATTGAGTTATAGTACCATATTCTTCCCTATTTTCATATGAGTCATAGGTTCAGTCATATTACAAGTCTAAAGCACTCAAAAAATAGCCCATGAGCAATATTTGTCAAGTTACAAGATATATTAGTGCATGCCCTTGCATATAGTATATTGCACCCTTGTACAAACACAAACAAACACCTAGAGGAGAATTACATATGTTCGAGGCCCTCCTTGGAGTATTAGCCATGTAGGTAGTGCTCATTGACAAAGGGTCCTTGAGGTTATGCTGATGTCTCTAAATGTACCACATGGTTCCTTAGTGTTCAATAAACACTTCTCATTTTAGAATTTGATGAATTCAGAGCATGAATAATAGGTTGTGGAAACTTGATGTCACTTATGGAAAAATAGTGACAGAGATATGTATTGGTGTCCCAAAAATTTATAAGTGACAGTTGGGAGCTATCATGGTCTATTCTTTATGAATTGCATAGAATCTATGTTAATACTTAGTGAATTGTGATCTAGATTTAAGTTACAAACTAATCTAATTGGATATTTGTAATGAATTTAAGCTAGAGTGATATGGTGTAAAAAAGGGAGCAAGGAGAAGGGAAAGGCAGAGAAGAAATTAGTTATGACCAATTTTAGTTTCAAATATCATAACAAAGCATCAATTGCAACTGAGTAAACATTTAACCAATATATAGTGCAACATAGCCTAAGCTCAAATTTCATTATATACTAGGAAAAATTTAAAGGATAATGTAAAAGAATCACAAGTAAGAACTAGGTCTAATTTAAGGATTTACTACTATAATCAAATAGCCTTTACACATCTAAATATAGAGTAAAATGAAATGAAGCAAAACCTAATATCCTCCAACTAATCTAGCATATGCACAAATTAGAAACCCTATGATTAGAAAATGCAACTCAAAATTCAAAGACACCATTCAAATTCAAGACATAAACTAACAATTTAAAGAAAAGCTATCTTAGAAATTGACATATCAAATATGGACAATCTTTGTAGAACTCCTTGATTATATTAATTTTTTCAAGTATACAAAATTTATTCAAAATTCTCCCTCTTTTATAACTGGTAATACATGCCTTTATAAAAAGATCAGGTAGTATACCAGTCATTTAAAATACATAGGTGTATAAAAGACAAGGACAACTATCCTTCCTAAGATGGTTCTAGAATACATTTATTTTCGACAATTGAACTGACCTAGGGGTAATATGCTAACAAACTAGCATATGCCTTTACAATGGAATATTCTATTTCAAAAAGTTATAAAATTCTACAAAATAGAATATTGTCTAATTTACTAGTGGGGCCTTTGATTTTTATTGCTGGAGGATGCTCATGGATTTAGTATGTTATTCATCAACTAGATTTAGATCGACATTAGGCTTCAGGATACGCTCATCTTCTTGATCTGCCAAGTCCTTAAGTTCTCTATCATTTTTAGCCATGGCTTCTTTAATGCTCCTAGCTTCATTTATCCTCTCTCTAGCATTGAATATCATGTCTAGGATCCTCCTATTATTAACCCTAGATTGGCCATGGATCTTTCCTTTGATTTTTTGAGCTACTAAAGTAGCTCTATCTTTGAATTCCTCATCGCTTATGATTCCAAGGGTAGTATGTTGTGCAGGATCTATAAGCATAGTCCAAAGAAGTTGTTCAATCCTTGCAATTATCTCTTTATCATCTTCTAGGAATCTTTCCACATTATTGTGCCACGCACTCAAACTTTGAACCTTATCAACCACAATTCCCAGAATTGTGCTTAAGTGTCCTAAATTGATGGTTTTAAAGCGTAAGATTTGTTTCCTTACTTAGATGTTGAGAAGTTTAGCTATTTTGTCCTTCGAGGCTTGCCATTGGGTGACCAAGCCCTTGGATAATGCACTCTACTATGATAATGCACTCTGCTTCAACATCATTATTTTGAGTGCCTCAAACATGTCATAAAATGACTCATCTCATTACCTCAGGTATTAATAGAATTGCTTGTGTCTCCAAGTTTTCTTTTTCTCTTTCCAAATTATAGATCCTCTATTTCATTCCTCTAACCCCTGCTTTTGCTTGTACTTATTGGTATTCGATTAAGCTTTCAACATCTTCTTCATGAATGGTAGCTTCACCCAACTATTTGACCCTAATTAGGGTTAACCCTATAAAGGGTTCCACCTTTTAGAAGGTGAATTCCTCAACTCCCACCATGGTTGTCCTAGTGGTAACCCTCTCCAATTTAGTTGTCTCTAGATTAAATTACATGGTGGTGGATGACTCTATGAATTTTATAGGTTTAAGGACCTCTAAAACTATGCTACTTGATGCTTCTAGGGCATCCATTCTCTTGCTTTCAAATCTTAGAGAGACCACAATCCTTCTCTATTCCTATTCTTTCACCATATCCCTAATACATGGCTTCATGCCATCATACACTTCAACATTGGTAACTTTTGTCATGGCCCATGAATGGGAAAGAGAAGGAATCTTTTGTAATTTTTCATAAATAAACTAGTCAGGAATGACTAGTCTATGAATTGGGAATTCATCACTAAATAGATTGACTTCATTGATAGGGTGAGTGAAGGTCAATCTTGGTCTTTTGGGTCTGAGAGGGACTAGTGCCATTTTTGATTTCCTCTTTTCCTTAGGAGTTATTGGGACCATACCAAGAGTAAGCTCATTCCCTTTATCTTCTTTAGACTCCCATGCTTGGACTTGAGCTTCTTCAAACCATTTTTCTTCTCTATCAATATCATATGCCTCTATAAGTTCCTTGAGGGCACCTCAAGTATCTCCTCAAGATCTAAAGCTATAATATAAATATATTGAATTGGGAAAGGTGGGCTTTGGGGTAGTATTGAAGATGAGGGCCCATCTCTAGGTCTCTCTTCCAATTTCACTTCCCCCACTTTCTCTTTTCATCTTGGCCTTGCATAATTTGCCCCTATGGCTATGGATTTTCTACTTAGACTTGTTCCTGGGCTATCTCGAATGGTCTAAGAAATAAGTGGTACTATAAAGGATGAATTTTCCATGCCTCTCTAGATGGCTTATCATCTTTGGTCAATATATGTTCAAGTTTGAAGTTGTGCCCTTGGATCCTGGCCAACACCTCTTCATAATTCTTGGCCTTAATATAAACGGGGTCATGAACATCGAGCTGATGCCCATACTCAGGCTTAGGGAGTTTCTTTTTCTTCAAATGACTGGTCACTATGTTATTAGGATCCCACATCTTGAGTTCATCAAGCTGAAACCCAAACGAATCCTTGTGCTTGGCCATGGTATCAACTTGTTTCCAATCCTGAAGTATAGTTCTTCTTATGGTTAGAGGGAAGGGATGGAATAGACAATTCCTCTTTTATTTGTAAATATCATCAATGCCATTAATGATTTGGGAGGTAATTTCTTATTCAACAAGCTTACTTGGAACATAAACTGGCAATCTGTAAGGTTGGGACATAATCCCCTCAATCTTGATGACTATGTAGTCAAGGTAGTAGTAGATGCCACCCATTTCAACATAATTATTGATTAACGGGTGGACCTTAGGCATGGAAACACCTGTGATGGCCTCCACTATGGCTAGGTAAACACAATCACATAAATTACATATGGTTCCTGTACTTAAAGATATACAACTTGGAGTAATGGTTGGAAATGGTAGTTTTTACCTTAGGAGACCAATTTCTAATGCCATGGAAATTGATTGAGGAAAGAAGGGTGTCCAATAGGTATGACATCATATAAAACTACTTATATGTTTTCCTTTTGATGACAATGAATTTCTTGGCCAAGAAGATGCTGATTAAATCCCCACTTAGAGGGGTAAGTTTTTCTTCTACCATGAAATGTACATAAGGGACCCATATTTTGTTCACATAGGTAGTTGAAGGGCCCCCAAAGGTTTGGTTCAATAGGGTGATTATTACTCTGATGCCTTCCTTGAATTGGACTATTAGTATCTTGCCTTCAAAGTCCCTAAAGATATGGGGTCCTTGGTGCAGCCAGGGTCTAGGGACAGAGTCCAAGTCATGATTTCTAGTCTATTCCTTAATTTTTTACAAGTTTACATGAGGGAGAGGGAGCTTATAATATTTTTCAAAAGCTACAAGAGAGATATAAGCTATTTAATTAGAATTTCCCTCCCTAATGACCCATTCATTATCTACCCTACAATCAATAAAGATAAGAACAAGGATGTCTATACAATGTAGTACCTTAGGCTTTGCAGCAACATGGTGAAGGCTAGCCATCTAGAAAATGACCAAGTCATAATGTCTCTGGGTTAGCGTGACAATCCTCTACTCCTCTTTTGTAATGGGATTTTATTCCTCCATAATGAATAATAATTTAGACCAATTCCTAATGCTGAGGACATTCAAGGATGCGACATCCAATTCAATGTCCTTGAAGATTCACCCCTCATTATCTATCAATAAATAGAGCTCAAATGTCCTCCTTCAATTACTATTTGTGAGCTGCCATGGTCTCTATTTCTACAAATTATTCACACTGGTTTGCAAATTGGTCTATGTGAAAGCTCTTTTGTGCTAAAAAACAAATCAAGCTCTTCTTGGATCAAATTGTGACTGAATAAATTCAATTGGGTCATTTTTATGTAGGGTTTAGGGTTTTGGGAGCTTTAATGGAAAAATACATCCATACTCTAGTTTATACATGTTTTGTATTTGATTTGCACCTTTGCATTTATACCTTTACATTTTCAAGCCCACAAGATCTCCTATTTTATCTTTTTTTGCTTGTATGGTACCTATATGGCATTAGTCTGAACCTTTCACGACAATTTTCATAAATTCCTTTGAGCACTAACCATTGGTATTTAAAATACCTTCTTTTATTTCACACCGTTAGATCAAAATCTTGGATTAGCATGAGTCATTGATTATAATTCAAGCCCTTGCCTATTATTGGCTCCTTTCTGCTCCAAGCCTCACAATTATGACACTTGGCATCTTTGCAGTGCTTTATATCCTATGTCAGTCATTTTTTGAATGAGCATTGGCCACATGATGAGATTGTAGGCTCTTAGAGCCTCATTGAAAAGTCATGAGTGCCTTTGTGTCATTGGATCAACCTCCAACACTAAAGTGCAAACCATTGATCTGTAGAAATACCTGAACTTTAAGTTAATACATTATTAAAATGAGACTTAGGCTTAAATTCCTCAAGCTAATATTTATTATGTGATTATTAAGAATGAAGCAAACTTTAGGCTAAGGGATTTATGTCTAATTTTTTTGAGTTATATAAAGGGTACCATGGCTAAATGTTTCAAGCTAATGTTTATGTTATGTTTAAATAAACACAATGTATGCATTGATCTAAAATATTTATGCCATGGCTTATAAAATATGCTTAAAAGGATCAACATGATATAATGGTCCAATAACAAATAGGATTTTATTGTATTGACAAAACACATTAAAACCTTTAGCCAAAAATCACTTGGTCTAAGTCCTACATAACAAAGGCCTCTATTTTTAAAATAAGACTTAGTATAAGTCTATAGTTTAAGGTTCATGATGTTTGAATCAAATGTCATGGGGACCTTAAAGTATAAACTTAGACTAGGTTTATTTTGCATATACTTAGACCATAAGACCATTTCCATTTTTGCATATTGAAGATTTCTAGTGTTTGAGCATTTTTCAAGCAATTTCTGAGCATTTCAGCAAGGTTTTGGAGTGTATTTTGATCATGAACTAGATAATTCATTAGCTTAAATTTGATGGTCTCATGGATGTCAAATACGTCCTCGTGGGCATCGAATGATGGTTATATGAACATAAATATTAAGCTAGTGAAGCTTTTAATTTCATGGGCTTAAAATTGATGATCACATGGATGTCAAATACATCCTTATAGATGTCAAATTATGATCACACGAATGTCAATTTTAATCTCACTAAATTCTTGTGACCTAATATGAGAAAGCCATTTGGTACCTTTGCAGGGCTTCCCAAGATCTTAGACTAGGTTTGCTCTGTTAGATTAAAATCTGTGATGAAGTGATAGCCATAATATCATGATCCAAGATCTTGTTCATGATTAGTTACTTTGTCAGGTGGTACCCATTTTTCTTTGATTATCGAATGTAAGGGTACCACATATTGATCCTTCAGGCTTCTTGCATCCCTTTGATTTTTCAATTGTGCCTCACTCTATTTGATCAAGTCTTCACAAGCAAGCAAAAACCATTGATCATGATATGAGGGCTTGAATATGATTGGTCTAAGGGGTTATGTGCAATATTTTGTTAGTTTTCCTTGCACCATCTTATCAAAGGGCCATGAGGGAGTAGGAACCATTAGATCATCTGAGATGCATGCTATTTAAGTCAAAGTTTGGGATTTTTTTGCTCTATTGAATTGAATGCCATGATAAAATATGGGTTGTTAGATCCTAAAAGATGTAAAGAAGTTAGGTTAGGACCACAGTGATATAAAAAAATTAGGCTAAGGTTTTAAGACTAAGGCCTTGATTATATTAATAAAAATATCAAGGCCTTAGGATTGAAACCTTAGACTAAGATATGAATTAAAGGACTAAGCTAACATAAAATTAGACTTGGAAAACTGGAACCTAAGCTAAGGTATTAAGACTAAGGTCCCATTTGTATTAATAAATATGATGGGGCCTTAAGGTTAAAACATTAGGCTAAGTTAGGAAATATTAGAAGGGATCCTGCAAAATGAATATTAGTCCTGGCTAGGAACTTAAAAAGGGGAAAACAATAAAAGGGACCAAGTATTATAGACTAAGTCTTAGTCATGTTAAAAAAATGATTAAGCTTAGGACATGAACCTTATACTTAGGTTCAATATAGATTTTTAACTTGTTCCCACCAATTTATTTCTTGCCAATATTCAAATTTGAATTGAGGGTTTTGCCAGGGTTTTAGAACAAGAATTTCTCAGGAACAAACACTAAGGAACCTATAATTAAAATCAATAAAGACCATTTATTAGCACTATTAGTTAAGATTAAAGAAAAATGTAACTACATAAGCTTAATTTTGATAAAGTGGATGATCTTATCATGCCATATATCCATGTTTAATCTTCAAGATTTCTCAAGGGTCCCAATTTTCAAAATGGGGGTATGTTGGTCCTAACAAATGGTGACTCATGGGGGAACATACTAATATGTTAGAACCTAGAGACTCTGACTTAGACAAATAATTAGGTCATCCACTCCACTTGATCAATATCATCATATAGATCAGATTATGGTTGAAACAAACCTTGCATCTGTAGACTTAGGGATAAATATCAAGACATAGCCATATTGTGTGTGTGTTTTGATTCCACTTATTGTTTACCATGGGGTTTAAGAAACAACTTCTAGGTTTCATGTCCTTAATCACTAACATTGACTTATAACATGTTAATATGTTCATTGAGAACCATGCTTTTAACTTAGGAAAGGCTTGGGCATTGCTCTACTACTAGCCAGGCATCCAGAGCCCTGATAAAGATGCCTTTGGTTCCACTCAAGGCCTTACTCCACTACCAGCCAGGCATCCATAACCCTGGTAGAGATTACCAGAATCACCTATGTGTGTAAAGCCTTTGATTTTGCATTGAGTTATTCTTTTTGTATTTTCTTAGACTTTTATGCTTTTAACAAGGTTGGGAACTAGAATAACTAGGTTTTAGGATTTGGCCAAATGTTTGATTTTCAAATAATCACTTATGGATGTAACCATTATCCTAGGAAAGGATGTTGATTAAGTGTTATCATGGCTATACCATGATATTTTAAGTCTTCACCTTTTAAGTATATGCCTTCTTAAAACCAATTTGGGGTCAAGATAATAGTCAAGCTCTCATGAAATAGTTGGCCTCTTTTATAGGTCTTTACTAGTTTCTCTATGTTACAACATTATGATTTACATTTCATGACCATGGTCATTATATGCATGTGGTACACACCTTCATTTATAAATTTTGGGGATTTCTAAGAAAACTTCATAACGTTGAGCTCAAAATTGTTTGAGAGGACTTATTAGGACCAAGGAGCAAGGCAACAAGAAAGAAACACAAAATAGAAAGAAGGAAAGAAGGAAAGTAAAAGAAAACAAATAAATATATATATTCTTATATACAAACAAGGGACAAGAAGGAAAGAACTGAAAGGAAACTGGCTAACCTACCTACACTAAATCTAACCATCTAACAATTTACTCTATGAAGACCTCAGAAAAAGAAATAGAAAAAATAGTGCTTGAGATACGACCCATTGGTGGATAGTGAGAACTCTGCTCCTTGTAGATATTTGATCTTGAAGGTGTTTTTTCCTAATGTTTCTACAATCTAATATTGGCCAATCCATAATGGTGTGAATTTACCATGTTTGCCCTTAGGCTCAGATGGTTTGTCCCAAAGGAGAACTAAGTCTCCTTGTCTGAACACCTTGATCTTTTATCAAACCACCTTTTGACTATGGTCTAATGTTTGATAAATTTATCAAGGCATTTCTCCCTTGCATCTTCCATTTGAATGATGTCTAGCAATCTAGAGTTTGCTAACTCCTGACCCTCTTCCATATATTCCTGCATAAATCTATAAGTGGGCAACTTGAGGGTGATAGGAAAGATAGGTTCTTATCCATACACCAATAGAAATGGTGAATCTCTTAAAGCTTGTTTAATCCTTATCCTATCTACCCATAGTGCAAACTTAAGGAGCTTATGCCAAATCCTGGGCTTGTCTACAGAAGACTTATTGATTGCCTTCATTGGGTTCTTATTGGTAGATTCAAATACTTCATTTCCTTGGGGGTAATGGTTGGATGAAAACTTGAGAGTGATGACATTATAATAAGCCCATTTAGTCATCTCTATAGATATGAAGGTTGATCCATTGTCACATACTTGAGAGACTAGAGTTAAAAACCTAGTGTAAATGTTTTCCTCTAAGAAGTTGATCACTTCTTCAGTCCTAAATTGTTTGGTGGTTGTAGCTTTAATCTACCTTGTACAATAGTTTGTGGTAGTTAGGACATATTTATGACCTTCAGATCAATTAGGGTTGATTACCCCAACAAAGTATAACCCCCATTATGCAAATGGTTTGTCAACCATGACTAGTTGTAGAGGCATTGTTGCCTTTGGTTCTTTGGTGCTAAAAATCTAACATGAGTGACATTACCTCACATGTTTGTGAGCATCCTTAAAAATAGTTGGCCAATAATAACTATCTCTAAGAATTTTATGGGTTGTGGTTCTCCCAAATGGATGTCCACTACCTAAATTTTCATGAAAGGTGTTCATGATTTGGGTGGCTTCTTCCTCTGAGACACATCTCAAGTAAACCCCTTCAAAATTTCTTCAATACACGACCCCATCCTTGATCAAGTAATGGGCTACCTTCAACCTTAGGGATCTATTTTACTCCATAGATAATCCTATAAGACAAGTAACATTAATTATTAAATATATGATTGAATCATACCATTCACTAGCTTGAAAGTTTTGTTGATCTACTTGCATAATACTTAACCTAGTTTCAGCATTAGGAATTATTTGGATCAGACCTTGACACCTTACCAATTTTGATATTTTTATCTCCAAATCATACTCCTACAAAAATGACATCAAATTACCTCAGTGTCCTCCCATCTCATTCTGACTTAACATAAGTTTGGTGGTAGGGTTGGGTAAGATAACATGCACCTTATTTCTAAGGAAACAATGCCTAAATTTCTTAATTGCTTTAACTAATGCATATGCATGCTTATCAATCAATGAAAAATTTAACTAAGAATTATTAAAATTATTTCTCATAAAATCTATTGGGTGATCATACACGTCAATATTCTAAGTTAACACTATAGCCATAGTGTGGTCAGATGCAAAGGAATAGAGGTAAAAGTTCTTTGAGAAGTTAAGACTTATGAGGACTTGAGCTTGGCTAATGGCCTCCTTAATATCATTGAATGCCTTTTTTGATTCTTCATTCCATGTGAATTTGGCATCCTTATTTATCATGTCATTCAGTGGCTTGACAATCTCTACAAAGCCATAAATAAACTTTCTTACAAAATTTATCTTACCAAAGAATGAATTTAGCTCTTTCTTACTATTTAGAGGTTTTATTCTAGATATGGCCTCCACTCTTTTAGGATCTAAAGAGAACCCATCCTTGGTTATAACATGACCCAATAATTTTCCTTATGTGACACAAAATATACTCTTCTTAGGGTTTAAGGAGATTCCATACCTATTGCATCTTTCAAAAATATTTGTTATAAGTGCATGAAGTGATCTTCCCTATTTCTAGGAAAAATTATTAGATCATCCATATATATATAATAATACACTTACCTATCAGGCCTTAGAAGGCATGGTCCATGGCCCTTTGAAAAGTAGCTCTTGTATTAATTAGCCCAAAGGACATCCTCTTGTAAGCAAAAGTTCCCCACTTGGTGGTGAAATTTGTCTTCATCCTATCTTCTCTATCAACCAACACCTATTTGCAACCTAAAAAGCCATCAAGAAAAGACATCATAGTTAAACATGAAACAACTTGAATCACTTGGTCTAGAGAAGGGAGAGGATAGTTGTCTTTTTAAGATGCTTTGTTTAAGTTTTTGAAGTCAATACAAAGTCTAACTCACCATTCTTCTTCTTGATGGGCACTAGGTTAGCCACTTAGGTAGAATGCCTGATGGGGAAGACTATCCTAACATCTATTAATCTTTCAACCTCCTTAAAGATCATGGGTTCTAGGATAGGGTTTACAGGTGTCTACTTCTACTTGAATGGTTTACATCTCTCTTTAAGATGGATGGTATGAGTGATGACCCTTGGATCAAAGATCTTTAAGTCATCATAGGACCATGATATGGCATCCCTATATTAGGTAAGAAGCTCTTTGGATTTCTTATTCTCACTATTTGTACAAGATTTTCCAATATTTACTAGCTAGGGTTGATTTTGGAAGCCAAGATCAATAACATTATAATCCTTCCCAATTACTTTGGGAATCTTAGAAACTTTAGTCAATTTGTCTTGATCAAACAGTCTGTCTAAAGCAATCATCCCCTTGGGGATCTTGTTATCATTCAACTGAATGACTTTACCATAAAACTTGTCCTTATTAGATGCATTTTCATTAGTCTCATCTATAATATGGGCATCAAATGCCCCAAAATTGGTCATGAAATCCAATATTTATTGATCATCATTGAAAACTTAAAAATGGTTGATATTATCAGGCACTAAAGGATAAAGGATCAAATCAATACTAAAATTGGGGGAATCTTGGTTGGGCATGAGGTTAGCTACAACAGATGCTCACTCATCAACAACTTGGTTTTCCTCTTTTGGGATGGAGGTGATGCTAAAAGCATCAAAGGACTCAATAAAATCACAAACCCTAAACTTATACATTTTAAGACATGAGAGTTTACACTGGTATTTATTTCTTACCTAGTTGACCACTAATTCTGAATCCCCATAAACTAACAAATTTTTTACCTTATTTTTGATATAAAATTGTAAACCTAAGATAAGGGCTTCATATTCAACAAGATTGTTAGTATAAGGGGATTGGAGTCTATATAAAACATGATAATTTATATTAGTAGGGTTAGTTAAGAAAACACCAACACCTAACCCAAAATTACACCTAGCACCATCAAAATGCAATTTCCATAGTCTGAAAACCACATGAGAACTCTTGGGATTACATAACTTATCAATCTCTAGGGTGAAAACCCCTAAGTATATGTCAATTATGTTGACCTTCTCATTTACAACATTGTACTTAGTTATCATGTGTTTCATCTTTGATTCTCTCTCAACCCTAATTTGATTAGGAATTCCCTTACAAGGTAGCCACAAATTTGAGCAATTTGTGGACATGTAACCATTCAACACCTTGGTCAATTCCTTGCTTAGAAAGATACCATAAACATTAGGTATATTAATAACTTGAATATCAATGAATTATTGTAGCCTAGGCTCGAAAGCTAGTTGCATGTGAACATTCAAAAGTTCCCCAATTACCTTAACTCTAGATTTGTCCAACTGAGTTACAACTCTATTAGACTTAATAGGATTTAGGCCAAGTTATTTGCATATACATGCAGGCATGATGTAGGTAGAAGCACTAGAATATAGTAAGCAATTATGTAAGTTCTTACCAAACATCTTGACAATGAGCAAGAACGGAGGAGACTCTACCTTAGCCTTGTGTACAATCACATTGGCATGATTAGCCTTGGGTGGATTGTTAGACTTCTTTGACAAAGATTCCAATAGAAGGCCCCTTTACTCTATAATTTGTGTTAGTTTATGTAAAGTGATATTAGCCTTTATCTTCTTCATGCCCTCAACTATGTTATAACCAATTTTATTAGAAGAACTAGGAATATCAACATTGGGTTTAGAAGTACTCCCTTTGGGTGGCTCTGGATTGTTGCTTGAAGAAGTGTTTGGAGGAGTTCCAAAATTATTTGGAGATATTGAGGTAGTTAAAGGATACCTCTACTCTCTATTCCTTAAGGGGTAGGTATTCTTCAATAACTATTGAAAGGCTTGGATCTCCTCAAGGATCTCATTAGGTTCATTCTCTTCTTAGAAGGGGAAATCAAAAGTATTAACCATGAAGGCTTGATTAGATGATTTAGATCCAGAAGAACCTACACTATTTTCCTTGTTGAGAACCACTTCAAATGTATCCAAATCCTCTTGGAAAGCCTCAAAGGCTTTATAAAACTCTATATAATAAATTTCTCCATGTTTGGTTATGTTAATGTACCCTACAATAATTAGGTAATGCAATATCAGTGAGGTTAATGTCCATGGCCTTCTTTTTAGAAGATGGATCATTATTCCTATTATTATGAAAAATATCATTATAAAATTTATTATTTGGCCTATTATACCTTTGAAATGAGAAGTTCCTACCTAAACTTTCAGTAGTATTTCCAACTTGATTTTGTAACTGAATAAAATTAGTGCTCAATTTTTGGACCATTTTAAAGATAGATTCATTCTCATTTTTAGGAGTTTTAGAATTATGTACCTAGTTATTATTAGAACCTACAGTTGGTACCAAATATCTTTGATCATTTGGGTTGAAGCCATTATTTGGATGATTTAAGAATCTTAAATTTTGATTAGGAGTAGCATGACTCAATGGTAATTGATTGAGGTTTGGGAGTTGGTTTAATGCTAAGATATTTTGGTTATTATTGGGGAATAAGTTCATCATAGGCATATGTGGATTGAAATTTGGCATAAAATATGCCATTTGTCCTTGGGGCTACATTAGATCATTGATGGTTACCACCTCAAAATAGGCCCTAGCTAATGAAGTTATAGTTGACATGGATCTCTTCAAAAATACAAAGGTCATGGGATCCATTGCATCTTTGTAGATTTCTAAAGCTAAGACATCATTAAACTTGTAGGTTTCTATGGTCCTACTATACATTTTATAAAATATAGCATTAAAGGACCTAATAGGCTCACTTTCATCTCTCCTAATAGTGGTGAATTGATGGTAAATAACATAAGGACTAACAATCTTACCAAATTGATCTATAAAAACATTAGTGAAACCATCCCAACTAGTGATGTAATTATTAGGTATGTTCAAGAACCATTCATAGGCAACACACTTAAAGGTAAAGGGGAATAACCTATAAGCCACATCCTTATGCACAACATTTAACAACCTTAACATAGCCTTAAAAGACTTAATGTGTTATTCAGTAGTTATAATACCGATTGGACTAAATGTGGGAAAATAATTTTTAGGGTTCCATGGGAGATCATGTAACACACCTGGTACATTAATTGAAGACTCTCCAAACCAAGCCATACTTGGATGAAGGTTGAAGGCACAAATACCTTGAAGAGATGAAGTTGGCAAGGATTTAGATCTCCTGCATTTACCTTTGTCACGTCTAGATTTTTTGTGAACCTTAAGCTTAGGCAAAGGTTCCCTAGTTTTTGAGTATGATCTTGTTCTAATCTTGGGCAATTCCATCTTGAAAATTGAAGGTCCTACCTGAAATATGACGTATCAAGTTAAATTTTATAAAGAACAAGAGTTAGACCTGCACATTAAGCTGATTTTACAAAGATTGTATAAAAAACTATAAAAGACATTGATATTTGATTGAATTAGCTCAAAAATGCATTTAATTACGTAATTATGATCTATCTTTATAAGTCTAAGACTAATAAACTCATATCTATGAAATATATTCCAACCTTTGATCAAAATGAGCTATCCTAACCTCAGATACTATGGATTTTTGAAGTTTAAGATTAATTTACCAAAAACAAGCATCAATATCTTAAAGAACTTCAATCTTTGTCAAAAGAAGCACAAAGATGTGTCAAAAACAACAAAGTTCAATGATATTTATACTTATAAGCAAAGAATTCATTCAAAATCACAAAAATACACTTATCTTAGATCAAAACATGCTAAGATCAACAAAGATTTAAAGGATTCATAGGCCTTCCTAGTGCCAATGAGGAAATGACTTGTTGATGTCTTTAAATACACCACAAGGTTTCTTAGTGTTCAAAGAACACTTCTCATTTTAGAATTTGATGAATTCAGAGCATGAGTAGTAGGTTGTGGTAACTTGATGTCACCTATGATGAAATAGCGATAGACATATGTATTGGTATCCCATAAATTTATAATAAGTGATGGTTGGGAGCCATCATGGTCCGTTATTTATGAATTGTAGAGAATCTATGTTAATACTTAGTGAATTGTGATCTAGATTTAAGCTACAAACTAATTTAAGTGGATATTTATAATGAATTTAAGCTAGAGTGATATGGTGTAAAAAAGGGACAAAGAGAAGGGAAAGGTAGAGGATAAATAAGTGAGTACCAATTTTAGTTTCAAATATCATGACAAAGCATCAATTGCAACTGAGTAAACATTCAACCAACATATAGTGCAACATATCATAAGCTGAAATTTCACTACATACAAAGCAAACTTCAAAGGATAATGTAAAAGAATCATAAGTAATAACCATGTCTACTTTAAGGATTTACTATTATAATCAAATAGCCTTTGCACATCTAAATACAAAGCAAAATGAAATGAAGCAAAACTTAAGATCTTCCAACTAATCTAGCATATGCAAAAATTAGAAACCCTATGATTGGAAAATGCAACTCACAATTCAAAGACACCATTTAAATTCAAGACATAAACTAGCAATTGAGAGAAAAGCTATCTTAGTAATTGACATATCAAATATGGACAATATTTATAGAACTCCTTGATTATATTAATTGCTTCAAGTATACATAATTTGCTCAAAAGTCTCCCTCTTTTACAACTAGTAATACGCGACTTTATAGAAAGATCAGGCAATATACTGGTTAGTTACAATACATAGGTGAATAAAAGATAAGGACATCTATCCTTCCTAAGATGGTTCTAGAATACACTTATTTTCTACAATTGAACTAACCTAGGGGCAATATGATATCATATGCCTTTATAATGGAATATTCTATTTCAAAAATTTATAAAATTCTACAAAATATAATATTGTCTAATTTGTTGGTGGGGCTTCTTGTTGTTGTTGTTGTTGGAGGATGCTCTTAGCTTTAGTATGTTGCTTATCAACTAGCTTTAGATCCATAACAAGCTTTAGGATATGCTCCTCTTAATCTACCAAGTCCTCAAGTTTTCTATCATTTCTAGCCATGGCTTCTTTAATGCTATTAGCTTCATTTATCCTCTCTCCATCATTGAATATCATGTATAAGATGGGGCTGACTCTTTCCTTTGATTTTTTGAGCTACTAAAGTAGCCTTATGTTTAAATTCCTCATCAATTATGATTCCAAGGGTAGTAGGTTATGCAAGATATGTAATCATAGTGCTAAGAAGCTTTTCAATCCTTACAATTAGCTCCTTATCATCTTCTAGGAGCCTTTCCACATTATTGTGCCATGCACTCAAACTTTGAACCTTGTCAACCACAATTTTGAGAATTGTGCTCAAGTGTCCTAAACTGATGGTTTTGAAGACTGGGATCTATTTATTTGCTTGGATGTTGAGAAGTTAGGCTATTTTATCCTTTGAGGCTTGCCATTGGGTGACCAGGCCCTTGGCTAATGCACTCTACTGTGCTAATGCACTTTGCTGTGCTAATGCACTCTACCACAACTTCATTATTTTGAGTGCCTCAAACATATCATAAAATGACTCATCAATCATTTTGTTCATTGCCTCAAGTACTAATAGAATTATCTATGTCTCCAAGTTTTCTTTTTTCTCTTTCCAAATTATAGATCCTCTATTTTATTCCTCTGACCCCTACTTTTTCTTGTGCTAACTAGGCTTCGATTAAGATTTCAACATCTTATTTATGAATGTCAACATCACCTAGCTATTTCCCACCAAATAGGGTTAACCCTAAAAAGGGTTCCACCTTTTGGAAGGTGAATTCCTATGCTCCCACCATGGCTATCTTAGTGGTAACCCTCTCCAATCCAGCTATCTTTGGATTAAATTACACAGTGGTAGATGACTCTGTGAATTTTAGAGGTTCAAGGACCTCTACACCTATTCTAATTGATGCTTCTAGGGCATCCATTCTCTTACTTTTAGATCCTAGAGAGACCACAATGCTTCTCTCTTCCTATTCTTTCACCATATCCCTAATCCATGGCTTCATGTCATCATACACTTCAACATTGGTAACTTTTGTCATGGCCCATGAATGAGAAAGAGAAAGAATCTTTTATAATTTTACATAAATGAACCAGTCAGGAATGATTGGTCCATGAATTGGGAATTCATCACTAAATAAATTGACTTCATTGGTGGGGTAAGTGAAGGTTAATCTTGGTCTTTTGGGTCTCAAAGGGACTAGTGCTATTTTTACTTTCCTCTTTTCCCTATGAGTTATTAGGACCATACCAAGAGTAAGCTCCTTCACTTTATCTTCTTTAGACTCCCCTGCTTGGACTTGAGCTTCTTCAAAGTATTTTTCTTCCTTGTTAGTATCATATGCCTCTAAAAATTCCTTGAGGGCACCCTTAAGTGTCTCTTCAAGATCTAAAGCTATCATATTAATATATTGAATTGGGGAAGGTGGACTTTGGGGTAGTGTTGAAGATGAGGGCCCCTCTCCAGCTCTCTCTTCTAATTTTACTTCTCCCACTTTCTCCTTACCATGGACTTGTTCATCTTGGCCTTGCACAATTTTCCCCTATGGCTATGGTTATTATACTTAGGAGAACAATTTCTAATGCCATGGAAATTGATTGAGGCAATAAGGGCATCTAGTAAGTATGACATCATATAAAACTGCTTAGATGTTTTCCTTTTGATGGTAGTGAATTACTTGGCTAAGAAGACACTGATTAAATCCCTAATTAGAGGAACAAGTTTTTATTTTACCATGAAATGTACATAAGGGACCCACATTTTGCTCACATAGGTAGTTGAAGCAGCCCAAAAGGCTCAATTCAATAAGGTCATTATCACTCTGATGCCTTCCCTAAATTAGACTATTAGGATATTGCCTTCAAAGTCCCTAAAGATATGGGGTCCTTGGTGTAGCCAGGGTCTAATTATAGAGTCCAAGTCATGGTTGCTAGTTCATTCCTTAATTTTGGACAAGTTTACATAGGGGAGAGGGAGATCGTAATATTTTTCAAAAGCTATAGGAGAAATATAATCTATTTTATTAGAATTTCCCTCTCTGATGCTCCATTCATTATGTACACTACAATCAACAAAGATAGGAGCAAGGATGTCTATACAATGCAGTACCTTAGGCTTTGTAGTAGCATGGTGAAGGCCAACCATCTGGACAATGACCAAGTCATAATGTCTTTGAATCATTATGGTAATCCTCTGCTCCTCTTTTATAATGGGCTTTAGTTCCTCCATGATGAAGAACAATTCAAACCAATTCCTAATGCCTGGGAAATTCAAGTCTGTAATGTCCAATTGAATGTCCTTGAAGATTTGCCTCTCATTATCTATCAATAAGTAGAGCTCAATCTCTTCGTTTAATTTCTATTTTTGAGCTACCATGGTCTTTATTTCTACAAATTATTCACACTGGTTTACAAATTTGTCTATGTGAAAGCTCTTTTGCACTCAAAAACTTAATCAAGCTCTTCTTAGATCAAATTGTGACTGAATGAATTTAATTGGGTCACTTTCATGTAAGGTTTAGGGTTTTAGGAGCTTTAATGGTAGGATATATCTAGACTCTAGCTTATACGTGCCTTGGATTTGATTTAGACCTTTGCCTTTATAAATTTGCATTTTTGAGCCCATAAGATCTCTTATTTTGTCCTTCTCTGCTTATGTGGTGCCTATGTAGCATTGGTTTAGACCTTTCATGAAATTTTTCATAAATGCCTTTGAGAAATAACCATTGGTATTTAAAATACCTTCTTTTATTTTTCACCATCATATTAAAATCTTGGATTAACATGAGCCGTTGATTATAATTTGGGCCCTTGCCGGTGATTGGCTCCTTCCTACTTTAAGCCTCATAGTTGTGACACTTGGCATCTTTACAATGCTTCGTATCCTACTTCAGTCATTTGTTGAATGAGCATTAGTCATGCAGTGAGGTCATGGGCTCTCGAGGCCTCATTGAAAAGTCATGAGTGCCTTCATGCCTTTGGATTAACCTCCAAAAACAAAGCATGAACCATTAACCTACAGAGATACCCAAACTTTGAGTTAGTACATTATTAAAATGGGACTTAGGCTTAAATTTCTTAGGTTAAGGTTTATTACATATTTATTAAGCATGAAGCAAACCTTAGGCTAAGGTATTTATGTCTAAAGTTTTTGAATTATATAAAGGGGACCATGGCTAAATATTTCAAGCCAATGTTTACGTTGTGTTTAAATAAACACAATACATGCATTGGTCAAAAATATTTTTGTCAAGGCTTATAAAATACGCTCAAAGGGATCAACATGACATAATGGTCCAATAGAAAATAGGATTTTATTGTATTGACAAAACACATTAAAACCTTTAGCCATAAATCACTTGGTCTAAGTCCTACGTAACACAAGTCTCTCTTTTTGAAATAAGACTTAGTATAAGTCTATAGTTTAAGGTTCATGATGTTTGAATAAAATGTCATGGGGACCTTAAAGTATAAACTTAGACTAGGTTTACTTTGCATATGCTTAGATCATAAGATCATTTCTATTTTTGCATATTGAAGATTTCTAGTGTTTGAGCATTTTTTGAGCACTTCCCTTAGTTTGTAAAGATTTTTTTTTGAGCATTTCAACAAGATTTTAGAGTGTATTTTGATCATGAGATGGATAATTCATTAGATTAAATTTGATGGTCTCAAAAACATCAAACACGTCCTCACATGCATCGAATGATAGTTGTAAGAACATCAATTTTAGGCTAGTGAAGATTTTAATTTTGATGGGCTTAAAGTTGATGGTCGCATGAACGTCAAATACATCCTTGTGGATGTCAAATGACGGTCATGCGAACATAAATTTTAAGCTCACCAAAATCTTGTGACCCAATGTGAGAATGTCACTTAGCACTTTTGTGAGGCTTTCTAAGATCTTGGACTAGGTTCACTCCATCAGATTAGAATCTATGACAAAGTGATAACCATAAGATCATGATTTGAGAGCTTGCTCATGATTGGTTGCTTTGTCAGGTAGGACCCATTTTCCTTTGATTATAAAATATAAGGGTGCTACATGTTGGTCCTTCAAGTTTCCTATATCCCTTTGACTTTTCAACTGTGCCTCGCTCCATTTGATCAAGTCTTTGTGAGCAAGTGAGAACCATTGATCATGATATTAGGGCTTGAATATGATTGGTCTGAGGCATTATGTGTATGATTATATCAATTTTCCTCATTCCATTTGATCAAAGGGATATGAGGGAGAATAAACCATTAGTTCATCTAAGATGCATGTTGTTTAAGTTAAAGTTTGGGCTTTTTTCACTCCATTGGATCGAATGTCATGATAAAGCGAGGGCTGTTAGTACCTACAAGATGCAAGGAAGTTAAGCTAGGACCATAATGATATAATAGACTTAGGTTAAGGTGTTAAGACTATGGTCTCAATTGTATTAATAAATACATTGGGGCCTTAAGATTAAAACCTTAGGCTAAGATATGAATCAAAGGACCAAGCTAACATAAAAGTGGACTCGGGGAACCATAACCTAAGCTAAGGTGTTAATACTAAGGTCCCACTTGTATTAATAAATACAATTGGGCCTTAGGGTTAAAACATTAGGTTAAGTTAGGAAATATCAAAAGGGATCTTTAAAAATAAATATTAGTCCTAGCTAGGAACTTAAAAAGGGGAAAAAAATAAAAGGGACCAAGCATTATAGACTAAGTCTTAGTTATGTTAAAAAACATGATTAAGCTTAGGACATGAACCTTATACTTAGGTTAAAACTAAATTTTTAAAAGGTTATTTCCAATTTATTTCCCATGAATATTCAAATTTGAACTGAGGGTTTTGCCAAGGTTTTAGAACAAGAATTTATCAGGAACAAACACCATAGAACCTGCAACTAAAATCAATAAAGACCATTTATTAGCACTATTATTCAATATTAAAGCAAAACGTAACTAAGTAAGATTGATTTTGATAAAGTGGATGATCTTATCATGCCATATTTTCATTTTTATTCTTCATGGTTTCTCAAGGGTTCCAATTTTCAAAATGGGGGTATGTTGGTCCCAACAGGTTAGATCGACACTGTTAACCTACTAACCCATTTTTGGCAAGGTTCAAAGACCCAAGGTGAAGATTTAGGGTTTGATACAAAAATAATCATCAAAATACTTTACATTCACATAAAATATATTAAGATAAAGGTGATAGAAAACCCATAAGGCTCTAAGTAGTCACTTTGAATATTTTGTACAAGGGTTGGAGTCTACCTTATTTCTTCTAGAGCTTCATGTATGGATTGATGGATACTTGATAGTTTGAGTTCTTTGATATCAAGGAGGTAATTATCTTCTTAGAAAAGTTTTAATTCTTTGATAGTGGTACTTAGTTGGGTAGGTTGCCTATGAGTGTTAATAACATTGATGTAAGATAAGTCTCCTTCAGAGCTATATGTAGCAATAATCCAAAGTGGTTGTAAATCCTCATTTCTAATCATGCTCATGATATGAGTATACCTAATTTGGTGGCATATATTCTATCTATCTATAGTATATAGTTTAGTATTGATTGTGATAGCCAAACTTTTGGGGGTGTCAACCATTTGAGCTGACCCTTCTCTATTTGGGTTGCCCATTGCATCCTTTTGATAGTTCATGTTATGCTCATTGGATTTTATTTTATTTTGAGAGGCAATGTATGCCATTAGTATGATTTTTTTTTAATATATTAAATTATCCTATAGTAATTCACCTAAACCTTTTCATCCTCTTCCATAGAGAAGTGGTTTCAAGACATGAAACTATATAATTTTCTTGATGCACATGTTTTATCATAGGGAGGCCTATTTAGGCCTTATTATGTATCACAGGATCTAAGATGCTTGAATCAGGTTTCTCCAAAAAGAGACACCTACTAATTTTTAGTCACCTAAAAAATGAGATGACAAATTAAATCAAAAACTTAATTTTTTTGAAAAAAGTTTACCTTGTGGTAGCTATTAATGGCTGTGGAGGAGCTTGAAGCTCCTAATGCCTATTTGACATTTGTGGGAGCCTGAGACCTTGTATAAGTTTTCTATTGAATTGGATACCTGAATAAGTCATGCATGCATCTTCCTATCAAGTTATAATTTTGAAATAAAAAATGTTGTTTTTGGATCAAAAGCTTGGAGACTCCATTAATGACAATTGTCCAAGTAAGAGGAAGAAGAAAAATAATGACTATGGACAAGTAATCCTCTGACACCTCCTTCTTTTATTCCAAAATCTGATTTTTTGACTTAATATCTATTTTAAAGCCTTTATTAACTTCCATAAAGTTTTCTAGGGCTTCCTCACCTTGACTAGTTTCATTAATCAAGATCGATTTGATACGATGGTGGTGGTTAGGTTTACCAATCTCAAAGGGGCTAAAAAAGATATTTTAGACACCTTTTAAGGTCCTATAAAGTCTAATTGATATTTGTCTTATCACTTTTATCTAAACCTAAATCAACACAAAATTAGACTTCATTTGTGACTTAAGTAAGAATCAAACCACATGATTGGTCGAAACTACTCAAGAACCACCTTGAAATCCATTATGAGTTAGGGCATATCGTTGGAGCCAGGGGTCACTCAAACCCACCTCACATTAATATAACATTATTTTTGAGCCTTGGAATTTTTGGACCCACTAGGCTAGCGTAGAGAGTTATAAATTTTTTGATAGCTTGTAGGCCAATGAAAATAAGTGGGGCCTATGTGCTTGTGTAGCGATCAGGTGACCACTTGAACATTGTAATTTATTTTGTTTAGGCATGAAAATTTGATTGGATGCACTGTGTGTCTCATGACACATTTTTTTATAGCCAATGGGCAATGCAATTATGTAGGATGTGCATTATACATTTTTTTTAAAAAAAAAACATGTTTTATGTGCCTTTTTTTGTATGGGTATAACAAATAATATCATTGATCACTATATTTGGAATGGGATTGACAATTTGAAATATCAAGTGAGATTAGGTGACTATGAAAATATTGATCCTAAAATTAAGTACTCCCTAATTATTAAAGATATCCCTCATGGTTACAATATTTAAAACATTTGTTATGATTATTATCCTTATACTTACCAAGTATTCAATAAAGTGGCTATAGGATTAATAAATGTCACAACTTCAATATTTTGGATATTTATGATTTTTCATTTAGAAACACAAACATAATTAGTGATATCAACCTTCAAGGGTAAATTAAATTTAAAAAACAACTTTATTAGTAAGAGATTTAAAGTATATTGTTTAGTGTTTAAAATTAGAAACTGATTTTAATTATTTATAAGATAATTGAAATCTTATTTATTTATATTATAGGCACAAACCTAATATACATAACTCTAATTGTGATCCCTTTTTGAGTGATATTGAAAACATACATATTGCATGTTTGGAAACATATGATACTTATAATCTGGATCTTATCAAAGAAAATTTTGGATATAAAAATAGTCAATTATTGAGTTAAAATAATGTATTAGGAAAATGATTTGAATGTTGAGATTGTAAACATTTATCAAAATCCAAGCATCAATTAATTATTTTATAGATATATTTTCAAGAGAAGGACATTGGATTATGGATTTGTTCTTGGGTTCATGTAAGATTTTATTATACAACAAATATGAAAGCATAGTTTAATCTTTATCATTTTTAATTTATGTTTGTTTATGATATTTTGCTTAACTATTTTTCTCTATTTGGTGATTAAGTATAAAAATAGCGTGTTGCTTAAAAAAAGGACTAAATTGTACATCCATTGAAAATGATACACTACAACATATTTTTATTAAACATAGAGTTAACTCTATCAAAGTTCTTCACTACAATGTATTTTTATTAAGAATATAATTAATGTTATTAAAGCTCTTCTAGAGGAATGTAATAATTTGGTTTTAAGAAAGGATATTTTAGTTCAAAACATGTGGAAAAATATTAAATTAACCTCAAAAACCATTGAAATGGTTGTTTGAAAAGGATCACTTTGAACAACTTGCGGGCATACAAAACCCAACGAAAGAGTAGAATGATATCCAAGAAGAAATTAAAGATCCTAAAAATGAAGATATTCAATATTATTAATTATTTTTTATATGAAATAAATATAGAAATTATAATAAAATCAAATAATTATGTGATCTTTATGTAAGATAAATTCAACCTAATATAGATCAACAAACAAAGAAAATAGTAAACACAAAATTATAACTTAAATATACAAATTTCCTCCATTACGATGTAAACTTGATTTGATCTTCAATAATGTGGTTTCTCACTCTTCCAATGCAAAGGAGAAGGGACAAAATTTTGGTGCAAAAAGAGTTTTTGGATCCTTTGATTCTCTTTGAGTCGATTGGATTCGCTTGTAATTTGAATATAACTTCATCAGAATAATTTAGGATGGATGAAAATGACAGTTTTCATGTTTATTTATAGTTTTCTAGAGGAAGATCTCATGATGAAGGATTATTTGGATTTCTCAAATGATCCAAATAATCAATGGTGGATAATGAGTCCTCACCCATGAGGATGATGACCATTTCAAATGTTTGAGATAAGTATGGGAATGGTTAGCTGAGTCAATAGGAATAAGTCAATTTTTTTGATAAATCAGGGGATGACTCAAAGGAGGTTGAAGAAGTTATGGGTTTGGTTGGGATGAGTTAGCATGTGAGGAAGAATAAGGTGGAAAATGTTGGGTGTGGTGTAAAATCCAAATTTTATATTTAAATAAGGATTTAAAATTGTCCATAACTGATTAATTTGATTTATTCAATTATTTAAATTTAGAGGGAGATTCCATAAATTATATTAAGAAGAATTACTAATAGATTTTTAGTGTATTTCAACACTAAATATAATTGAGATGTCTACATTTATCCCTCTTTTAAATAGTGTTATGAAGTAATATTTTTTTGAAGAATAGTAGAAGTAGAGCATTGATGATTAAGAAGGAGAAAGTTACCTTAAATGAATGAAAATGAGTGTGTTGATGCCCCCTCAAGGGTTTGTGTGATAAAATGTAAACACTCAAAATCGTATGAAAAAAGGAAATTAATAAAGTGATTTAGATGAGTAAGAAATCAACTTATTGTAGAATCAATGTTAAACTTGCAATATCTAGGTTGTGTAAAGAAGTTTCCCCTAGTAAATCAAAACTAGAGTATCAATCATAAAAACAATATATTGTACCATTTAGAGATTACATGTTTAGTGTTTGCTAATGATACAGGGATCAATTGAGTAGTTGTGGGAATGATATATCTTATAAATAATAAGCTATAGATATAACAATAGAAAAATATATTGAGTTTCAAATTATAATGATAAATTTACACAAATTGATTATTGTAAGATTTTGAGAAAAATCCGAAATAACTTGATTTAATGTATCCTAAAATTTGAATCAAAATGGATGAAAAAGGAGTAAAATAGAGGGATGGGGGATTTTTTAAAAAATGGGGTAAAAATATAAATAGAAGAAATGTGGTGAAGAAATTCATTTATGTAAACTTGATTTTCAAAACTATTTTCTAAGAGATTTTGATTGTAGAGATTTACTCTAAGGTCTTGGAGGAAAAATGGATTGCATTCCACACCACGAGCACCGTTTGGAACAAGTGAGGTGATTTCAAACACCTAAGAGGAGCAGGCATTTGATGAGTTGAATTTTGTTTTGAAAATTTTACACTTAATGCCATTTATTAGGGCTTAAAGTTGATTGAAATGAATTCATAGATGGTATATATATAAATTAGCAATGAAAGTTGTGAATTTATTAGAGAAAACTATGAATTCATCAAACATAGAAGAGAATTCATAGAAAAGTGTAGCAAAATCATTTTAGAGGTAGAAATTGGGTATAAGGGATGATTTCATGGTTTTGTAGTTGCAAAATTATAGAATAAAGAAGTGAAATCATAAGAGTGGGTCACAAAATCATCTAAATACACAATAAATTCATTTTAGGACAGAGTGTGAGTAGGAAAAGGCTAAATTTAATGGTTTAAAATTGAAATTACAAATGTTTTTGATTGATTTTAATGTAGGGAATATTATGTCGAGTAAAATCAATTAGATGCTAATGTGTTTGATTTACAAGAAGTATTACTAGTGCTAATGACTCAAGAGTGGAGGCTTAGAGTGGTGGTACAGATGGCTAATTTTATAGAGTATGAGTTTGGAGTTCTAGAGGATATGAGTTTTTTGTATATTACACAAGTGATAGAGATTCGAGTAGTCAGGGTGCTATTGATAGCACTTACTGAGAGATGGCTTAGTGAGACTAGTACATTTCACTTACCAATAGGAGAGATGATAATCATATTAGAGGATGTTTATCAAATTTTGGGAATTTTTATATGAGGGAGATAAGTATACTAGGGGTAGGGTCCATAGGAGATTATATTGTATAAGATTTTTGGTGATGGTATGATTTTTATTGTTAGGGGTGGTGTGGATGTAGTTTATTGTACCAAATTAGAGATGGATTCTTTGATGATTATGCTTATGGATATTGTTAGTGGCATTATGATACCTGATGAGAGAGAAAGGTTATGTTCTATTGGTCTATTAGATGTGATTAGACATATGATAGAGATGGGTAGTGATTTGCATGGAGTCCATGCATATTAGCATACCTATATAGGGATTTACATCATGCAACTTATATAAATGGGAGGGAGATTAGACCTTCAACATTACTAAAAGTATGTTTCTAGGATCACATTAATATAGAGATGATGATTAGGCACATGAACACTCAATTTATTGATGAGCCATTGGCATACAGGTGGCATATGATTATTAACACTCGCAAACCATATTTAGGTGATTTGGAGTTTTATAGGAGTGCTATTGATGAGCTAGGTGATGACCATATCACTTAGAGACCTTATAGAGAGATTGTATTTTAGTGGGCACATGATGACTTATATATGGACTAGATGATGAATCAGTGCTACATTATCAGGACACATGATTACAACATAGAGAGATATCAACCAAATAGGGTGATGAGATAATTAGGGGTTAGGCAACATATATCAACAAGTCCACACATATTTGTATGATCAATGAGAGAGAGATATAGTTGGGTATGACCATTGATCCAATGATAATCGATCATAGTTGGTCATAGTTGTAGACTATGAGATGGAGTGATCAGAGAGATGTGATTAATGCATGAGTTATGGATGGTTATATAGATTGGTCAGCCTAACATCAGCCATTGAGATTGACTATACCATATGCACCACTATGGACATTGAGATAGAGATTGGTGGCCATCTTGAGCAAGTAGCCATGAGGCACGTGATTAGGATCCTAGATTAAGAGGGTGATTATAGGAAAAATGGGATGATCATGAGCATGAGGTAAATGACATGTAGTAGAGATTAGTCAGCTACATGATGTTGAGATTATAAAGATGGAGAATGTTGAGATTTTACATAAGGTAGGAGTTGACATAGATGTGGATACATATATGCATTTTGATACAAAGTAGAGGGTTGGAGGGTAGACTCCACTGATAGTGATTGATAGTGAGGGGGATCGAGAGGGGAGGATGTAGTTCTGAGAGTAGCACAAGAATTCAGATAGATAGAGGGGATGTTTTTGGTTCTTCATGCACTCAAAGATCTTGGGAGGAATAGGCTCTTGTGGACAGACTCTGTGAGGATATTAGAGCTTGTGATAGGGAGATAAATGGGTTACTCAAGGAGTTGTCCATATTATAGGGAATGGTGGATGGCAAGGGGAACTAGACTATAGAGATTAGATGATTATAGTTATAGGTTGATAGGTTATAGTATGTTGTTAATGGCCTAGATAGAGATGACATGGCTAATATAGTTATGAACATGATATGGAGACCTAGACTCTAGTTTATACAACATTGACACAATGCTATAAATATGAGTGATACACTACTAGGACTGAGGTAGAAAAGGTGAGGATATTACTAGCTAGATAGGGACATACTATGACATTAAATAGGGTGATGAGGGCCATATAGCAAGCCACATATCATGGGAGCTTATATGAGGAGGCTGTGCCATGTTATTAGAGGGTAGAATATTTTAGAGAGTACTCTCTAAGATGATCTGCACCAAGGAGATTAGTATAACTAATTGAGTTAAATAGGTCAGTGGGGAAGGTACAACATGTGATGGGTATTTCATGAGGCACACCATGATGCAAGGAGATATTCATGAGACTAGACACTCCTTTAGAGGGATAGGATGAGACTTGACATAGTGTTTAAATGATGGATTGATTCATTGATTTATATATACTTGGAGATGTATCTTTTTATATAGATACATTTGATATATATATTCATGATTATTATGAGACTTTGTACTATGTGGATGGACACTGTGGACTATTTATATGGACTTTATTCATGATTGAGAGAAATATGGATATATTTAGCATTGGTTATATTTATTACATTTTAATTAATGCTATAATGTTTTAATTCTTTAAGTATATGGATTATGTGATGTATGACTGGATTTATGTATGGATTAGAAATGTGACATAACTACTTTATTTTTGTGTTTTGTTCTTTGCATTGGATTTCTAATAATAAAGATTTTTTGAGCAACCTAATTTTTAATATAACATAAAACACATTACCACCAATGATATTGAATAATCATGATGAATGTTGATGTTTTATACATAAAAATTAAAGAAAGAATAAATTATGTAAAAGCAAAGTACATCATGATATAGCAAAACCATAACCATAATATTATGCAATTCATAAAATAATCTTGTCAAACACACAAAAATATAATAATTAAAAACAAGATGTGAAAATAAAATTAATCTAAATGATGTAAACATATAAAACATTGATTTAATAATATTAAGCAAAAATGATACACAAACAAACAAACAAATAAGAAACATTTATAAAGATAAACGATTGACACATTGAAAAACAATATTAATGGACAAAGTAAACAAAAAAAGAAAATAACCTTTTGAAAGATTAAGTAATAATGGTTAAAATCGGAATAACCAACTTAATGGATAAGGATATAAAAATGAATAAATAACCAACTTCATGATTAGCAATAGAAAATGGATATGTAACCAACTTAATGGTTAGGGATAGAAATATAAATAATACAACAATCAAAATAAACAATGGATTGATTAGAAAAAGTTGTAAGCAAAAACTTGACATTCTAAGCAAGAGATTTACCATTGTAGCCAAGAGATAGGCTAAGTATCAAACAATAAACAAGGAAACATGAGGATAAACTAATCCATGTTTGGGGAAATGGATGATGGGGAAGATGGTGGCTGAGATGAACCTAGAGACCCCATGTCTCTAATGGATACCTACATAATCCACCTTAGACAAAGTCTACGTGGGGATATGAGGCTAGATGTAGTTCTCCCAATACGAAAAGTGATGATAAAGTGGGTGATTGATGAAGCATTTAAGTGATAGATGAAAAAGATACATGTGAGACCCACCCAAGAATGAGTGGACAATGGTAGATGTGTTGAGGTTAATGTGTTACATATTATTATTTTTTGTGTTTTTTGGTTTTTTTTGTAATGTTTTTGATTTTTTTGTAATGTGTTTTGATTTTTTTGTATTTTAGGTTTTTTAAAACAAAGAATATAAAATATGTTTTTCCGCTATCATGAACAAGGATGTAGGTTCACATCTAGGAATATCAACCCTAAACTTAACATGCTATAAGATACATGACTAAAAAATGACAAATGATTAATGTGAGACTATATAATGGATTGCTGAAACACGATGCCCCCAAGTAACTAGGGTGAATATAGACAATGGTTTATATGAAAAATAACAATGGGTGTATTTTTTTTTGATTTTTGATTATCGACATACGAAAATGATGTATCATGATGGGTATGCATGAAGTTATGTGAATGTGCTAACAATTGTTTTTGCAAGTGATGACCCATTTATCTTGTTTACACAACATATGACATTCAATTTGCATCAAAAGAATTAAAGGAGGAATAGGATCAATATGTAATGGTGAAGATGAAAACCAAAAATCAAAATTTTAAATCAAAAAGGAAGGTGACCTAATCCTTACAAGAAAAGGGGAAAGTTTACTTCTTACTAAACTCAAAAAATACTAACTTTTTTGGATGAGTATAGAGAGAACTAGCCCTGACAAAATCAGTAAATGGGATAAAGTTACCCTTTCTAGCATACATGCTATTTGAAGAACTTTTTCTTGGACACCTTTTGATTTAATATTTGACACTTTTCATAGTAACCACCTATATTTATTCTCATGTGACTAAGAAGACACATGGTCTCATCACCAAAGGATATACATAGGTGAGTAAGGGTATCTCCCCCCAATGCTAATCCTACACAACTAATGAGATGTGCAGGCTCAACACCAACGATCAAAAAAGGGTGAGAGATGTGGAATTTAAATTTGATTTTTCATAAATTTTAGATAAAGGTGTCATTTTATTTGGAAGGATTTTACTCCCAAGTCTTAGCTCCATGCAACTAGTAAGATGCAAGGGCTCATCACCTAAGACCAAGATAGGTGAGTAAAGTTACAAACTTTTTTATAGCATGCTAATGTTTACTGCTTAGAGGGAACTATAAGAGGAGACTCTGTCATGGAAAAACTTATAGACTAGGCTACAGGCTAGAATTTTCTATGTTTTACAAGAAGATGTAAGAAAAAGAGATGTACTCTGCTCGTAATAACTAAGGCAAGAACCAATGTAATGATTATTTTAAGAATTTTTTATGGGATAATAGGTGATATGAAAAGTGAAATGATATAATAAGTTACATTTTGAATGTTTGTGTTATGTGAACTATCAACTAAATAATCACCAAACATAACATTTGGTATGCAAGAAAAAATTTAAATGATGGAAACTGCAATGCAGTGAAGGCAATGTGAAATATAATTGTAAATGGGCTACCCCCAAGTGTCAAGGTATTTATACAAGTTATTTATTTATTTTATAATTTTTTCATAAGGTCATGAGATGCATAATTTTTGCTTCAATTTCTATCCTAGGCATTTTTAACATCTCTATCACTCTGACTGTATTTCCTCTTCAATCTCACTTTCAGTTCTATCATTTACTTTAATTAATACTTGACTAGGATGAGGTTGTTGGGCCCACCAGAAGTTATTAACAAACCATCCAGAGTATCATTCTCTATTAAAAAATCCTTGTTGAATAAATACATCCAGATATAAATTTCTTCAATAGTGTTCTATGGTAATTTTGGGTTTTTTTGCAAAAATATAGTTATCAAATAGACCCACATTAATATGCATAATAGTAAAGCTAAAATCTATAAACCTTATAAGAGTTCTTTAGATCATAATGGAATTATGAACCCTTTCCCTATAAGGGTTACAAGGAATACTATTAAATAACATAAAAACCTAGGGACTAATGAGTTCACCATATATACATAAACCAATATCTCTTACCCAACTGCTACTGGCTAGCCATCAAATACTACAAAAGACAAAATAAGATAGGTTTGTATTGACAATCCTTAATTCTTTGGCAAATCTAGAATATTTAAATTTGTTGTGATGTACATTGAAGGTGATCTCAAAATATTGATTTAACTCATTATAATGCCATACTACGAGATTAACATAGTAAGTATGTAACACAAGAGTTAGTATTCATTATTGGATTATAACTAGAAGATCATTCCATGCTATTTCTCTCTTATTTGGCCTAATGTTTTCATTGTCTTTGATATTGTCTTCATTAAACAATGAAGAGCTGAAATCTTCATCTATTGGTGTCTTGAATAGGTTTCCACCAATAAGATATTTTGTATTTTGATTTCCCCTAGAGCCTCAAACAATGTTTTACTAGGGATCATTTCTTCAAATTGGATGTCTTCTTTGATTTTTATAGATGTTGCAATTCATGTCTTCATGGAATAAGTCCAATGATGTCTATTTATTTGGGTCATAATTGACATGTGTAGGAAACGTGATGTTAGTATATTGGATGGGAAAAGGAAGGGTAGTGCTTAAGGAAGGAGAACATACTACACAATCATCATAGAGGCTACCAGGAGAACTTGTATCGATTCTAAATGAAGTTTCCTCAATAATTGTAAAAGGGTTACTAACATTTTCCAACTTGTCTATTTATGAAATTATTGTTGATGATGAACTTACTCTTAATGTCAAAATGGATTGTAAATCAAATATGGATACTAAATTTGATCTTGGGTTTGAGGTGGCCATAAGGAGGGTCTATTGAATTACATTATCCACAAGTACTTTTTTCACTAGGCATTTATAAATGATGGATTTAGGATGAAGATATTTTTATAAATACATAATATTAAGTAATAAACTAAAGATATTTTGTTATACAATGATGGATAGGATGTGTTGGTTGGAGGAGGTTTGGTCCAAAATAGGATCTTGGTTAAGAAAAAATGGGAGCTTGATAAAAAATGGGATCTTGATCAAAGATAGTTTTTTGGTCAAAGATAGGCTCATAAAAAATGGATGGTAGATCATGGTTGTCAAAGGTGGGTTGGTTGATTATGGATTGGTTAAAAATGGATGTGTCAAAAATAGGTGTGTGAGTAATGGATGGAAGGTTATGACCTTGACTTGGAAAATGAGTGATTTGATTAATCTTAGGAAAGACATCTTGGTATACCTCCAAGTTATAATTTTCAAATGTGTATACACATGGCTCTACCTCAATGTACCCTTTATCAATCAAATCTTGGATATAATTCTTTATTCTAGTACAATAATTTGTAGAGTGACCTTCAATTTTATGATAGTTACAATATTTGTTAGGTCTATACCACTTAGGTTTTAGGACATTTGGTGTTTATAAATATGACTAAGTTTTCAATGACCAATTTTTAAAATAATAAATCATAAGGTTGCCTTAAAGAAGTGATTTTTTTCTTAAAGGGCACAATAATGTTGTTGATAGGCTGGGAGTTTTCAATTTGTTGTAGCTTTGGTGGTGGAATGACACTAGATGGTAATGGTGCTAGAATTGGATTCCCTTGGCTAGTGTAAGGAGGGATGTTGGAATTAATACTATAACAAGTGGATGGGAGACTTGGTTGATTTTGGAAAATAGGGTCACTAATGATAGGGTGATGTTGATTTGGAATGTTTTGGGATTCCCTAGTAATGAAGTGGGCTAGAGAGGTAGCTTGATCTTGGAAGGATGGATTTGTTGGATCTGTGTTGAAGGTGAAAGTATTTAGATTATATGGATTTGTAAAGGTAAATGGATTTGTGAAAAAGTTTGGATTTGATGGATTTGTAAAGAAATGTGGATTTGATGTAGTTTAGTTGAAGTTTGGGAATTGGTTTGACATAAAATCAAATGGTTGATTTTGATGAATGTGGAAAGGTTGGTTCTAATGGGAGTAGGATTTGAAAGATTGATTTGGATGGAATATATTTAGATTTGATTGAATTGGGAATTGATTTGTGGATGGGTTTTTGTTCAAGTAAATATTTGAAAGTGGTGATGAAGGTGAACCAAAGGTTTGAATTAGATTGATGCTAAGGTTGGAACTAGATGGATCTATGAACACATTTTGAATTGTGATTGGTGACTTTTGATTTATGGGTGGTGTGAAACTTGTAAAAGAATTTTGACCACCAAAGACTAAAAACTAATTTGATGTTGTCCCTAAAGTAAAATTTGGATATTGATCTATGGGTAAACATGAATGATTATTTAAGTTTGAAATTGATTGATTGATGTTTGGGTTAGATTGGTTGATTGGTAAACTTGAATAGCTATTCAAGTTTATATTTGATTGATTGATGGATAAGGATGTTCAAACTCAGATTTAGATTTATTGGATGATTGATTCCAATGTGTTTGAATCAAAATTGGTTGGATAGAATCCTAGGTTAAGACAAGAATTATTTACATTTGGATTTGTGATCAAGTTGATTAAGGGATTATTCAAAATAGCCATTTTCCTAGTAATAGGCAACATGGTTAAGATGAAAATGAAAATGACTCGAATAAAAGGAAGTTTTAAATTTCATTAAACTAACCAAAAGGTGACTGGAAAATTCAAATTCTTGAACTAATTATTTTTATTTTTGAGAGAAAGTTTTGATTTTAGGATATTGTTTAAACTCAATAATTTATTTACAAAAAAAGATTTTAAAACACATGGTAAACATAAAGAAATAAAAAACATATTTTTATTCTAAACAGTCAATCAATTGCACACAAAAGGTGAAAAACTAGGATAAGGGTTGTGAATAACTTTTTGGCATTCCAATGTCATTGACCCATCTGTACTCTCAGCTACAGCCTAATATTTTAAGGCACTAACCATGGAGTATAATACTATTCCCATGGCCCATTGATTTCAATTTTGAGGGTGTGTGGAAGGTAGCTTCTCGATGTTAACCACTAATTGATTCACCAAAGTTGAATGTTAAAAGAGATTTTCCTAGGATTAAGGTTTAAATAAGATTATCTAAGGGGAAAAAACTATGAAAGAAATAGATAAGGAGGATGCACACTATTAGGTCTTGTCCCAAAGTTCTCAACACAGCTGTAGGGGTCTCAATGTGTTAACAATCAGTGATATCATATTTCAAGGTAGCTATTAAAACCCTGAGTATTAGAGCATTAAAGCCCCTCATATCATGGTGTGCTTAAAACACACAACTTCTTAGGTAATTGAAACAAGTAGATATCAATTTATATACCCCATCGGTAAATGGGGTTTGGCCTATTGCATGGTGGTAAAATCCATGATCAATAGAGCCCCTAGAAAAAATAAATGAAAAGTAAGTATTCATTTTTAATTTTTGTGTATCACTATCAATGTGATGCCAATTAAAGAGCATCCGTGGGCATCACTTGGATAACATAGAAAATTATGGAATTATATCTAATTCTTGAGTATCATCACTAATGTGATGCTAAGGGAAGAGCATACATAATTTATATAATTACAAATAGAATGCTAAAATGAAATGTGGATGTAATTACTAAAAACTTTGAAACATGAACTTGAAAGTGTTAGTAAAATAAATGAAATTGGTTTTTTTAGCCTTTTTACTAATTATCTTTGACAAGTGTTCTGTAAACAAATAGTTAAAATGTTTTGTTCAGGCTTGGTAGAAGGCAACCTGCAATGGAGCAAAGAAAAACCACAAATAACACAAAAACTACTTATTTGTGATAAATTTGCAGTTACATAGAAAGATAGAATAGTGAAATTGTAATAATTAAAACACAAGAAATAAATAGATTACAAAAAACATAGAATAAAAAATTCATGCTTACAAAGCAATTTGTTGGTCTATATGATAATTTTGCAGTTAAGGAAATGATTTCATTGGTCAAAATGATGAATTTACAGCATGTAGAAATGATTTTGCTGATTTAAAATGCAATTTTGCTTTACATAATGATAATTTCACTACTTAGAAGGATGGTTTCATAACTGTAAAATGATTTCATTATTATACCTACAAACATAGAAATAGAAAACATAGAGGGATAAATTCATGGTTATAAGATGATTTTTATACTCATACTAAATTTTTTTCAGTTAATTAAGATAAATTCACAATTAGAAACAATGATTTCACTAAAAAATTTCTTGATTTCACAATTTTTCTATATCAAAGAATTAGAAAAAACTAAAAACATAAACATAAGTAGAAGGTGAAAAACAAGCTAATGATGTAAATAAAATTAGGAAAAAGAGACTAAAAATGGGTCAAAATATTTTTGTTATTATGGGGTATAATTTTGCAACTAATATTTCCAAATTTACAGTTACATAGTGAGTGTACACAACCAAGTAAAAAATGTCAAATAGTGACTTGTAGCTGACACCAATACTCACAAAGATAAGATTAAACACATATGTAAATACAAATAACAAAAACCAAATGAAAAATGCTTTCTAAATGTACTTATGATGAACATAAGAGGAAAAAGATGAGGGAAAGTCCCACCTGGTATGCCAAAATGTATGAAATAGATTTATAAATGCTAATAAATCAACTAATTATGTAATATTAATCTAAGCTGAATTCAACCTAAGATATAGCAACAAACAAAAAAAATAGTAAACACAAACTTATACCTTAAATATACAAGTTTCCTCCATTATGATGTAAACTTGATTTGCTCTTCAATAATGTGGTTGGTCAGTCTTCCAATGCAAAGGATAACGGGTAACATTTTAATGCAAAAGGAGTTTTTGGATGTTTTGATTTTCTTTGATTCACTTGTAAATTGAATATAAATTTCTTAACATAAGTCAGGATGAATGAAAATGATGGTTTTCATGTTTATTTATAGTTTTCTAGAGTAAAATCCAATGGTGAAGAATTATTTGAATTTATTAAATGATCTAAATAATCAATGGTGGCTAATGAGTCCTCACCCATAAGGATGATGACCATTTAAAATGGTTGAAAGAAGTATAGGAATGGTTAGCTGAATTAGTAAGAATAAGTCAAAATTTTTGACAATCCAGGGGATGACTCAAAGGAGGTTGAGGAAGTTGTGGATTTGGTTGGGATGAATCAGCATATGAGGGAGAATAAGGTAGAAGATGTTGGGTGAGGTGTAAAATTTAGATTTTATATTTAAATAAGGATTTAAAAGTGTGTACAACTAATTAATTTGATTTATTCAATTGTTTGAATTTAGAGGGAGATGTCATGAATTATATTAAAAATAATTACTAATAGTTTTTGGTGCATTTTGACACTATATATAATTTAAAAGTCTACATTTTTAACATGTCCTTAAAGAACATGTTAAATTTGACATATTATTGATCTAAGTTATATTTTTAATGGTTTGGACTTTGAGGTTTTAAATTAAGAATAAATATCTATAATTTTTTTTTTTATGATGAATCTTTTTAATATGTTATTTACCATATTATCTTGTTTACTTTTTTTGCTTTATTTTGAACATAAAAAGGCTTTATTTGACATAGCACTTTTTAATAAAATATATATATATTTTATTATTACTAGCTTTTAAATGTATATATTTTTGTTTAATATTTAAAAGTAGTGCTATTTAACTTTAATTATAAGTAAAACTAAAAAAATGTTAAAAATAATATTTTAAATTACATATAAAACATATGACATCTAGATTAATCAAGAATATGTGATTAGACAAAAATTAGAAATTTGAAAAAATAAATTACATAAATGTATAAAGAATGTTAACAACGTTAAACTTTAGGTTTAAGGAAAAGACTAATTTTATTTTATTTTAAATAAGAAAATACACTATTAAAAATAGACATTTAAACAAAGTGCAAATAACAACATTTGAAAACAAACTAATACTTTATAAATAATAATATTCAAAATGTCAAAAAAAAAATTGAAAAAGGGGTGTTATTAATATCACCAATTTTTTGAAATGGGGGTAAAAACAACGATTAGATGTGACCTCTAAAAAAAGATAACTTTATAGGGTTCTCATCAAATAGATAACTATATTAATTATATATATCAGGTGTATGATCCAGATAATCTTCATAGTCATTCTATAGGTTTATAATTTTAGAAAAACAATTATGTGTGATCACTCTTTAATCTCTTATATTTATTTTGTATAACCTAGTTTAATTTTTTACATTTAGACATGTTTTCATCAACTCAACCTATTAGATAGATCCAAATTCTATGCTTTAATGGATATATGATTAGATCTATTTAATTGTAATTCATTTATTCTTATTTTGAATAAAAATAAATTTAGGGTAAACGTAAAGGGTGAACTCTAAGTCTTTCAAACACTTAACCTGAGGCTTTCAAAACATTCTTTCCTCTTAGATATTTTTCATTTCAAATCTAAATTTTAGATTATTATGTATATGGTTCATATACCTTTGTGTGTTCATTATTTTATTTTCATCATGATTTATATTAGCGAAATAACTGAGTGTTATTTTTTTATTGGACGTTAAATTATAAAATATCACATTTTTCAAAGGATAAAAACATTAATGAGCACATTACTAAATAATTCAAATAAAATTTTATTACAAACCCTAGGTTTATTTATGAAATGATAAATAAAGATAAATAAGTTAAGAACTTAAATGTTTCTTATGTAGACACCTCTAATATTTATATTTGTATTTCTACCTCTTCTATGTGTTGTGATAAATGTTTTTAAATCCTACTCCTATAAAAATTAGTGTACCTACCTCCATCATCAATGATAAAAATAAACCTTTGAATGAACCTATCAAGAGTGCAACCATCCTTGCATATGAGATAGTCATTATGATGCATACTATAGATGGCTTACAAATATACATGTGTATTTTATCCTTACACATTAAAGCTTTAGGAATCACATGATCAACACTCCAATGACTCATAACTTTGTCTAGTAAGATATTTTAGCATGCCTTTTTCACATTAATTCATCATTCCAAAATGAAAATTATTTTATGGTCATGGTGATCCTTAATTTCATATTCATACAACATTATATGCTATAGGATATTATGAGAGCTATCCTTTAATTATGCTTAAGTTCTTTCCTAATTTTTATTTTTAGAGATGCCTTGGTTCTCTTATTTTCCTAATTATTCCTTTGGATTCAATGGTACATTTAAATTTTTTTTTTCTAGATCATGCATTATAAAAATAGAACTAAATCTGCATTAAAAAGTATTCAACATCTTAATCAAGGTCCTAATGAGAAAATGCAACATTAAATATTTAGATTTCATTATCATATGAGCTCACTGATTTACAAATCATAAAATATTAATAAACATTGTATCTTTATCAATAATATCATAACATCAATTAAATATAATTTTTTTAACACATCTTACAATTCATTCACTGTCTTACACATAAATCCATTTATCTAAATAAGGAATAACTAGTCAAACCCAAAATTTAGAGAAGGAAGAATTAGTTAAACCTAAAATCTAAACATCAACTACTAAGGAATCAAATGTGTTCAATATTCGTAAGTCAATCAAAGCTTTATCTATTACTAAATAAAAGTAAACAATAACACAAAACATGGACATCATCACAACAAAGTTCACACAATTTAAAAAAATCAATACATTATAATACAAGGATTAATGGAAAAAACCATGATCATATTGCCCTATATGCACAACTAATTTAAAACCACAGGATAACATCTTACAAAGACAATTTTTTTTTTCATATCCTATGAAAAGAGAAATTAAATGGATAGATGCATTCCTTTAGGAGACAAAGTACAAGTGTTAATTGACCAAGACAAAATCATGCTTGGTCATCAAACTTCTATAAGAAAATACACTATTTAATAATAAAATCAGCCTCCTAAATATGTTTCAAAATCAACACACTTCAAGACTAATGGTAAATATAAATTCAAGTAATATGATGGTTTATTTTACAATGAGGCATATTTGGGGTGTCCATATGACCCCAATCACATGGATCAATTCTACACAAGACATATCGTAAACTTCAATACATACATCTTTTGACATTTTTGGTACTATATTTATACTTGTTTTGTTTTATTTCATTTAGTTTTAGTATACCTGTTCTTCTACTTGATTTTTTTATCACATTATAATTTCACTATATATGACAAACTTTTGAATTATACTTATTTGAATTAATCATCAAATTTATGCCCCATTACTTGTGGTGATTCTATTATTCATGATCAATGGTTTATTCACTTATTATATGCATTTTTTTTACACTTTATCATATCCATACATTTATGACTATGATGTTATACATATAATATACATTCATATATATTACATTAGTCATCCATATATTAAGTGCTTTATTAATACATTATTATGGTTAACTTTTTGTGTGCATGCAATATTAAAATAAAAAATAATTTAAAATCTAAAAATACAAATAAATTCATAAAAAAAGATAAAAAAATCAAAAACTAATTTTTGGGTCTTTTTCTTAGTCATACTATATATATCATGCCTACTATACCTATCTTATCTTAGAGCTTTTTTTACATTTTTATTTCTACACATACTTCTCTTGGTATGCTTTACTACATAATATGCATGAAACTTAGGTTATAAATTATCATGGAATTCTATACATTAAAAACTATTATATGATGAAATTATAGCTAACCATTTCTATATTTATTATATTGAGACACTTTACATAGATCATGCATCTTATGTTTTCCTTCACATAGAGTATACATATCTTAAATTTGTATGTATATGTTTACATGAATTTATTTCATATCACTATTACATTAGAGTAGTAATTTTTATATTAATTGCCTTGGGAGACATATTTATATATATGTTATACTTTGGTAGCATACTATCCATATTTATGTGATTGAGATTTAGGCCTCATTGACACATAATTATTTAATATAGCCTTGTACATATTTTTATTCTTAAATATATTTTATCTTACATGTGGTTTCCTCCTAACAATTTATTGAATTATTTTATCTTATTAATTTCAATTTGGTGTGGTCTTTCTACTTTCTTTGACATTCTTCTAGACACTTGTTTCATGTTATTTATTATGTCTATAGCCTTGACCATTTAATTGATGATCCCATTCTTAGCTCTTACATTAGTTTCTTGATGATAAGAGCATATATATTAGGACCTTTAATAATATCATGCACTAAATTATATAGGAAGACATAGGTTTCATATAATACTCTTATTTTATTTATTTATTTTTTGAGCCTTGCTCGTATATTTTTCATGATCAGCCTTATGACTTCTTGTGTTACTTTCTATTATTATTATATGGATATTATTAGAAATCAAAATCATGTGTTCATACATGATTATATATTTTTCTTATGGGGGTATGGTACCTACATTTATACCTTATTGATCATACATTTTCCTATGTTTGCATCAATCATATCCACACTTGATCCTTAGTGATCACATCTATATACATTTGATTTCCCAATAAGGTCATGGTAACAATTGTTTCTATCTTATGAGTTTTATTAATCACATATTTTCCCAATGGGACATGATACACATCATTTCTTATATCACTCAAATTTTCCAAATGGGGGCACCCATGCTTTATATTTTATATCATATATTATTATGGGTGCATCATACCCACATATATTTCTTATTGAAATATATTACATTTAGAATCTATTATAACCCTTTCACTTATGAGTCTACTTTTCATGTTTAAATTCTAAATCTTTTATTTACCATGACACATGATAGGTAATCACTTATGGTACATTTATTTCTATATATTTCTAATTTTGAGATCTTATATAATGGGAAACATGTGGTCTTCCCCATGTATATCATCATCCTTATTTTAATATCTATTCAATTATGTGTTTTGCCACATCTTCATAAATATAATGTGATCATGCGACATTACTATTATATTTTGGGGTTATTACACATATGTGCCTTGTATTATTACATTGATAAGCTTTTGTGTCCTACACATCAATTTATGAATTGTAAACATACTTTGTATATACATGACATACGTAATTATCCAATCAAAAGAATGAGATCTTATGATAAAAAAATTAAGAACATAATAAAATACAAAACTAAAAAATAATAAAAAAATGAAAAATTCAAAAAGAAATTCTTTATACATAGTTAAATATTTACTTGTGTTATAGTTTTTCATATATGTGATTTAAACATGATTTTCTTGGTATTTATTTATTGGGTGTTATTCATATTCACAAGATAAATGATACTATATTTCATAATATTTATC